>OY741991.2:606005-626015 GCA_963555575.2 Hygrocybe coccinea
AACAATAATAAAAAATCACCGCTGCAGTCACTAATTGCCGCACCCATGAGTGACTATCCGTACTTTCAAAATCGACCCGGCAATGCCATGTACAACGCGCCTCAGTACCCTTACCCCGCGCCGCCTAACCAAAACTTCCAGGAGGCCCCGGCGCCGCCTAACCCAGGCCACCAGCAGGCCCCGGTGCAGCCCATGAACTGGTATAATTTCCCCGACCACTACCAATTCGATCCAGCAAGCTCCATGGCTCCGCAATTGCTTGCCCCCATGTTCCGGCAGGACACAGTCGATTATTCAAGCTCGGTATACCCCCTACCCCTTCGCTATGATTGGGACTGAACCTCTTGACATAGTTTGACAATACAATACAATGCCAATCAAGCATCGTCGAAGCGACGCCACTCTCTGTTGTAGAAATTCCGACCACCTCGGGCGTTATCACACCGACCGTAAACCCGGAGGTACCAACGAGGGCACGCATGGCCACCCAGCCGAAGAAGAGGAAGCGGAAGGTGGAGGTAACTCGCAATGACGATGAGGACGAGGACGACGAGGACGATCAAGAACCGAAAGGGGACCCCACCACGATTAGGTACTGGAATGAGCACCGGGATCTGACCGGGGGAAAACTACTCCATCTGTTCCTCGTCGAAATAAGGGATTATGCTATTTTACATCGTTCTGTCGATTTCACGAACCCCGCGTTGATCGACGATCTGAGGAGGCTCATGAGAAGCGCTGAAGAAGAGTTCGTACGACAGCATGGGCAAGCCCTACAGACCAGTAGGTCCAGCTTCTCCGTAGCCAACCGTCATTGATCGGTTATCAGGTATACCGGTCAACCGAGACCTACAGCTGTTTGCAACAAAACAGGGCAGGAAGACAAGAAGCAACTACCTTCAGACCGTGAGGGGAGGCTTCTGCCCTTCCGAAACGGAACCAAAACGGCCCAACTACAACTTCTCGAACGATCATGCGCCGTGGGCCGTAAGCCACAATAGAGATACCTTCGTAGCGTTAAAACAGCCTGGCGAACAGGCCTTCTTGAACTTGGTACAAGAGGTGAGGCGCCGCCACATTTGGATACCACGAAAAGTCACTAACTAGAGCAGGGTCGTCTCCTCCGCCGCTTCGGGAACCCGGCGTTCGAGGCATCATTACTCGGCATCGCCTGGGGCCGGAACCCCAAAAAATATTCTAAGTATCCACCCCTGGCAATGAAATGGAGGGGAAGAAGGCGGATTCCCGACGAGGCATTTGCTGGCGTTGGGGCCCTGGTACGTATATACGAACACTTTCCACGCAATACTAATGCAGAATTGTTAGAGTTTCCATGATATGATGGAATGGGAAGACGGCACCTGTTGCCAGTTCGACCTGACAGATGACGAGTATGCCGCAGCGTTCGATACAATATTGGAATACGTAAGGAAACACCGGGATGATTCGGATTTCATCGCACGCACATATCATCTCTACGAAGCCGGCGCGGTGTCATTCGATCCCAACCCGGAAAATAGAGCTCGCCGGCCTAAACATAACAAGTAAGTGTCTGTTTGCTTATGCCTCTTTTACTGACAGTTCGGAAATAGGGTCGCTCCTCTCACCGACTTTCCATAAACGTCGAGATGTCATCTCCGTAAGCATCTGGTTCAGGGAGGGGTGTAAGCTCATATTCCTACGTTTCGATTTCTTTGTGCACGCAATATACTACCCAGCCGCCTGGGTAAAGTTTGGAGATTGATTTTAACTGCATGGCTCGGAACATAAGGGCAAGTAAAAAAAATACAAATAAAACGAAGGCAAGGTGGAACGAATGAATTGAATCAGCTAAATCTATCCGAATATTATTAATTGTCGTCGTCAGACATAGTGAGGTCGATGGCCGACTCTGCGTTCCTGCCTTCAGAGGAATCGCTAACATCTGATGTCAGATCGATGACCACAGGGCGATTCCGAATGACGGCGGCAGCGGCGACGGCGCAAATGTGCTGCTGATACACCCGACGGGTCATGACTAAACCACACACACATTTCGCGAAGAGTCTCCTGAACTCAGCTTCCGAAAGTCCCGGGGTAGCCCATGAATCAAGCTTCAGCAGTCGATCCAACAGAGTCTCCGGCCCCTTGACTGGCGGCCCATAAGTGGGTATGCGCCATCCGGGTCCCAACCATGGCAAGTACGGAACCGGTGGTGGAACTAGATCTCCGGCGCCTGCAGATGAAAGCACTTAGTATTATCGGAAAGCAACTCAAATTAAAAGATCAAACCTCGGCGAGGATATCTCCGTACCCGCAGGCCCCTTCTCGTATACATACGCTCAATACCAACTATGAAATATCAAAAGTAAGATAGTTAACACATGCTGAGAGGAAGGTTTGACATACCAATATAGCCACAACGATGGGAAGCACATCCAGCCACGTATTCGCCAGAGTACGGACCTTCGACAGCAATGTAAATGGCCGATTCAACGTAAAGATTCGCGTCGGCGTTGCCGGTGCAAGCACAAAGGCAACAGGGAGCTCTGAATTCGTGCGCGTTGCGATATTCCGAGAAGTCCGTTGGAGTGACACGCAACCCTGCTTGGTTGACAGGCCTGTAGGTCATCCATTAGACCGTCGTTCGTTAGTGAGATTTCAATGTACAGGATAATAACGCACCAAGGCCAAATACGAAGGTTCGATGATATTGCATCGTAGTGCAAAACCATGGTCAAGAGTCGCTGTCGATGGATTAGAACGATGTAGTACTGGCGGAGGTTATCAAGGTGAGTGAGCATTTGAATGGAGAGATCGCAACGTTCTGTTCACGGATCCCGACTCGAGGCTCCGCTTTATAGTCTGGGTCATTTCAGACATGAATTGGGGGCAGGGTGATAACTCGAACTTAAAACGGCCTGACGCACTCGGCTTGCAATCATGGTATTTTTTTGCCTATATTTTTCTGCCATGCCACCGAGGCCTCGTCCAAAAAGTGGCCAGGCCAATCCCCTTGCATCGTGCCATAGTTGTCCAGGGTGATGCAGACGAGACTGATTTGCCGCAACGCTGCTAGTAAGGGCTTACGTTGCCTCGACTAAACCGATGACAACAAATGGTCAAGAGCGAGAGCTGTTTGAAGAAGCGTGGTGCGGGCCTGACAGTGATACAGCGAATTGCCTCAGCGAAACCGATGGCAAAGACTCCGGTTGACGGCTGTCAAAAAAAAGTGTGCACAGAACCACAAAAACAAGATGTGGGAGAGCATCAACTTTTTGAAACGGCGTGAGCAGCTTGAAGTACGGCGTGAGCCTGACACAGCGGATTGCCTCGGCTAAACCGATGGCAAAGTGGAGGGCGAGAGCAGTTTGAAGTACGGCGTGAGCTTGACTGCCTCGGCTAAACCGATGGCAAAGTGAGGGCGAGAGCAGTTTGAAGTATGGCGTGAGCTTGACTGCCTCGGCTAAACCGATGGCAAAGTGGAGTTTGAAGTATGGCGTGAGCTTGACTGCCTCGGCTAAACCGATGGCAAAGTGGAGGGCGAGAGCAGTTTGAAGTACGGCGTGAGCTTGACTGCCTCGGCTAAACCGATGGCAAAGTGGAGGGCGAGAGCAGTTTGAAGTACGGCGTGAGCTTGACTGCCTCGGCTAAACCGATGGCAAAGTGGAGGGCGAGAGCAGTTTGAAGTACGGCGTGAGCTTGACTGCCTCGGCTAAACCGATGGCAAAGTGGAGGGCGAGAGCAGTTCGAAGTACAGTGGATTGCCTCGGCTAGACCGATGGCAATGCGGGTGAGACTCGGAACCACAACCGTTTAAGTTTGGATTCGCTCATGTAAGCGAATTCTCACGACCACCTGACTAGTCCTTAACGCGCCAAATTTTAAACTTGTACCATTCAATACGATTGCCATCGGTTTAGCCGAGGCAATCCGCTGTGCCAGGCCCCACCGTCCTTTTGCCAGTCCAGTTGATTGCTCTCCCACGTCTTATTTTTGTGGGTTGTGTACGCTTTTTTGACAGCCGTCAACCGGAGTCTTTGCCATCGGTTTAGCTGAGGCAAGAGTGCTTTCTGTCGCCTCAGTGTCAAGCCTGCACCAACTCTTGTTCCACCCCTCGTTGCCATCTGTTTAGCCGAGGTAATCCGCTTCCTGTGATCGCCCCAATGTCAAGCCTGCACGTACTTCAAAAGCTCCTCCCTCGACCACTCGCTTCCGAGGCAATCCGCTTCCTATCGCCCCAGTGTCAAACTTGCACCATCCTTCAGAAGCTCTCGCCCTCGACCACTCGGTTTAGCTGAGGCGATTCGCTTCCTATCACCCCACTTTCACCTACCGTACTTTCGGCCTTCTTTATGCTGCGTCGTCCTAGAACTGGTTGTCGTACACATGGACCTAAACACAGATAACGACGAATCGTGTCAGACTTGTGTTTGCGGAAGGTCATTTTTGTTACCAGGCGCATTCAACTATCACAAGCGCACCTGCGAGAAGAGCAAAAAACGTTTGTCCGGGGCTTTAGCCAAGGCAAAGGAGGTTTGGAATCGCAGGAAAAAACAACGTGTCGAAACTTCAGAAGCCAGAGACGGTGATGTTTTCCGAGAGGCAGCGTCGCAGAATGTCATGTCCATGACGGTATGTTCACCGATAAGTTTTCCAGTCCCTTTGCCGACCCACTATTATGCTATCACCTCCGTACATTAGGCAATCGATCAGCCAGAGGTGCACGCAAATTCACCCCAGATTAATATATCTGCATCTGCCGAGGTGTGTCATCTTGCAGTTTGGTGTCTGTACGTTCTCAAATGGATTGTTCACTGTTATCCAGAGTATCACCTCTCCTGTTGACGACAATGAAAATTCATCACTGGCGGCGGGCAGGCCGCGAAGACTGAATCGTCGGTTGCCATGGAGATTTAGGGATATCGTCCCTCAAGCCCTGCCCCTTGTACCTCCCGTATCTGAAATCCCATTGAGTCGCACGTCTACAATACCCCGATCTGCTCCACCCGCCTCCGATTCGTCGATTTCTTCCACTCTTGAACAAACATCCCCGACTCTCTCACTGGGTTCGTGCGTCCGTCAAATCTTTCGAACCCCTCGAAATATTTTTGGCCTATGCCGACAGTATTTTTCGGAAGAATTGCCATCTCACGATCCTGAGGAAAACATCACGCTACAGGATTTATTTAGTGAACCAGGGCCCGCAGCTATTACATCGCTTCACCCTCAGCAGACTGCCGATACTTTCCATCCATATCCGAACAAAAATTCTTTCCTTCTCGGTGACTGGTACTGGAACCATGGAATTCAGAAATCTCGCCAGAGTTTCAGAGAGCTTGTGACTATTGTGGGCCAGCCGGAGTTTCGTCCAGAGGATGTCCGACACACAAAGTGGGACCAGATTGATGCCAAATTAGCCAGCAATGATTTTGATGAACGCGGCAATGCCGAGGAGGAAGCAGAATGGGCGGACGAGGATGCCGGATGGCGGAAAACTCCAATCACTATCTCAGTTCCTTTCCATAGTCGAGCGAAGACGCCCGGCCCGCGAGACTATGTTGTAGGGGATTTGTACCATCGTTCTCTTATTTCTGTGATCCGCGAAAAGCTTGCCAATCCACACGACGTCCAACATTTTCATTACGAGCCATTCGAAGTCTTATGGAAGCCTACCTGCAGCAGCCCCGATATACGGGTGCATGGAGAACTTTATACGTCGCCTGCATTCGTTGATGTTCACCGTGAAGTGCAAGAATTACCTAGCGAGCCCGGTTGTACTCTTCCCCGCGTTGTCGTAGCGATGATGTTCTGGTCCGACTCCACCCATTTGACTTCATTTGGCACCGCCAAATTATGGCCAAGCTACCTTTTTTTCGGAAACGAGTCTAAGTATCATCGATGTAAACCAACATGCCATTTATGCAACCATGTTGCATATTTTCAGTCCGTAAGTCATCTCGTGCTGTGTCATTCTTCCTTTGATCATGTTTCGCAGCTTCCAGATGCCTTCAAGGACTTTGCTACCCAGCACTTTGGGGGCAAGGGGCCTAGCGGTGCTTTCATGACACATTGTCGCCGTGAAGTGCTACACGCACAGTGGGAGATACTCCTGGATGATGAATTTCTGGAAGCATATGAGCATGGCATCGTCATCACATGCTGTGATGGAATTACTCGCAGGTTTTATCCCCGAATTTTCACTTATTCCGCTGATTACCCAGAGAAGTACGTGAATCTCATCTAATTTCTCTCTTATATCTTTGTTGATCTATTTCAGAATTCTCCTTGCTAGTGTCCGTGATAAAGGGCATTGCCCTTGCCCGCGATGCCTCATACCCCTTTCACGAGTCCAGAATCTCGGTGCAGCGCAAGATATGAAGCAGCGGAAAACACTTGCTCGCGTCGACGACGAAACCAGAAGACGTAAGATCAACACGGCACGAGATATCATTTATGAAAAGAATTATGCCGTCAGCAGTGCTCCTGTCGAAACTTTGTTGAAGGAGCAGTCACTCGTACCAACATCTGTAAGCTCGGATACGTTTCTTTCGTCTGAGTCGCATTGGAATCTAACGCTCTGTTGCAGAATGCGTTTTCAAAAAAGCTTGGCCCACTAGGTTTTAACCTGTTCCTCATGCTTCTTGTTGACATCATGCACGAGTTTGAGCTGGGGGTCTGGAGAGCGTTATTCATCCATCTTCTTCGGATGTTAAATGCCATAGACAAGGGATTGATTCACGAGTTAGATCGTCGGTGAGAGAGCCAGTACACTTCATACATCGCTCGCTGTTCCCTTATGTTTTGCTTAGATTTAGGCAGGTACCAACTTTTGGCCGTGATACCATCAGACGTTTTTCAAGCAATGTCTCTGAAATGAAAAGGTTGGCTGCACGTGATTTTGAAGACCTTCTGCAGGTTGGTAGTTGTTATGTGACATAATGCGAGGCCCTCACTGCTGTCATTAGTGCGCTATACCAGTTTTCGATGGCCTTTTCCCCGAGCCACACAATAGTGCTATTTTACGACTGCTCTTTGTCTGTGCACACTGGCATGGAATGGCGAAGCTTCGTATGCATACCGATCAGACCCTGAACATTCTTGATGACGCTACAATTCGTATCGGTGCCGAGTTTCGTGCATTCAATGACAAGACGTGTGCTGCTTTTGATACACGTGAACTTCGTCGCGAGACGGAAGCTCGTAAGCGTCGCCAGATGAAGAAAGCCAATACAACGTCTAAGGATCCAGCACCTGGTCCTGCCTCTGCTACGGGTCGATCAGAGCCAGATGGACCGCGGCGAAAAAGGTTCAACCTTCAAACTTACAAGTATCACTCCCTCGGCGATTATGCAACTACAATACGTAGATATGGCACAACCGATTCATACTCAACAGAGCCTGTAAGTAACGTCCAACTTGCTTCCAGATTTTTCTGTTTCCATGTTGATTTGTTTAGGGGGAGCTGGAGCATCGGACGCCAAAGGCCAGGTACCGCCGCACAGACCGTAAATTTTTCATCAGGCAGATGGCACAGATTGAGCGCCGTGAAACCCGTATCCGTCGTATTCGAGAAAAGCACTTCAAGGAAGGGCGATTTCCAACTGAAGTGATCCCTTCTACGCCCGAGGAACATCATCACATTGGGTTATCACAAAATAAATTCGAACACATCGGAACATTCCTTCGAAAACATTCTGGTGATCCAGCGATCAAGGTGCGGATATTCATAAAGAAGCAGGCTATAATTGAGGCTGCTCTTTGTTTTATAGGATTTTTTACCAAAATTGAAACGTCATCTGCTCCCACGCGTCTTGTCAAAACTTCAACTTGAAGACATTCGTGTTGATCCCGAGCCGGGCGCAAATACAAACTGGATCCTATTCAAACACGATCGTCTATACCAACACAACCTCATCCGCATCAACTACACGACGTATGACGTTCGACGCTCCCAAGATGTAGTAAATTCAACCACCTCACACTGCCATATCATGGTCTTAACTGATCTATGCAATGCCTCTGATTTTGTTTCACTCTCAAATCACCCATTTACATATGCTCGAGTCCTCGGTGTTTATCACGTCAACGTGGTATATATTGGTCCTGGAATGCGCGACTACCAACCAATCCGAATAGAGTTCTTATGGGTGCGATGGTACCACAACAAGGAAGCGACTCGAAGTGGATGGGATACCCGAAAGCTCGATCACATTCGATTTCCATCTTTGACCGATGATGATGCATTTGGGTTCATTGACCCATCTGATGTCTTGAGAAGCTGTCATGTCATACCAGCATTTGCAAAAGGTCGCGTTCACGTTGATGGTAAAGGCTTATCGTCTTGCGCTAAGGATGCCACAGACTGGGGTGCATACTATATAAATCGGTGAGTGCCGACGACATAGATTAATCATATCTAAATGGTCCAAAGATTTGTTGACAGCGACATGTTGATGAGATACCACTATGGCCTTGGTGTGGGACATACATATGCGCAACGTCAAACTACCTCGGACTCTGGTTTTTACCAAACCAATCCTGAAGGGACTGAAAGCCAAGCAGAACTCGATTGCGACATGTCCAATCTAGACCAGTCGTATGATGACCTACAAAAGGTTACCACTGATGATGAATCTGATTTTGATCAGCACAGTGAGAACAGTGACATGGATTATGACAGTGATGATGATTCCGATATCATGGCCTCAGACGATAGCAGTGACTCAGCATTCCTTGTCATTCATGATATGTACTCTACCTAGACGTCCCATACAATCTTCAAGTGGTGGTCATTTAAATAACAGATACACATTTATTGTACAATCAGCTCTGGACGCATGCACTCATCAAGACTTCTCAACTCTCTAAGGACTCAGAGGCACACACACAAGCTTTCTAATTGATGCATGTAGTTCATTTATTCATTATTCATTTGTCGCTCACGCCCGGCTGCTGTCTGCATGGTATTGTGCAGATTGTTAGACTTCGACAAAATCGAAATCTTAGGCTGAACTACTCTCCCTCTCCCGATCATGTCTTCTCACTTCAATGCTCCGAACTCAAATTTCAATAACGTAGGCGGAAATCAAGTCAACTTTTACGAAATACACATCCAGGTTTTCAATGCCGACGGTGCGTGCCTTTCTATGATATATTGTTCTGACACTAATATTGAAACCAAAGGGCCAACGCAGACGGCAATCCTCCTCGCCCAAACCGAAATCGCTCGAATACAAGTGGAAATACTAAGAGCACAAACGGAAGCTGCTGGAATGCGTCGAACGGAAATCGTTCAAGCGGGTGCGAGAACCCCACAATTTCTCGACATCTTATGGTATGTCCATGTCCGCGTTGTACAATTCCATTATCAAGTGTGCATCTGGTAGGCACAACAAGGGACAGGAACAATAGGGTCAAGTTAGCTCGTGTCGACGATCTCCGCCACAGAAATTTGGTCTCTGGGGCACGACGAGTTATTTATCAGGATAATTTCGCCGTCGACAGCGCACTCGTGGAGCGAATGCTCAAACCTCATTCGTTTGTTCCTACCTCTGTACGTCTCGGAGCAAGGACGAGATGACTGATTGACTATACACTTGCAGAACGCCTTTTCCAACCGGCTTTCTTGTTTCGGTTTCAATTATTTCTTGCTATTCGTGGTCGATCTTATGCACGAAATCGAACTCGGAGTGTGGAAGAACCTCTTGATTCACTTGCTTCGAATCCTGGAGTGTGCCCATGAAAACTTATTGCACGAATTTGACCGCCGGTGTGTTTTTCCTCCTTGTACACCGGATATCTTGTAATTTTTTCCAGCTTCCGACTTATTCCCACTTTTGGGAGAGGCACAATTAGACGCTTTACATCTAATACATTGAAGGCTAAAGACTACCAGTGCATTATTCCGGTTTTCGATGGCTTATTGCCAGAACCCCATAACGGGAGAATCCTTCGACTCTTGTTCACTTTCGCTCATTGGCATGGTCTAGCCAATTTGCGGATGCATATCGGAACTGGTTGGCAGGTAAAGATATTTCATCCACCTTCTTCCGCTCGCTCACCGGTATACGTATAGGTAATCATGAAGTCAATATTCCCGTCGTCCGTTAATGGGGATCTCCTTAAACTCGTTCATCTGTCTAATGGATTCCGAATGGTCAAAGGCATGAAACATCTCCAAGTCGGGGATATCTGCAGGGTCGAAGCACGCATTGTGTCGATCACAAACACGAACGAAGGCAAAATTGTCAAAGTCAAAGGCCACGTCTATTGCGCGGGCAAACCGGTCATTGAAGTAGTCTTAGCATTTCTGTATCGTGGACGTTTCTCTGACTATCAGAATACGTTTGAGACGACAGAGGAACCAGATTATATGGTAGATTTTGTGGATGACGCGGCCGTTGGGGTCTTACAATCTAAGGCATGGTTCGAATGGGATGACAGTACGAAACCGCTCCTTGCGGGAACCTCTCTCATTTTCCGGATCCATTGGCAGGTGCTCATTCAAGGACAACGTTCAATGTTTCAGTGTAGGGTGACGTTTCCGTTCGCGATCAGCTCCAACGCCTCGTTAAAGTTGGGTCCGTGGATTTCCAACAGGACGATTGCAAAGGCAATCCTGTTCTCGCTTACCTTCAGCGTAACGGCAGTCCACAGGGGCTTCCAACGACTTTGGCAGACGACGGATCTACTCTGACTAACACAGAGACGGTTTTAATGCTCCTCTCACGAACGAACCCTACTCCAGATTTACAACTTATTACTCGATTTTAAACATATAATATCTTAAACATACACCATGGTCTTCGACGAAGCTGAACACTCGAATTTGCATCAATGCCAGTTCAATGACGTGAGAGGCAACCAGACCAATATCTGTAAGCCTTATTATTTCTTATGAAGTCATATTAATGGGTTTGTAGTGATCGTCAAGCGATCAAACGACCGGTCCGAGGCAAGGCGACAGAGACGGTTGCGAAAGGCCGCAGAACGGCGTGAGGCGCGCTTGAGACAGGAAATCGAAAGGTATGGGCTAGAAAATATTGTAAGTCGATGGCTGATAATCCGCAACAGTGTTATTTTAGTCGTCGTCGCTTTTACGTTGGGGTTTATGTTGGCGATATGGAGGTCGAGGCGCGAGTAAATGAATAAGATCCGATCAATATTCTTCAGAAATATGTGACGTTTGCTGGTATAATAACATGAGTACTGGTTCCGTAAGTTTTGTTCGTTTCCCTATATGATTGTATACTAACTGTTGTGATTCATTGTAGTTATAATGTTACCTTCGTCGGGATGTCTTACCTGGCGATGAGCTGTCCGTTACGTTGGAATTCGCAACGGTAATATTGTGGTGAAAATTGAGTCGCGGCGAAAAAGTTCTCGAAGCTGAGGTTACGCAGCCCACCACGGTCTATGTATTCAACGAGCTCAACAACAGCAAAAGGCAGAAGGTTACATCAAGGTTTTGCCACCATTCCACTTCCTGGCATCGATGTCCCCTTTCACTCGCGTTATCTCTGGGTTACGCCATTCCGAGCTTGTAAATGAACAAGCAAACTTTTCTAGATCTATTCCTCACGGCCGTCCATAGATCTTTCAAAGAAAATTAATGCTGCCCAGCTCAACCCCGACATGCCGGTCGGGAAGTATATTCCTGACCTTGTCGCCAAGCCATTCGAAGTTTCTCGCGAGTACGCATAGTTGATCTATGACCAGACGTCTCCACGCCTTGACAAGGTCCTACGGAAATGGGATCAAGAAAACTGGGCCGGAGCTGCGCAGCGCCAAAAGCTGGCCTATATTCTCGTCGAGCTCCTCGCATACCAATTTGCTTCCCCCATACGATGGATTGAAACTCAAGAACAGCCGTTCACGGAATTCGCCTTTGAGCGCCTGATCGAGGTCGGCCCTTCTCCGACATTGACTGGCAGCTACTCGCACACTGAAAGCCGAGTACGACGCTCGAGACGACTCGGTGAGCCATTCCCGGGCTATTCTTTGTCACGCCAAGCACGGAAAGGAAATTTACTACCAATTTGAAGATGAGGTTGATGTACCGGCTGCAGTTGAACCTGTTCATGAGGCTACGCCCTTAGATGGTAGAAATAGACGCTCGCCTTGTATTTGTCAAAAGTCTGACTCTTGATAAGAATAAGAGGACTCTTCCTCCGCCGTAAATACCCCGCCAAGCTGACCTCAAAATCTTTCAGAACGGCGATTTGCCTACAATCGCGAACGCTCTTCCCTTGCTGTATCACTGCACAATTCCCGTCAGCAGCCCACCTTTTCTTTAGGCGCCCCTGAACGCACTCCATTCTTTGCCGAGTCTGACACGATGCCCCCGAAAAATCGCCTGCGCCCATCTCCCTATCAAACAGATACCCTCAAAAGTTTTTACAAGTCCAATCCCCATCCAACTAAAGAGGACAGAGAGGATCTGGGAGGCCATATCGGCATGTAAGCACTCCCCAATGTGTTCTTCACCATAAGTTATCCGAGTCGACTCTCTTAATATTCTCAGGCAGTACCAGCGTATAACAAAATGGTTTCAAAACCAGCGTAGCCTAGCCAAGAAGCGCAAAGAATCATTTTCCATCCGGCCTACTGCCCCTAGAGCACGACGTTCACCTGGCTGTGCCTCCTCAGGCTCAGCATTGCCTCTAGACCCCTCCTCCTCGCGAGGATCAACCCCAGCTGAAGCATCTCCCTACCGCAATGATGCAGGCATTAAAGTCGAGGATGCGCTGTTACTTCTCAGTCTCCACCACCACCACATCGGGCACTGATAATTGGTGCGAATTCTTTTCGTTCTTTCTTGCACAGTTCGTAGAGATTTACTTATTTTGTAGGTCTTCGACCTGTTTGCGATATATTGAGTGAATCACTATCACGTCTGAATCCCGTAGTACCGGCAGTGTGGTGATAATACTTGAAATTTATCAGCAAAATGGGAATTGTATATAAACAGTTATCAGAATGTCAAATTGTGTCAACACAAGACTTTGAAAATTTGGTATTTCACAGGAATCATTACATGTTTATCATAATTGCCTATATTGCATGGCCAAGGCTCCACAAGACTTTGAAATTTTGGTATTTCACAGGAATAATTACACATTTATCATAATTGCCTATATTGTATGGCCAAGGCTCCACAAGACTTTGAAATGTTAGTATTTCACAGGAATAATTAGGAGTATATGGTAACCCCTTATATACAGCAATCAATTCTCAGTGCAAATGATCAAGCATCACAATAATTATATTGTACTTGAATGCATTTATTAGGCTAGATAAGACATTGCAAACATCTACAAGTTGGCTTATCAATTATCAACTCCGCCTGGATATACCGGCGCCTCCCTGATTTCCTGATGTGACTGAAAGGACAAAAATGAAGAAAAATACGGTATATGAGCTTCTAACCCTTGAAAAACTGAACAATTTTCTCCCTACAATCTTGTTCATAGGAGCTCTTTTGATGCCACAATTTGACAATATCATTTTGAGTTTCACAAAACACTGGTTTACCTTCTATTTCCTCCACAACTCACCGTACGCTCAATATTGCCCAAATGTAATTACAGAAGTAGGTAGCCCTTAAGAAATAGTACAACTTTCCCTCTATCACTATCTCAATCCATGCAGTATTTCAAGAGATACAAAATTCAGCACTGGAATTTCTACCAAGTCCAAATTTCTCAATTGAAGAAAAAATATGCAGTTACTGCCATGTTCACCCCAAACAGCTGTAAAAGACATATGTGGCTGCTCATCAAGTGTTTGGGAAGCATATCTATATGCTCCCAAAATATGCTCTGGGAGGTTGACAAAATTATGGCAGGGGAACCTCCCAAGATCTTGAAGGCCACTTCTCCCTTACATAAGAACCCCCTCTGAGGCTGTGGGAACTTCCCCAAAGTCCTGCCTAAGGTGCACCTGGTGATGACAGACTGTATTACAACAGAGAACAACACCAGGAAGCCACCTGTAAGTGACAATGGATGACAATGATGAGCAAGGGCAACAGCGAGGACAGGAACATCAGGAAAATTACATGCCCTTTTTGTACACCTTGGAGGCTCTTGACCTTTTTTGAGACCTTTTGAGCTTTTTCTAAGGTTTTTTTCATCTTTTTTAACAACTTCTGCTACCTTACGCCACTTGGAAAATTTTACCACATAATACCCAGTGAGAATCCCGCCATATTAAATAGAACTGTGGAGACTTGTACAGAATCGTCTACGCAATACTTGGTAATACATGTTTTGACTGTATAGCATTTTTTTTTTTCATTTAATACCAATTGGAAAGAGAAATAAATCGTATTGCAGCGTATGGTACGCTATTGTGTCCATTTCTATTCTATTTCCGCTCCCCCTCCTGCTCCCCCTCCCCCTCCCTCTCTCCCCCCCTTCCATTTGCAGTGCGGCAGTGATAACACAGGTGACGACAGCGACAGAAACTTACTGATGAATACGACGATTGCACGGAACATTTGGAACAGCGGCGACAACAAGATGAGATGTGTGGGATGGAAGTTGTGTTGATCATGAACCCGCCACTTTGCTGGCGGCAGCCTTGGCGCCCTTTGCGGCCTTCTTCCGGCTCTGGCCCATTTGTTCATAATGCTGTAGGTCCCAGGTATCAGCAAGAAGATCAGCAACGAAAAAGGGGACCAAACAGCGAGTGTTTCTGGATCCTCTTTGAGTATCTTTTCCCAAATTCCATTAAACGCGAGCTTCGTTGCTTTCGGATTCTTGATCTTATAGTCAATTAGGTACAAGTTCCTATTTTGTAACGTAGCCAGTTAGGATTCTGACTTAGGAATAGATCTACGGCAAATGAATTCAAATACCTTGCACTGTTCACTTTAGTCGGATAGATAGGTGTATCCTTTTTGTCACTAATCGCCGCTGTTTGTTTACCCTTCCCACAAGACTTCGACATGGAAGGAGAAGTCCCGATGTCCCAGAACCTGTCATTGGCAGGTGTACTGAACATCTCATGTCTGGCGTGATAATGTCAGTGAGAGACAAATGGATGAATTGACATGTACAACGGGTTCACAATTGCGAGTCCGCTAGAACCATCGCCTGTCCCATCAACCAGAATATCCAGAGGGCAACACATTTCCTTCATCTCTGGAGTGTTCATGTCCTCCTTATCAGTTTCTTCTTGAACTTTCGGAATGTTCACTTGAACATTTGCAGGCTCCGATGGTGTAAGGCTAAGAGGTGTTGGAGGTGAGACAGGTGGAAGACGATGTGGAGGTAGGATGCAGTCTGGTTTTGGGGCAGGGGGTGTTAGAACGCGAGGAGGCTGCAGATCTGCATCCGGTAACGGAGTATCTTTATCTTCATATTCTAAATCCCATTCCACAGTTGCGTCAACAGGTGTGGGAGAGGGTGTTAGCAACAGTTTGGGTTTTTTCGTGTCTCATGTGCAGATTGTCAGAGTGGGGCGTTTACCAGGAACTTTCTGAGCATCTTCTTTCTTCACCGCTTTGCCTTCAGGTTCAGCAACGTTGTTGCGGTACCAGCCAGAGTATGTAGTCGATCCGATGCGGATAGCCCTCCAGTGCCCTTCGCATAGCCGCAATTCTGGAAAATTTGTGTACATCTCGTAAAGATAAAATTGGAAAGCCTCCTGTGTTATCTTCTTCCATTGCGCTGGGGCTGCGTTATTCCGATGAAGTTGGTTGAACACCTGTTGAGAGAGATTGCACATGTCGGTAATCCGGAATCCATTTACGACATTTCCATTGGCTTCTTCCACGAATTTTGCAGTGACATTGATACCTTGCGACACCCTTCCCTTCCCTTTGTTACCTGGCACCTTGTTGACGACCATTGCGTCGCAATCATCGCTACTCCAGTCCTTTCTGGTCCAGAAGCGGACTCTTGGGTATTCTGCATGATTTGGCGCTGTGCTGACCAGAGCGACTGCATCTGGCGGACCACCAAGGAATTACCCATTTTGTACGTGCTGGTATTCGCATTGATCATATCAGTAGAGATGAATCTACTGGTAAGCCATGAACATACTGCAAAGCGTTGAATTTTGTTTGGATGGAAATATTCAATGTATAGAGGTGCATATATGTGGAATTTCCACTCTGCAGGAGTGCCTCGTGTGTTGCAGTCGACAAGGTGAATGATTGCATCAATGTAGGTTGCATATATGTATTCTATTCAAGATATAAGAGCACAAATATGTTAAGCAAGCGAATAGACTCGGACTCACTAGTCCAATGCTTTGGTTATCCTGCATCCCACAAGCACTCTCAAATGCATTGAGACCTGTATCGGAGCGGCCGAGAGTAGAGTTGAGAGATGAAAGGTGCTGGAATGCAACTGAGACTGGACAGAAGACTGCGCGATTCCGGGCATTTGCAATGAAAGATTTTGGGTACCAAATTGCTGCCGAGCATTCGGGAACATTGTACTGTCGGACTTGAGACAGTTGAGGTGGTTGGTTGGTTGGTTACGGTTGAGCGGTGGTTGGTTACAAGGTGGTGATGGTGATGGACCAAGGACCAAGGTCAAGGTGAGGTCAAGGTGATGACATCGGTGTTATCAGTCAATATATGTGCACACCGTAAGATATTTCTACTTTTATTTCTACTGTACAACATGGCTGTGGTAATGCTATTCCTACTATACAACATGGCTGTGGTAATGAAGCGAGAGTTTTACAATTTCTGACGTTTTTTTGGCTGCACATTCTCTTTCGCTTTGTTGTCCAAACCCACACCTTTGTCATCCAAACCCAATGACAGATGCCCAGCTTCAATTTCTCTATTTCCACATGTAGAGCTTGATCATTGCCTGCCATGATATTCAACCAAGTCCCACTGTCCCAGCTGCTCATGAACATGTATGTTTTATTTTTATTCTTCAGGTTTGTTCTTCTAACTAACTACTAAATCACCAGAATCATGGCCAGATGAAATGCGTTTATGGCCACCACCCCCCTTTAGCACCTTCTCCAGGACCCCTCCATCTCCACAATCCTGGCCACAACCATGACACCACCAACTGCAATCATGAACATTGGCACCATGGCCCATGCAGTGACTCAAATGACCTACACCCTGTCAAACATGGGGTCAACATGACTCACAGCCTGAGTGTGCCCCCTCTGTTCTTGTAGTCATTTATTTCTATCTATAGTTTCTGTCTTCATTGCCAGACAAGCTGCCAATCCCCTGCCCTCATCAACACCCAGCATGACAATGACCACTATGACCACATCCACATGACCACAATGACATGCAATGAACCACTTCAGGCTACCACTGATCCTGAACAACTAGTTACATCTCTGCCCTAGTACTGAACCATCTACATGTTGGTAAAAGCACTGGTCTGCCCTGGGATAAAACCATTGTCCCTGGGACAATAGGTTGGGATGTCCCATGTCCCTGGGATGATATGTGGGATGTCCCCAGGGATGACATTGAGTGGTGTGTCTTGTCCCATGTCCCATGGGACATCCCTGGCTGAGGGGGTGTCTGGGGGCATTTGGGACGTCCCATCCCTAGGTATTGAATTGAAAACTCTGAGTGATGATAGTGTCTAGTTGTAAATTTCAAGGCCTTGTCATGGCCACTATAGGTACCATGGGTGCTATAGCATAGTACAAGATTGTAATATAGCAATCCAGATAAGACAACAGTTGATCAAATTGTGGAAAATACATCTTATAGCCAAGAATGATGGAGATATCTATCAAGTGTCACAGAGTTGATTGTCCTTTGGGTCAGTTGCAGGGACTGGAGATAGAGCAGTTATTTCCACCTATAAAGACAGAAGGAGTGGGATACATATGCAGAGGAGAGATTTTATGTTAAGATTAGTGCTTCTTGAGGTGGGCTTACAGTTGAGGGACTTGCAGAAGCTTGGTTGGGTCCCACAAGGCTGTCTAGGACATCCCCATCAACCTCTGCAGTGTCCCACAGGCATGTCTGGGATATCTCACAGACTGGAAGAGATGTCCCTGTCAGCTTTTGGAATGTCCCACAGTGTAGATGGGACGTCCCACTGGCTGGATGGGACATCCCACTGGCTTGTCTGGGATGTCCCTGTTGGCTTGTGGGACATCCCTGTCAGCTTTGGGGATGTCCCATAAGCTGGTCCAGGACATCCCTGTCAACCCTGTGGGGTGTCCCAGACCAACTTCTGGGACATCCCACAGGCTATATATTCTATATATAATTTTAGATAATATACATTGAGCCATTTACTTGAAATAATTAAATGCATGGCATTCTACATTAATACATACATGGTATTCTACATTAAATCAGGGGAGAGGAAAGGGAGGTGGAGGTGGAGGAGAGGAGAGGAGAGGAGGGGAGAGGAGGAGGGGGAGAATGGCAGGAGGTGGGCAGGGGGAGAAGGGGCAGGAGGTGGGCAGGGGGAGAAGAGGCAGGAGGTGGGCAGGGGGAGAAGGGGCAGGAGGTGGATGGGGAGGTGGGGATTGCAGGGGGTGGATGGGCAGGAGATAGGAAAGGGGAGATGGGGCAGGAGATGGCAAGGGTGAGATGGGGCAGGGGGAGATGGGGCAGGAGATAGGAAGGGGGAGAAGGGGCAGAAGGAGGGAGGAGAGGGAAGGAAAAGAGGGAAGAGGTGAGGTGAAAGGGAAGAGGAAGGGGGGACCAAAACCATTACATACCTGTATTCCCTCATGTCCACGCCCCTCTGCGTCCTCGCCCTTGTCCATCATTGTCGTTCCCGTCGTTGTCGTCCCCGTCATCGCCGTCCCCGTTGTCCTCGTCCTGTCGTTGTCGTCCCTGTCGTCCCCATCTCGTCGTCCTTGTCCCCGCCCCCGCCCCCGTGCTCGCTGTCCTCATCATCGTCCTCATCGTCCCCATCTTCATCGTCCCCATCGTCCTCCCTGTCCCCGTGTGGTGGCCCACGGCTGTCGGCCCTGTGGTGTCATTGCCATCCCATTTGCCGTCTCGTCCTTGCCGTCTCGTCCTCATCATCCCCGTTGTCGTCGTCCTCGTGGTCCTTTCGCTGCTGTCGTCCTCGTCCTTGTCTTCCTGTTGCTGTGTTCGTGTTTCCCATTGTCGTCGTCTTCCCCATTCACGCCGTTCGCGTCCCTCCTTGTTGTCGTTTACCCCGTCATCCTGGGTTGTCCCCATTTCCGGCTATGTCCTCTGTCTCCTTGTCGCCTGTTTTTGCAGTTGCCACGTTCGTGTTCATTTGGCGCGAGGGTGCGGGGGAAAACCCTAAAAGTCTGTCATTAGTTAGTATACTGAATGATAATGAAAAAGAGAACACTTAACTGGGGTGCTCTTCTGCACCCGTTGTCTCGTCGTTGTCGAAAACGACGAGCGATGTTGAACTTCGTGCGTGAGAATTTCAACCGGAATTTGCCGAGATCCCAAACGGGGTTGAGTTGCCATATATGGAAGGATGGCTACATTTCATAGTATTATTACATGTATTACAAGACTACAATGGCCAGGGCAAGACCCTGCAAAGTTGTAAGTATAGTATACCTACCCTGAAACAAAACCTTGTATTTTAATTTATTTTACCTAGGGAGATATTCACCATACATTCTACTTCTCTGCCAAATTAGGACCCTTATTCACTTTACTTTATCTGAAAAATCTAAAATTAAATCTAGGAGTACTAAGTGAGGTATATATTGTATTCATAACAAGTGCCTGGCAGTTGGTGCTGCAGGGAATGTGTTGCAGTCAAAATATATTTGGATTTTTGCATTGTGGCTGGACAATCAAAATTCTGTATAAGTAGCAGAGTCCATATAAGCATCCAATCAAGGAGTGACAAGTTCATCACATTTTGGCTGTAACAAATTCCCTGCAGCACCAACTGCCAGGCACTTGTTATGAATACAATATATACCTCACTTAGTACTCCTAGATTTAATTTTAGATTTTTCAGATAAAGTAAAGTGAATAAGGGTCCTAATTTGGCAGAGAAGTAGAATGTATGGTGAATATCTCCCTAGGTAAAATAAATTAAAATACAAGGTTTTGTTTCAGGG
>OY741991.2:626115-734562 GCA_963555575.2 Hygrocybe coccinea
CAACCAAACAAAATACTCCTTCAGAATGCCTGCAACTGCTAAACTCCAAGTCGCCGGCATCATATCACTCTCTATGGCGGTTGGGGGCATGTAGTACTTCATTGAGCTGCAGCAGAATAAGAGAGAGGTTTGGTATGAAGATGATATTGCTAGTGTCATGTGAGTCGCATCAACGCCAGCCTTTTCCGATGTCCATGTCCACCACAATACTGGCGTTGATGCGACTCACATGACACTAGCAATATCATCTTCATACCAAACCTCTCTCTTATTCTGCTGCAGCTCAATGAAGTACTACATGCCCCCAACCGCCATAGAGAGTGATATGATGCCGGCGACTTGGAGTTTAGCAGTTGCAGGCATTCTGAAGGAGTATTTTGTTTGGTTGGATGAAAGCCATGTTGGTTGCGATCCGACGCATCGATATGTAATTCTGCCAGTGCTGTCATTCGACAGTGTCATTGCGCTTGGTGTTTTCAAAGGCTTTGTTATTAAACAGTGGTTCCTCAAATTTATACGTGAAGAACTAGTAAAACTTGTGAATTTTCTTTTGTCTACCACTACTGAAATGACCTCAAGGCACCAAAACTCCAGCCATATCCTGGAGCAAGGAGTGTTGTGGTGATGGACTGTTGTGCTGTCCACTTTAACAATGAGGTCCAGCGCATTATTGAATATAATTGCGGTAGGTCAATGCCGTGTTCCACTGTTGTGTGCACTGATGGGAATGAACTAGCCGCAAAACTGCTGTACTTGCCTCTGTATTCACCCCAACTCAACCCCCTTGACCAGTTTTTTTCAACGTTACAAGTTTGGCTGTTTTGGAACCAAGAACAGGTTCTCACCCCCAAATTGGTGGAGCAGGCGGTGCTCACGATTGCAATGAAATATGGTCCTTTGTGCATTCTAAATTGTGGCTACAGCTGATTTTTTTTCCATATTACTGAGAACTTGTTATGAACACCAGCCAATCTGCTGTGCTCTGATATTTTGTGTAGTTCCTTTTTTGGGCGTATTGAAGACCAGCGAACATTTATTTTATGCTTGTTACCTCTTTTGTTTTTCACTCATCACATTTTTTCACTGTGCCGCAATGGGATCCAAAAAGCTAGCAATGAAGTGCACTCCCAAGGCTAAAACGCCAGTTCCTTTATCTTCCCGTGAGCCCCCCACACTCCCATCTGGGACTGAAGACACTTCGACTCGCTCTCATGCTCAAACTGCAAAGCGCGTTCATTTTCAAGATGATGAACCCCAAGGACATGATGATTCCTTACCGGCTGTTAACCATGTTCGAAGCCGCTCTGCTCGGATTCAATCACAACAAATTCATGATGACCCTTCCAACCATTATCCCTTAGATGATAGCATCCACACTGCTCAAGTTCCAAAGACACAATGCACTGCAGTAGTCAAGACTGCAACCACTGGTGCGCTCAGGGCTGAGGGACTATGCATACAAGACCACCAAGCCTCAGATAGTGACATTGAGATCACTTTTGCCCACCCACGTGTCGCAGCAGCCAAGGCCAAAGCAGTCCATGCACGAATAGCTGCTGATGAGATTAATCTCGGCAACATGGATGGTGACACCTCTGACCTGTATCTGTCTGACACTCCCAGTATTCAGCCGATGAAGACCATGAAAGCGAAGACTGCTGTGGCCAAAAACTCAGCGCGTAAGTCCTGTCTAATTTATACCTGTATAAAATACTGGCTTTTTCCTTAGCATTGATTACTCTTGTTGTTCCTGAAGGTGCCAGCGAATCTTCAAAGATGGTGATGATTTCATGCGATATTACTTTTGAAAATCTCAAAACCACCATATACGCTACATTCGGATGTATGGACCTCAAGGTCAAACCCCAATTGAGTTACAAGATTGGCGCTTGTGGCTTGGTTTTCTCGCTCGCTGATGAAAATGACTTTATGGTGCTGATGAAAAGCAAGGAACTTATGTCGAAGAAATCTGCGGATATAAGGGTCTTCATCTTGATCCCTAAAAATGTATGTCTCATTTGTCCTTCGATCACACTTCAGCTTAGCGTCATTTTAGTACCAGACTTCTTTTACCCAACTCATCCAGAAAAAGAAGAAAGCAATGGCCACAGACTGGTCTCGCAGGCGTGCTGCCTCCCCCATGCTCAACCTCGATGGTGATGATGAAGATGCTACTGACAATACTGGAGACATCAAAGTTATGAGAACCCTACTTGACACCTTGAAGCAGTGTGTGCCATGTGGAGACACGAAACGCTGTAAGATCAACAAGCATGGCATTCATGTCAACCTTACCTTGCAACATGTCAAGGCTTGGGCTGAACACCTCATAAGATTATTCATTGTATTTGTGATTTCCTGCTAACATATTATTCAGGAAGCCAAGAGTCCTGGCGTCACTCTCACTGTTATGCCACATGTTGCAGCTTTCCAACAGTTCCATGCAGATGGTCCTGTCCCAGCACAGCCAGTTGAAAGAAAAGGGAAGGCAACACACACTGCAGGAGTAGGGGACAACGGTGTCGTCCTAGCTCAGAATTTATTGGCACCCATGCTTGCCTTGAGCCAAATCGCGAATCTTTTCCCTGGCAGCTTAGCTCTTGTTCTTCAAATTCCAGCCACAGTTCCTCCTGCTCCCAGTCCTCCTGCTGATATCTCAGTAGGGGACATATCTTTTGATGGGCCGTCACCATACCCCACCATCGAAGAATTTTTTGACCAAGCTCGACGAGAAATATGCTGGCCAACACGAATTGCTCCAATACATTCCACAGTTCAAAAAATGAGGATTCCTCTTCATCGATGATCTCCTCAATGTTACCTTTCACGATGGAAATGGGTACAACAACATTCATCATTCACAAATGCAAGAAGGAGGTAAAGCACATACAGGGTTCAGTTGTGAGAGTGAAGGAATTATGTAGCAGTCTAAGATATATTTCAATTTCACACAATACTTAGATAGGTGTGATACAATCTCATTGTCAAAAAAAAGTTCTGTGAAGTACATATGGCACAAGCTAATAACCTGTGTGAGAGAACCAGCCCTCAATACTTGACTTTTCTACAAGATCCAATGTGTTATACAAAAATGAGCGAGCCTGTAATAAATCTGTGGTTTCCAAATACAAACAATACTGCACACCGTGGCGTTGGATGTATGCCTTGTAGTGCTGCCAAAGTTCAGTTCAGTCCAGTTCAGACCCTTTTTTTGTGAACCCTGAACTGAACCCGGAGTTCAGTTCAGCTAAGTTTCTGAACTGAACTGCAAAATTCAGTTCAGTTCGGTTCAGCCCAGGCTGTGAACCCTGAACTCTTACTATATAAGGCAATTGGTTCAGTTCAAACTGAGTTCGGATCAGTTCAGAACTGAACTTTGGCAGCACTATTGCCTTGAGCCAAGAAAACATTTCCTCGATGGGATTAAAGTCAGGGGAGTACAGAGGCAAGTAAACAACTTGGATGCCCCTTGTGACACAATTAGTAGCTAGAGAGGCAAAGGGGGCAGCTACGTACTTTCCTTCACAAATCGCTGTAACACCATCAACATGGTGGATCGAGCAGTTGTCCATTACAAGAATGCTGCGTGGAGTGGGGTATGGATTCATTTCCTCAAGAAGGCCCTCTATGAATTCAAGGAATGTATTGCCATTGAATGCACCAAGTTCAATGCTACTGTAGATGACACCATCAATTGCCAGGGCAGGCAATACCGAAAACCTGTGCCGAAAACATCAGAAGATTGAAGGTTTTTAAAGTTTCAACAAACCTAGTTCCACAGATGAAGTGCGACACCTCACAGGCCCGTTGCCCCTTGAC
The DNA here is from genome assembly GCA_963555575.2 of Hygrocybe coccinea. NCBI lineage: Eukaryota > Fungi > Basidiomycota > Agaricomycetes > Agaricales > Hygrophoraceae > Hygrocybe > Hygrocybe coccinea. Next base: position 629,935 of record OY741991.2, read on the forward strand.
TGCCCAGCCGTTTTCACGGTATGTATTCAATTGGTTGACAGCGCACTCATACAAGGTTTTCTTTCGGTTCATCGGCGATGTCGAGGATGTATTTGGTGCGTTTGATGTCACAACGCTCGACTGCGATCTTCGAAAGCTTTGGAGAATGTAGGTAATAATCAGCAGAAATGAGATTGCATAAATGAGATTTACCTTCTTATGAGTCAAGCCCGCCTCCTTGATCGCCCAATAAACAGTTGGAATAGAAACAACAAGCCTGTGTTGATTGTATAATTCATCAACAATCTCATCCAAATAAAGGCTTGGGCAGCGTTCGATGAGGGCAAGCATCATCTAAACAAATGTGAGTAATGTGTAAATGGGCTGAGAAAAGAGAATACATAGATATGAGGTTGCGACATGATCTTTGGCCTCCCGACAATACCACAAGGGTCCAGAATAGCAGCACCAATCTCATTGTAGAGTTTCTTGATATGTTGTACCGTATGGTGGGTGAGGTTTAAGGCTTGGGAAACTTGATTGTTGTTCCATCCAAGCTGGATGGTCTGGTAAATAACCAGATCTCGTATTTCTTTCGTGGTAGGAGATCCTTTGGTCATTGTAAAAGCATGAGGTCACGTGCCATAGTCAACTTGAATAAAACTCTAATACAATACCATTGATAATGTCATGGCAAAGAGTCAAGACCAAGAAACGGGTGCTTTCAATAAGCTCAATTTTGTCTTTCCTATCATAGTGTAATATTAGCCTTCTGCATGGCCAGCGGCATTTGATCTTCACAGGGAAGCAGTTGTATAACTGCATTCCATTGCCTGACTGCAACATACAGAACTCAGCCAACCATCTCATCTTCTGCCTGACAGTTGAAAATACGGCTCGAAAGCTAGTCACCTTCAAATTAGAGTTTTCGGACACCAATGATATAGTGGTGGTAAAGAGTATGGATGAGGAGGACCTTTATCCTAGCCAGGAGGACCTTTACTCTGACCGGGAGGTCCTTATCCTTACCAACAAGCAGTTTTGGGATGGTAGTCTTTCAGTCAATCACATCTTTATTTTATTTGGTGACTTTTTCCCATGCCATTATACAACTCACTCAATGTCCTACTCCATCACTCACTGCCAAATCTCATCCATTGGAGGAAACCAAACCAACATCTATCACAATAACACCGTCACCATCAACATCCCCAGTGAACCTTGTGTAGTGTGCTGTATCAGGAGTGGGTGCAAGCGAGTGTGGGGTTGGGTCTGGGCTCTTTTTTCCATAAGTGTTAATTAAGCTCTTTTTATTTTAGCCCTGTGCTCATCTTGCACTAAGCGTACCACACAACGTATCTCGGGGTGAAATGCCCAGGTTCCTGATGGTGCAACGAGCACAAGCCATGCGTGAACAAACCGCGACGCGCCGGATGAATGGAGCGGTTTATTGGGGAGCAAGATGGATCTGAAGTGGGTGGGGTAGTTGGCAATGCATTGGACTCACGTTTTTATCATCATATGTTTGCGTTCATGTACTTTTTTCTTTGCAACACCGGACTTTTTCATCTTTTTTGTTTTTTTGTTTTTTCATTTTGCTATTTTACTATGGGGTGGGATGGTAAAACAGCATGACATTGGTTCAGCAAGTACAGGATACGCGTGAGCTGTGAGTATGTGAGGGGTTTGACATGATTTCACAAAGATAAAGACAATAAAAAAGGTGATGGAATACATGATGCCAAAGTAGTGAATTGAAACCATCCACCCGCCTCTCCCATGCCCCAAGCCTTCTGTTAAGTCGTGTACACACTGGGGAAAGTGTCCGTATGGACATTAGGTGCCTTGATCGCAGGTGACGGCACTCACACGTCAATTGGGGCCCCGAAACACCAATACATTCTGAAAGCGTTTTGCGTCGATTGGACATGTTCCTGCCCTTGCCTATAGAATGTATAAACTGTAGAATACTTTGGAATTAGCTTTGCAGCTACAGCTCACCAAGGGTTGTTCAGTGCCCAAAATGACAAATACTTTGGAATGGTTTTTTGGCGAATTTTATTGAACGGAGCCCTGGGCCCCATCGGGGTGATACTATAAAACAGATTTCAGACAATTTGATCAATAACTCACTGAGTTATAGCTCACGCAATATGAGGCGCGCTACATAGGCGGACTTTGAATTGGCGACAACTATTATGTACTCAGCTGTAATTGGTTAAATATTGAAACTCTGGTGTGTGAGTCTGCAGATAGACATTCGGTCACAAGTAACGGTGACTGTCAGAGCGCTGAGCAGCTGAGCAGTTTATTGAGCACATGTGGAACGCCGTGAAGCTTGTCCGCACCTTGGCCGTGATGGATACAGATTCTCCCAAGTCCAAATTTATTGGTGTCGGGTTAACTTATGGGGAAATGTCGACACAGCCTCCGGCTCAACCATTGGCAGTGACAAGCGCAGTGGCAAGCGTTAATACTGGACCCGGAAATATTGTTCGTATTTCCCTGCCTCACCGATAGCTATTTCTTATATGGCTCGAATACAGAATCGCGAGACAGTCAATACGACCCAATTGCAACCGAAAGCAGCGACATCGCCTGATACTCCTATGGCTGGACCTAGTCTGACGACCCACCAACATGTAACCGCATTGCCTGGCAACGAGGTCTGTTACTCTTCTTCATTGATTACTACTCAGAAGGAGAAAGGCAAGAATCGCGAAGTCGCCCAATCGAGTTCGACGGACACTATGCCTGAGCCAGAAGCAGCAACATCGCTTGACGACGACTTACGTGTACTCCTCTGTCTCATTGAAGGCGATTCCCTTTTGCAAGTCAAGTTGTCTATCGACAACAACGTGTTTGACCTGAAGGATCGTATCCATGAGAAGGGCAAGCATGGTAGGTTTAGCAACGTTGATGCTAAAGATTTGATCCTTTGGAAGGTGAGCGCATGGTAGATTGTAGTGAAGAGATTGTGGCTAACTTTACCAGCTCAAAGTCCCTATCGCTATCATACCCTCACGCACTCTCAATGAGCGCGTTCAATCGCAAGGCGAGGTCTCAAATTTTGCGGAGGAGCTGGATGAACCTATTGATAAAGTGTCGGATCACTTTGCGCGACAGCCTTCCGAACGTGATCTCCATATCCTCGTCAAGATCTCTGCTGCTAGTGAGCTGAGTTTGATGCTCTAGCATCCAACAAACACTCACTCTCTCTACGAATTGCTTCAGCTCGAAGGCACAGACTCGAAGATCTTTCTGCAGAGGAGCCGTCGCTCAAAAGACTACGGATGATGTACTACGAATCATTCCCTAGTGATGCACCATCCAATTTAGCGCAACCATCCAAGTTTAAAGAATTACAGCTTAATCCAGACATTCAAATCTTTTGCAATCGCCCGCGTTCAGTCACCGCCAACCCCATCACACTCCTACATTCCATCTTTGGGACATTCGATGACAACAGCAAGAACTCTCAGCCCGACCCGAAGATTTCTTCATTTGTGTTGGAGTTGGCCACAATGATGTGTGAATTTTATCAGGAAGAGGGTGATCGTGTACTGGCCTTTCGAAAATTGATTTGGAACCACTTCAGCATCAAGCTGGAGGCTGCCGGGGTGACAGGAACGAAATTTACTACCGATGGGCATGCGTCTGTTGGATTTGATGTCTATCTCAACACCGAAGGCAAGAACGAACTTGCAAGTACAGCAGCTGATCCAACTTTCCAGTCCGCCCTATACTATCACCATCACATACGTAATCACGCAACCCATCATTTGTGGTCTAGATTCCCATGCCTGCATATATTTTATTTCGGTGAGCTCCCACTTTCAGACGTTCGCCTCGAATATAAACACTTCTTTGAAATAAGGGCCCTTCCTCGGGTTTGCAGGTTCGGTTTTCAGTGATCACATTCACTATGAACCCCTCTCGCCTCTCATCTCATTTAACTTCTCTCCCCACGACGCCTCCGCCTTCGCCTTGGCCACGCGCTTCTTCTGTGCCTTCAGGAATGCCACTTTAAAATTGCAAGACTATTACAAAAACTTAATCAAAGAGCCTGTTCCCAGGTCCTTTTTCCCTGGGGAAGCACGATTCCCGTACCCGACCACGTTCAGAAACATTCAAACTTCTGTCGAGATTCAGTTCAGGCTCACTGCGCAACCGATGCCTGGCAGATTAGGGTTTCTAGGTACGACGGAGGGCGATGAAAAACCTTGCTTTTTCATTAAATTTGTGCGAACCTACGGACTGGATTTGCACCGCCACTGCGCTGAATTGGACAACGCCCCACGCCTCTTGGGATTCGAGGAACTCCCCGGAGGGTGGCAGATGGTTGTCATGGAGTTTTTGTGCGACCATATACCATTCTCGAACTTTCGGTTGCACTCATCTATATCGCCTCAAATTCAACAATTGTTTATGAAGCTTGTCAACTCTTTTCGGGAAAAGAAATTTGTTCATGGTGATTTGCGAGCCAGTAACATTCTTGTTCGCGATGATGCAGCCGGGAAGTTGTCACTGAAGTTGGTTGACTTTGATTGGGGGGGTATGGAGGGTCTTGTACGATATCCACTTGCTATCAATCGGGTGGACATCTGGCGCCCAGATGGGGCAATTGATGGTGAGTTGATCACTGCAGAGCATGACTTACAAATGGCTAGACACATATTCCTTAGTCTTCCTTGACTATTGGACAATGCAAATATGTTGTACTTTTTGTAAATCAGAGGTGGCTCCACATAAACAATGTTCCAGTCTGTTGGCAGGTAAATTATATACTCCTTTTTGCAAATCAATGGGGTAAGTCTAACCTCAGGTTAGCCCATTTTTGAAAAAATGGACAAGTGAAAGGGACCATATAAAGGCAAAATGGAAGATATAGTATATATTTTTGAGATAAAAAAAATACATAGATATATGAAAAGTAGTTGTGACGTGAACATGGGAGCTTCATAACTACTCAAAGAATAGCAAAGAATGTCTGCCTAGACATCAGGATGTGACCACAGAAGAAACCTTACAAACCAAGAAATGTCTGCCCAGACACAGGGTGGCTTGTTGCTAGTTGTTCCTCTGAACCTCTAAACAAAGAAATGCTAATCATCAATAGGGAGAAAAAGCAAAAAAACAAAACAAAACATACCACCTATCTATCTTATTCTGAGGGTAGGCCACCCTATTCCAAGGTGGATGCTGGATAGGCTGACCAAGGCCAATTATCATGGTGTAAAACGACATCAAGTATTCGTTGCTGTAGAGCGTGACGTATGCACTGGAGTTCTTCACCAACTTGAGTGCCGCACTGACAACATCCTTGTATTCCTGAGATCCTTTAAGTTTTGCTTCCGCAATCTTTATGAAAGTCAACCTAAGTTTTTCTTCTGCCATCTCAAAATACACATGGAGCGTTTCATTTCAAGATAGCAAGTCGGTCACTACCGTACCTGCCACTCTAACCACTCCTGTTGCAGTTAATGGACTCAGTAGTATCTTATTATTCAATAATTCACGTGTTATGACAACTCACTGGCATTGTAAAGCGTTATCATCCATTGCGATTTCGCCTTGTATTCCTCATTAATCAATGAACTTGAGTCTGCACCATTCTTTTCTGGAGCCTTCCGCTTTGCCTCAAGCTTCCTAAGCAATTGCTGGAGCGCATAATGTCAGTGTCTCCCAGCTGGCGCTTCAACATGCAGTTGCTTCCACCCATGGTTAGTCCACACAATTTCAGGCAAGTCCTCCCCTGCATTCGCATCATCGGTGTAACTCTCACTATTCACCCAATTTTTCTCCACCAAAATCAGTATCGCATTCCTCTCCATGTATCTCTGAATCCCATTCTCCAACATCGATCACATCAGCTTCTTTCCTTCTCACACATTCAGCGGCCGGAAATTGTACTGCCCAAATAAACATGGGACTTCCGAGTTGAGAATGTCCATCTTGCCATAACCCAACAAGCAGCTTCGTCGCATTTTATCAGCTCCCATTATCTGCGAACTGATTTCTTCCGCAGCCCAGATTCACTTGGCCTGCTCTCTAAACTCAGCCGAGATGACACTATGGTTGCATATATGACTAGTGAATGACGTGGGTAATTACCCAACGTATAATGCATTTGATTTGGTATTTTTATTATGAGATGAATACTGGAAAAAGTGTTAATTTTTTTACACAGAAAGAAGACTACAGTATATCCCTGCTTAGTTCTGCTTTCAGGGTATGAATTTTCTGATTGTAATAATGTCTAATTCTGCTTTTACAGGCCAAGGATACAAAATACCCCTCAACCTCCGCGTTTTTGACAGTTTGAGGGGTATTTTGTATCCTTGGCCTGTAAAAGCAGAATTAGACATTACAATCAGGAAAAGCTGATCCCTGGTTGTGCATCAAAAGTTCAGGACCGGGATCAGCTTTTCCTGGTTGACCGGTCTGAGGCAACACTAGTGCATTACACCTCAATATATAGCTTTTCTAGAGTTCCAGTCTTCTGGTCCATCTTTGCCTGATTGGCATCTTATTGTTCATACATGGTAATATAATATAATATTTGTGTTGTTAGTCAGAACCTGTCAAGAATATGGATTTCATTGTAATATGGTTAACCAAACATAGATGGCCAGCCATGTTCGCACTGTCAAATAATTGTCATATTATCTTGTCTGAACATGGCTGGCCATCTATATTCACTATGTCCAAATTTTTGTATTCGTCGGTTTTCTTTGCAGATATGATGTATCTGTATGCTTGGCCAACCAGGTTTGGCCTTGTGGTCTTACCTGATTCTTGGCAGGGCTGATCGTCTTCCATCAGTCCAGGGAGTGTGGGGATCCCTGCCAAATTCTAGGTTGGCCCTAGGTCTAGCATGGCCAGAGTTACATATTTATACCTACAATCTTTCACTATTTTTGAGCCTATAGCATATATAATAATTTTGACGGTGAACTCTCCTACACCGCCAATTTGGGAAAATGCCAGTTTGATATTTGTTTGTTGATATTGGCGGAGCTTAGAATTTAGGGCTTTGAAAGGCCTGGCCTGATCTTTCCTAAGGGCCAGGACCGAAAGTCTTGAATAATTATCCCCCCGAGATCCAGCAAGATACCTACAGAATATCACAGAAAATGCCAATTTCACGCCACCAGGTAAGCACTTAATAAGCTTGCCCATCGAAATTCTCTTAAGTCCTTTCTTTGTCTATGTTTGGCACAGTTCATTTCTTCGCCTTCAACCACACGGCAACAGCAATGGTCACCCACGGTACCCGCCAACCACCTGCCACCAGCCGCATCACCAACACCAACCACATTTGTGGCAACGACGGAGAACAAAATGCCACAAGGAGTGGTGCATCCACCCCCATTATACCAGGATTGATATTACTGACTACATATACTAATGAAAACCAGTGCCCACAAAGCTGACAACAACGACAATGACAACAACAACAACGTTGATACACATCATACGATCCTATGCTCCGAATACGCGAATCGGATGTACTATACCTCTTCATCGACCACATCCTGATATCTCACGATCTTACGAACATCTGCAAACTCTTCCGACACCTCTCGACAATGATCAATTACTTCCGAACTTGTCGCAGCATTAGGACAAAGCCATCTCGTATCGGACCGATCCCACCTTTATCAGAGGTTCATTCCCCCTATCCCATCCACCTCCTACCTCACTTTCGATCATTTTGGATGTATTTCATATTAGTTTCTCTTTCTTATTCAATTTACCTTTCATCTTCCTTTGTTCTTTGTTCTTCATCTTATGTTTCACCTTCTGATTCCTTTATCCCCTTCCCCTTTTAGTATCATTACTACTCCTTTCTATTGATCTTTATACCGTTCCGATCCTCCAATCGAAGTAGTATAAAGAGATGTAGTTTAGATACATAGATAGACAGACCCCCTCCTCCTTCTCAGACAGAGAGAAATCTACGACTTCCCTCCCCTTCGATCTTAGTCTCAGAGCTATAGAGCTCCCCTTTAGCTTCGAACTCAAGTTATAGTCTTGAGTTTGTCTATCCTCATCACCCGATATCGATATCTTTGTCGTGACCGTGTTCGCAAAGTTGCACAGTTGATCGCAACTGTCGCACGTACGTTCGCATTGTTCGGAAACTTTATAGTAGTTTCTATCTCTCTCTATACCTTTCTACGTGTAGTAGACATCTTCGCATCCTCACATTCACCTAATAGGTAGTTTGTTTGGGGATCTCCCCCTTTACAGCTTCCTATAGCATATCAACGTTCAACGCTGACAACAATGTTCGACAAGGATGATGATGACGACATTCAACGTTGACAACGACGACAACGACGACCTCCCCTACCTCACCTCATGGCTGACGCCACCTTGTCAACTGATGGGGCACACTCACCGCGAGGTTAATGAGGGTACAGGACCCATGGGTTGGATACCCACCACCCAATTTGTGCACACCCACCACAAAACCCGTACCATGGCGATGGGTGCAGGTTTTCATGGGTGTGGGTGCAGGTAACTTAGGCCTCGGACAACTGCTGCCATTGCTACCATTAGTTGAATGTGTATTCTAATGCTATTAAATAATAATATGCTTTTTCTCTTCTCAATTTGCATGGCAAGCTCTGCAATCCTATAATAATATTTAAATAATAGCCAGGCAGATATTTTCACTGTACTGACTTGACCTCAATTTGGTGTCCTAAAAAATGTTGGTTCAATATCGAATCTGCTGAGTCTTGAGGTTGTGACAGCCTTATGTGGCTATCACCTGACATCAAATCCATATATCTGGTGATCTTGCACAGTGCTCCCCCTCCATGCAAAAGCTACAGCAGCTACGAGGTGCAAAGTAGCTTCACGAACTAGAACTTTTCAAATGCGAGCTAGCCAACAGCGCTTCTGCGAACTTTCGGAAAGTTTCTTTTGGTACCCGCCCACGCTGTTATTATTATTATAAGAAAAAGAAATTTGAGCATCGAAGACCTTCAGAAGATAAGGGTTTCCGAACCTTGTAAGAATGGATGGAAGCAAGACTGGGTGGGTATTGGAAGCCAGTTACAAGTTGAGTTTGTGTAAGAGGTGATCGCATGGAAAGAATGTTGACGGGGGACGCGGTAAGACAATGTATTGACATTACTTCTTTGTCGCTTGGCTTGGATTTGATGCAAGCAACCCTGTGATATCATGTAAATCACATATACAAGCAAGAAAAACTGTACTTACGGAACAATATTGTCAATGTTGTCAGATACCATGGTACGGTCAGTGTCGAACCCATCTCCATCAGTCTCGTCTTCCAGTTTGATAACCTCTTTGAGGACTGGGTCGCCTTGGATATAAATGAGGAAGGTCTGTATACAGCAGAGGATCAGTGATAGTCACCGGAGAGCTAGTTTACTTACGATGTTTCCTGGCTGTGCTACCTCAACTTCCACCACATACTGCTGGGACTTGTCTGTGAGATTTCTGACATGTAAATGAACGGCATTCTTGACAGGGAGGTACAAGATGTGGTCAGACATGGTGGTAGGAGGAAGGTGCGCAGACAAGTGTGATGTCACATTGAAAAAAAAATCACGATGCATACAATATATATAATGGTCCTGCATAAAGTGGGCGAGCTACTCAGGTATGGGTTCAATTACTTCCCGAACACCCCCAAGATCACTGACTTCCAGGCCCAGCTTTTCCACCACAAAGAAATGATCCTCTCTCCCTGGAATCTGTTGGAATGGAACCATCGCCACAACAGAGTGAATGGATGCAATTTCGACAACAATCATCATATCAGACTGGTACGCACACACAGCCAATACACTGTGTGAGAGACGCAGCAGTTTGGGGTCGGGGTGGGAATAGAGGGTGATGAGTGCGAGGGTCTCTTCTTGCTGTTGTACCACTGCTTGGAAATAGTAGACAACCTCACCAAATCGAAGACCACCTTCCAGCAAAAACTACATAGCATGAGATCAATGCAAGCCTGAACAAATGTCATAGGGACTTACCTTGACATTTCGAGACATCCGCACATCCTTGAGAGCAGTACTTTTCACTCCCATACACTTCCTAGTGGAATCCACTGGGAACCAAATGGGAATGGTGGGAATGGTGGGAATCCCAATGGAATCCAGTAGGAATAATAAAAGCACCGGCTTTTTTCAACTTTTTTGCTGATTTCTCAATCAATTTTGTAGCTATGGCAATTCTGAGACTACAGAAAGGTTCAAAACCAAGCAGAGCACCAGTTCCAAATTAGGAAATATTTCCCATGCACCATATTTGGGTTGCTGGGATTCCCACCAATTCCCACTGGATTCCCATCTATTCCCACTATATTCCCACCTATTCCCATCCAAACTCCCCTTGGAATTCCCACCTATCCACCCTGGGATTCCCACTGAGAATCCCCACTAGATTCTCATCTATTCCCCATAGATTACCACTTATTTTATTCCCAGTGGATTCCTTTCAAAACTACTCTGTAGATTTGTAAGCCCATTCCAGCTCCAATTCCAGTCCCAGATAGCTCAATTTGAGCACCCTCACTTAATTCAAGCACAACTGGAACCAGTTCCAGTTCCAGAGAGCTTCCAATTCCTACATCCAAACCCTTGTATTGTATTTTTGTTTAGTCCTCAGTCCTCTTCCTCTCCTTTGTATATATATTGTTATTGCTATCTATATGCACATATATGCACACATCCCACTCCATTACCTATTATTCCACCCTATTATTTGGTGCTGTATATTCATGGCTTCTCCTGATATGTGTTATGGTATTTACTCTCCTTCTATCCCCCCCTTCTTTCTTTTCTTTCCTGACTTCCTTCTGTACTTTATTAGTCATTATCATGACACATCCATGCCTTCCCCCTCAACTTAGTTGTGTTATATGACACATTCATGCCTTTCCCCTCCACTTATATGTCTTTCATTATGCCCTATGCACTGCTTTTTATTCCTTTTCTACATTCCAAGGTGCATAGCCTCTCCATTTATTCTTCCCTTTGTATCCAGTACGCAGCCTCCTTCTCTATTTGCATATATATTTTGCATATATATAGCACATGGTTACATTGTCTACTTTAGATTCTAAAATTTGTATCAACTTGCTTTACCCTTTCAAAGTAACACCTTTGAAAGCTAAGCTTCAACTCTAAATCCACCTTGTGAAGTAAACTACTTTGTTTAGCTTTGTTGCATTACGATGTGGCTGTTATATTTTCCACCATCTACTGGAGCTCCTAAGGCCACTCCTTACAATAAAGTTCCTTTAAATCCAAAATGCCCACAAGCATGAATTATACAATTGGTTTCTATAGAAGTCAAGGTCAGTGCATTCAGGAAGAGTTGTAGTGACAATGAGTAGTTGGTGACAATGTTCTGGTGAATCAAGACTTGTGCCCATAACCCTGGTTGGTGTAAGGGGACATGTTGTTCCAGTTCCAGTCCCATGGTTCAAAGGTCCATCTACTGTTTATCCAGTTCCTGTGAGGGGACACATCCTTCTGGTTCCATATCAGTTCCAATAGTTCCAGTTCCAGTTCTCTATTTGATTGTCCATCTAGTTCCAATCCTAGTTCCATAGCGCAGTTCCAGTCATTCTGGTCCCAACTCAGTCCCCAATTGGACTTCATGTACATTATTATGAACCTTCTATCCTTCATGTTTCATACCTGCTCCCCAGCTTGATATTACATTTGGTTGAGCATACCACTGTGTGATCCCAGTTGGTGGCATTTCACAAGATCTGTTTGAATAGAGTTACATTGGCAATTTAAATTTCTTCATACAAACAGTTGTCAAGACATCATCAGGGTCAGTGCATTCAGGAAGAGCTGTAGTCACATCTGTACATAATACAAAATCAGTGGGGGTGAAAACGAATCTGGTCAATGAATCGGTGACATTATAATAAGACTTATGTTCATAACTCTGGCTGGTGTCAAAGTATCAGACATGCTGTTTGAACATAGAGTTATCATTGGTGATCCAAATGAAATATCTACTGAACATTTCTGAATTTCTACTTTTATTCTCATAGTATGAAAATACAAATTCTTCAAGGGTTTTAGTTAGAATTGTTTTGGGTGATCTAGGGGCTTAAAAAACAATGCTGGGTCCAGGAATCCATACTCATACCTGTACCTGTGTGTACCTGCAGCATTTACCCATACAGGTCACCAAACCCATGCAATTCACTACTTATTCCTGATGTCATTCATTATATGCCAAAGTCAGAAATTAGCCAACTTGGGAAATATTTTGATTTCTTTCATATTCAACTGGGACCAGCAGAAACCAATAAATTTTATTGAAATAAATACTTAATTCTCTAGAATCACTCAAAATGAAAATATAAAAGGAATAACCATTTTATTGAAAGGGATTAATTAAGTGTGAGGGGAAGGGGGGTGAGGAGGGGGGGGAGGAAGAAGGGGGAGAGGAGAAGGGGGAGGAAGAAGGGAGAGGAAGAAGGGGGGGAGGGAGCAAGAGGGGGGGAAGGAGGGGGAGGGAGGAGGGGGGGGAGGAGAAGGGGGAGGAGAAGGGGGAGGAGGAGAGGGGGGAGGAGAGGGGGGAGGAAGAAGGGGGGGAGGAGGGAGCAAGAGGGGGGGAAGGAGGGGGAGGGAGGAGGGGGAAGGGGGAAGGGAGGAAGAGGAGGGAGGAAGAGGAGGGAGGGGAAGGGGGAGGGGGGAGGGAGGAAGAGGAGGGAGGGGGGAGGAAGAGGAGGGAGGGGAAGGAGGAGGGAGGGGAAGGAGGAGAGGAGGGAGGGGGAGGAGGAGAGGGGGAAGGGGGAGGAGGAGAGGAGGGAGGGGGAGGAGGAGTAGAAGGTGGTAGGGGGTTATATACATACCTCGCCTTCTTTCACGTTTCCGTCGTCATCGTTGTCGTCCCTGTCCTCGTCCCTGTCCTCGTTGTCCTCGCCCCCGTCCTCGTCCTCGTCCTCATCCTCGTCTTCCCCGTCCTTGTCATTCCCCTCGTCGTGGTTGGCATGGTTGTGTGGGTAGCTGGGATAAAGTAATCAGCAAATATAAAATTTTTACCGAAGCAGTGGGGGTGGGCGTCACCCCCACTGCATTTGCCGCTGCTGCTCATTGCAACCATCGTCGCATGGCGGCATCGCCTGCCTTCTTCATCCCTGTTGCCGTCTGTCGCAGTGCCCATTGTGGTCCCCGTTGTTGCTTGGTCTTCCCCTGTTGTCCTCTCGTTGTTCTTCCCTGTTGTCATCCTCCATCGCCGTCTTCATCCTGGGATTCATGTTGGTGCCGGAGACCCTGTTGTGTGCCAGATTTTGCTCGTTGCGGGTTGTTTCGATGCGGCCGTGTCGTGGTTGTGCATAATGAAACAAATTTTAGTTAATAAATGAATGAAAGAAGAAAAAAAACATACCACTGCTCCGGGAGCAGGTGCACCACCCTCCGCTACGTGGCTGCTGTAAGGAATGCGAGGGAATAAGTAAAAGACAAAAATACAAAAATACAAAAATACAAAACCTGTTGCATCCGGTTGCCGTTGCGTCGTGCACGTCGTTCGGTGCTGGGACTTCGTGGGTTTGCATTGGCATTCGTAGGCATGGGTGTTGGCGTTTGCGGGTGTTGCTGACGTGCAAGTGCGCGATGGCGGTTTGAAGGCTTGATGTCACGCGACACGCATTTGTGGTTGGCACGTGACGGAACATTGTTGATCGATGGTCCGTGCGCAGCGATAACCCCATAAAAGGCAGGCGAAACCGATATCTTACTTTGGGGTTTACCCCGGCACAAATAATAAACATTATGTAGTGTTATTGAAATAAGTAATTAATTAAAATGCAAGGGAATTCCCAGTGGATTCCCAGCATGGTCATTCTCACTGGGAATGATTCCCAGCAATTCCAGTGGGAATCCCACTGGGAATATTCCCACTAAATGATGGGAATCCACTGGGAATCCTGGCGGAATGCAAGTGACATTTTGGCTGGTCCCTGGGCCAAAAATTCCCATGGGATTCCCAGTGGATTCCCAGGGAATTCCCACCATTCCCAGTGGATTCCAGTGGGAATGTGTATGGGAGTGTAAAGTGCTCCTTGAGAGTTTTCTTTTTCTCTTTCCAAGCTGACCAGGCAATCTGCCCATTTGGAAGTTGCAGGCGAGCCCATCATTTCAGGCGGGGAAACCACCCAGCTTGGATCAGAGTGCCAGGTGCTGCTCTCTGAAAATACTCCCAGACAGTAGCAGCCTCCTCTCCAACCAACTTCTGAGGGTACTCATCACGAGCTCGCAGGAGAATATATCCGTTTTGAAGGTCCTTGGCCCCACGTGGGAGGGTGTCTGGGTCTGGGTTGAGGTCAGGGATCATGGCCTTGAGAGCGTTGATCTGGCAACAGCGTACAGCACGTTGTGAGAGATTCCCGTAAGGGTTTGATGGTTGCTTGATTTTTTCCCCAAGATTGCCAATAGTCCACTCGATTGTCCACTGTGTGTAATAAACTTGTGGTCCAACGCGAGCAACTTCAGGTGCGAGATGAGGAAGAGCGTGGATACTGGGATGACAGAAATGGATGTGTGAAGATTTCCGTTGGTAGTACAAGAGCTCAAAGTCTCGACAGTATTCAAGAATGAGGTGGTGTGCGGCAACAACTTGAGCAGGAGTGATAGAGCACTGGTAGAAAATGCAGATTGCAGCAACAAGTTTGCAAAAATGAGACCAATACTTTTCAGGGAGTACATTGTAGAAGAGTGCAGGGCCCAAGCCAAACACATATGTCAAGAATTCCCAAGCTTTGTAACCACTTGAGATCTTCTCGGCAGGGTTTCAGGGAGGGCGATTGAAAGAGCCGGGAAGGTACGGTGTTGCATCAACAACAGCTTTGCTGTGGTTGATCCAAATGTTTCCTTGCAGGACCACCCAGTCACATGTTGCCTTGTCATCAAGGGGGTCGCAATCAATTGTTCCACGGAAGAGGCCTAGTTTGAGATCAGTGATGTTGAGGGCGGTGAGATGCATGAGATCTGCAACAAAGGCAGCAGGAACGCCAGTTCCATGTTGTGGGGAGATTGTGCTGATGATGCTCGGTTTGGAGATACCTGTTTCGCGTCTGTTAATTTTGTATTCCCTGTTGTTAGGTGAAGCGAGGACAAGTTGAAGGTTGCGATTGTAGTCAGCAGCGATGGTTGGAGGGAGATTGTATACATCAACATCACCGTGATTACACCCAGGAATATCATAGTCGATAGGTTTGAGTAATGCCGGATAATAGTGTTTTCCGCCCTCTTTCCGCCGTCCTTTGACTGCACAGTACATGCGGCAGCCATATGCTCCATGGTGACCAGTCTGTCCATTTAATTGCACAATGCCAACTGAATCTGCTGTCCTGAAGACAAAAAATGGTTGGGAAAGGAACACTGCCTGGCTGTTAGCATCCCAGATACGCAGACCTTCAGTTTGCAGAGTGATGAGGTGGTGTAGGCTGGGGAAAATGTATGAGTTGAGGTGCTTCAGTTTGTTGGGACCAGGAATGATACCACCGATGAGGACAAATTTTTTCTTATAACAGTACTGGGGAGGGAGGTCCAACACGACCCAGATGTAGATGACACAGTCAGATTGTTTGTTGTGGTAGAGCTGTGCACCATCAATGGAGAACATGAGTGTAATGTCATCGTCATGCAAACGGCCATCGTTGACAGCATGGAGGTAATCCGATCCTGTGTAAATGTCATTGAAGGAGGTGATATTGAGTCGACCCTGGCCATCCCTTTGCGTTAGAATGTCCTCGGTGCGACGAGTTCGATGGCACATCAAATTGGCAATCTCGGGCGATCGCCAGAGCGCTTGCAATTGAGGGCTGACAGGAATTGTATGGAATTGCTGTCGTGGGTGACGAATCCAGCCTTTCATCTTTTCTAAAAGAATAGGATCATAACGAGGTTCGCCGCACTCGGGACAGTTGTCTAGAGTGGCAAAGGGACCAGTGTAACCAATGCAAGAGTTGGGACACATGTCACGCCCAACCGAGTCAATGCCTGTGAGTTGAATTATCTTTCAGGTCATTTGATCATATGAGGGTATATCGTCTTCAGGGTGTCATCGCAGAAGAGATTGTCAAGTGCCTGTGTAGGATTTATCACTGTGTTGTAGGAATAGCTCAATCGCGAGGCACAGATCGTGTTCATCCCCAAGATTGAGGACTTCCTGTGGGGGGTGGCGAAGTTGGCGGAGGGTGTTGGCATCAAGGCCATCGTCATCAAGGGAAGCAGTTCTCAGAGAATTAATGAAGGCTTGCGAAATCTTGAGGTCGTCAAGCTGAGCTTCGGCATCAGTATCCTCAGGTATGTTGTCAAGTGGAGGACCAAGGGGAGGTGGGGGCGCTTCGAGTTCCTGCTGTCGGTCCTCAGTGGGCTCGTCGTCAGCTAGGGAGCCTGGATCTACAGGGTTGTCTTCATCAAAGGCAAGGTCAGCCTGCAGGTGAATCTGTTCATGAGTCTGGGGCCGAGGGTAGCTAAAATTATGAACATGCCTCATCTTCCCATTCCATACGGTCCAAGTCCTGCCTGCTCTGGACGATCTCCCTGGCATCCTGAGTGCCATGGTCATCGCTTCCGAGAGCAAAATTCTCCTGATCCTCAAAATCAAATCTGTCATCGGAATCGTTGTCGGAATCGTCATCAGAGTCTACATCAACCAGGAGTGGGAGGTCGCTATCGCCTTGTGCCTGGCTAGGACCAGGGAGATGTGCCTCGAGGGTGGTAGTTATGCAGACACAGAAACGGGCATGTTGACGCCAGGTACTCTCAGAGACCTTCTTGCATTGCTTGCAGAGGATAGGGCAGTCACAATAAAAGTCTGGGGCCATTCATCAACGAAAACAAATGTTATTCAAATGTTTATATATGTGTAGAATAGGATCAGGGAATGGGATTAATGAGAAGTAGGATCAGGAAGTAGAAATGTCCGATCTGATCCATGCCTTGATTGTCGTAATTCGATAAGATAAGCAATAATATAATATAAATAATCCTAAATACAGGTAATACGATTTAATTCACTGGATTTTTCACTGGGCATAATATCCCTTGCACATCTTTTCACCCTTTTTGACTTTTTCCCACCTTTTCAAACTTGCATTACTTTGACTCCTTTAGCACTTTGCTGACTTGTTCATCCTTTTAGAATTGAGTATTTTACTTTTCTCACCACTTTTGACCATATGGCCTTGACTCACTTTTCACCTTTTGTGCTTTTTCCACTTTTTTTCTAGTTTTCCCATCTTTTTCAAATGTCAATTGCTTTGAAACAAGAATACCTCTTTTTCCAAGATAAACACCTTTTTAAGCTGGGTCCATTCTTGCTTTATCTTTGAAAAAGAAGAATATCTTGAGAGCTTTTACTTCCTTTTTCAGCTTCAAGTTGTAATTTTACAGGTTCTTTTAAAAGTTCTTGTGACTTGTACATTATGGTATGGCAGTCACAGGAGATGAATGAAGACAGTGCAAGCCTGTGCTGTGCAAACAGACAGTGCTTCAAGTTGTTATTTCAAAGTTCAAGGTGGTTGTTTACTTGTATGAATGTTTATTGGTGTGCTGCACATACTTTGAAGCAGTGCTACAAATGTTTTGAAGTATGAGGTTCATTCTGTACAATTATTAGTTTATACTATTTATTTAAATCCCCACTTCTAGTTGTACTGTGTTCCCCAATAAAAGTGCCTTGGAACCAAACCATTTATTTGAGTATGCAAACTGTTTATCTTGAACTGAAACTACTACTTCTTCTTGACCACAACTATTTCTCTCAAGTGATGCCATTTATTTTTAAGCTGAAACCACAGTCAACTTCTTATTGTGTATTGCACATGACTTGCCCATGACCATTTGGTAATCATTTTGAAGTGTAGATTCCAACATGCTGTATCTCAGTCAAATCATAATAGTTTGCCACAAAACTTTGTATCTGAGGTCCTGAGACATATGTCTAGATGCAACAACAAGATCAAAGGGTAATTCCTCATTTTTAAAGAGTCAAAATTTCTAACAGCCACCCACAGAGATGGCATGTGCAAGTGTAATACACCCTCAAAGGCTTACATGGTTTGTCGGATTGCTTCCCAAGTGCACAAACAGCATGTCTGATGTAGTCAGACTATCTCAAGCAAGAACCTGCATGGTTCAAAGCAGTCCTTGAACACCTGCCACTTCCCCTCCCACCTAGAACACCACCCCAATTTTCAGCATATGATTTACTGCCAGAAAAACACATCTCATCTTCAAAGCTTTGACCACAAAAGCCATGCCTGTTGCCTGTGTATTACATTGAAGACGACATTCATGGCCATTTTTTCCATGATCTTTGAGGCTTTTCATTGGTCAAGGGCGCTGGCATTGAGGACCCACATGTGGTACAGGATGTGGCATGGACAAGACTTAGGCAGAGGGGGAGAAATCTGTTCCCAGAAGATGTGAGTGGTGGAGAGCAATCACTGCAGAAGGTGGGTGAATGGACAAAGGGGCAGGAATATGTCAAACTGTGGAAGAATGGTATCTGACAGACTCATGCATCTGCATTGATGGAACCAGTTATTGACCCCACAGGTATCTTACACAAGAGTCAGAGGGCTCTGTAGATTTTCTCCAAATATTACAATACTAAACAAGATAGCTCTGCTGACTGTGATATTTAATGGTCCATAGCAAGTCGAGTTCCATAGTACTAGTGAAATATGGCAGCTACACCTTAAGTCGTAATTGGGCTGCTTGCACTGCATTCATCCCCATCCAAGTCTTTTCCACCAAGCCCAATAGCTTCTGCATCAAGGGGGTGGCAGAACAGGAATCCCGAACTGGGGGTGGGGGGGGGGGGGTCCGGCCGGGGGCCTTAAATTTTTTTCCAACTTGGGTTTAAGTGTGCCCTAAAATGAACATAGTGCTGAATTTCTTTGCTTCTCGAGTCACAGCTTACAATTACCTTGCTTGGCAAGGTTGCTGAGACCCCAACAACATGAAGATGGGGCTGTCCATGCGAGAAGCAGCTGCTCATGGATCAATACATCATAATAAAATTTTTATTCATTGATCTACACAGTTGTTAGTACATGGCAAAGCAGAAGAGGTAAGCATTTGGGTAAGTCTTCCAGTATCTGATTTGTCCTACACTGTCCTACACTGTACTGACACTCTTACCAGTCTCATTTCACATGCTTTGATTACGATTTTGCTCCACAAAACTGCCAGTTCTATTTTCTCTCTGTGACTGATCATGAGCTGCAAACCAAATGGTAAAAAGCAGCGCTACTAATAGCATGATATATGATACTAGAGGTAGTGCCAATCTAATGATGGCAGTGTACCTTGTGTTCTTATTCTTAGGTGACATGGACAGTCAGATTGCAATTGGATTGATTGCTTTCCATGATGACTAAAAAGCACACAAAAATAAATATTCTTAGTAATATGATACTAAACAGGGTTGCACATTTTGCTGTTTCAAATTTCACCCCCAATGACCTTGGTAAACACAAGGTATTACCTACATATAGTATCTTGAGAGAGAAAATTCCATATCTAGATTGGTTTGTCGCAAAAAACATACATACATGTGATCTAAACATACCCTATATGGAAGGAAGGGGGGGGTGGTTCCAAACTGGCCCTTAAAATAAAATATGAGTGTATATTGGAAATTCCTGTTCCGCCACCCCCTTGTTCTGCATGTCAGAACTCTAGTCATTCATAACATCTTTAGCACTTCTCCTGCTTCTTAAGTTAATGATCCCAGCTGCCAGTGGTCAATTGATGCAGGCCCACATCAGCAAAACCTGATCCGCGAGCCAGCGCTATGTAGCTTAGTCATAGCAGCCATAGCACTCATAGCATACTCGTGAGGTCCCAAATTTGTAGCACTACATAGCGTCACCTGGGCTCTATGTAGCATCACATAGCTTTGCAGGCTACCTATCAAGTACTATGTAGGAGTGTATAGGATGCTGTCCACCTGCAAAACACACCAATTATATATTATATATATTCCTTATTTATTACTTAGGATGCCATTTCGTTATGATAAAAAGAATTGTATTGAAAACCTGTATACATCTGGATGTGCTAATGGTTTCTCTCCCGCTCTCCCATCCCACACTGTCACCACACCCCCACCGCATTCACTACCACCCTGCTCTCACCCGCCAGAGCGAGCCAGAGCGTGAATGTGAGGTGTTCGATGGGAGAGGTGGGTTCTCTTCTTCCCACGACCCAGTCCTGTCATCCACTTCGTCCTCCTTGGCGTCGCTCATCACAACCACCTCTCTTCCCAGCGCCTTTTTCCCTTGCTCGACGAGCATGGTCAGTTTATCGCCAATCCAGTCCATCTATACACAGGCAACACCAGCAAGACATGAGCACGATGGAATGTTTGTAGCTCAAAGGCAGGAATGAACGCACCTGGTCTTTGACGGCTGGACCTTCCTCTGAATGGTCGGGGTTTCCAGAGTCAAACTCGGGTTGAGTAGGTGAGCGGGGAGGGGGCGTGTAGGTTTGGGCACGGATACGTGGTCGGCGATGGTGGACGATGACGTGCTTCGAGGAGCTAGGGGAATGATGGGGTTTGCGGCTGTGGTGTGGAAGGGGTGACACGGATACTGTGGCTGTGACATGAAAGTTAGATGGATAGGGGTGAAAGATAAGGGGCACTCACTTGTGGTGGGACGTGTGTCCATTCTCATTGGTAAGGAGGTGGCGGGGCGATTTGTTCGGGGTGTTTGCCGCTACCTCTCCAACTGCGGTATGCGTGAGATTTGGCTTGGGTCTGGGTTGAAAGGAGAGGAAAGGCTGCTCACAGGCGATAGACGGTCAGACCGACTGCGGTGCCCACGAGACAGGCGCTGAGCGCGGTGGAGACGATCGAGCCAGCGAGCGTGCGACGGCGTTTTGGGGGTGGCAGTTCTATATGGAGGCAAATCAAGAGATGAGTGGACATGGGTTTGAAAGGAGTGTATGAGATAGGGCTGGGAGCTGGGAGAAAGGATGGAAACGAAAAAAAAAATGGATTGAAGTGAGCAAGGGATGAAGCAGAGGGCATTCCCATCCAGCCGAGGAATGCGGTCACCGTTGGATTCGACAGGTGGACAGCGAGTGATTGTGGTCGCTGTTTGAGTCGGTGAGGAGACCATGCGCAACAAATAAATAAACGGGATTTACGCACGACATTTCGTTCGAGCAGGTTAAGTGAGAGATATTGGGAAGATGTGAGTGTGCAGTGGTGGAGGAAAATGAACCGTGGACAAACAGCTGCAAAGTCAGGACTTAAGAGAAATTTGCTCAAGTTCACTCAGATGTATCTATTGGGGTAGCAGGGCCATGTAGACTAGAACTATATAGCAAAGACACTATTCTACGTAGTGCTATGGAGTGCTATGTAGGGTGCCTTGTTGCTATAAGTGCTATGGCCGTGCTATGACCGTTATGGATATTTCGATTTGCTATAACCTAAAATCAGGTTTTGCTGATGCATGCTGTTCTGGAAACAACCAGTCAAGCTAAAACCTCTTCAGTTTGTTGAGCAGTGAGGTCTAGCAAGGATGTCAGCTGAGAAACAGTGATTCACATATAATATTCAGCCATGACATGAATATTCTGAGATCCCACCTTTCTTTCTGTCACATCTCTCAATGTTTCATTCAACAAGTTGTGACCATTTCTCAATCCCTTCACACTTCTTGGTCTTCTTAAGCCACCCCATGGACTGTTCTACCATTGCCTGAATTGTGCCCTTTAGTTACCCAGGTTTTTTGCTTAAAAGGGTAATGGTCAAGTTCAATAGGTTGTAGTTTCAAGCTTCATAACATTGCTCCACAATAGTTTTGACAAGTCAAGTTTTTGAAGCTAAATCAGATGCCTACAAATTTTGTCCATTCATTCACAACCACCTTAGTCCTGAACCTATGGAGACACTCCAATCTTCATTCAAGACAAACAGATTTCACAGCATGCAGAACTAGTCAAGAAGCTGAGCTTGATCAGGACTACCAAAAGATATGGTAAGGGTTTACTGAGAATGGAGAGGATTTGGCATGTTTATTAATATTGTGAATTCTCTTAATTCGGTAACCCCAAATAAGAGACGGCAGTTGCTCCCGTATACTGAGCCATTCCCTTTTTAACAGAAAGCAGTAGGCGTGCAATGTTATCAACGACACCAGCGAGAGCGTTTGGTGACGGTGGACAAAAAGTCTGTGACGACATAGCGTACTCTGGGCCACTGGCATGCAACAGATGACCGCGTCTTGTTGACCGGGTAAAAATCTTTCAAGGTACTGATCTGCACGAATTCGGGCTAGTTCAGACAAGAGAAAATTTGCAGGGACAACACGGTTATTTGTTGCTTACACTCATTTTGTAGTCCATGTAGGCCTTCCTCACGAGTTCCCAGCGTCGTTGCATTGCGTTCACTTGCGTCAAATTGGATGACTGTACATCACCCTGCGTAGTTTCGAAGAGCATAGTTTCAGTCTGGGACCACCAAATGCCTTGATCAAGAATACAGTTAGCCAAGTCGGCGGTATTTTGTAGTAGGTCGACAGGGGCAGCGACGGAATGGGGCCGCACGCTATGTACTGAATAGTGGAAATTCAAATTGGAAAGACGGGAAAAAAACAATGACCTCGCTTACGACAGGGTGTTACATGTGTCCGTGTCGACAGAACGTGGGAGTTAAGGGAGACATCCCGGTGGAGCGAACGATCCCGCTCGGCGACATTCTGCTTTGCGATCTGTCCACCTCTTCAGTCAAGGGATGTGTCCGCGTGAAGATCGTTCCCGGAATACATACTCGAATGATTGCCTCCCGGACTGTACGGAATGTTTCACAGATATCCTTAGCATCGGAATAAGCACTTTTCGCGTTGCGCTGCATGTCCTCGATATACGATCTCACATCATCGTTATCATGTTGCGTTATATATTCACACAGACCGACGGCGTCATCGGCGAAAGCAAAGCCACGTTCCGCTGCCTTGACACTTGCATCGATAGCTTTCAAGTAATCCTGAAATACAGGTTTCACCTTCCGACCCAAGGTAACCACAATTGGATGTCCAGAACTGTATATAAATAAATGTGAGCGTTATAGCCGTGTGAAGGGCGGGTGGGTGAACGTACTGCGAATCGTGTTCATACCAATTGTCAATGAGACGAAAAGATGTCCGAGTAGACTGGATTAGCTTATCCACGTCAACCCCATGTTTTGCGACGTCAAGTAGGTGATCGAGGAAGACCTCGAGAGTTACGTTGGCGGGCACAGTGGTAAAAAACGGCGAGGTAGGCAACGTCGTGGATGGCACCGTCTGTGACTGCCATTTTCTCAATGCAAATATGTATGAAGGGCAATAGGAGACAAACAGCGGTTTTTGAGGTACAGGCCTCTGAATCGTATTGCCGTGGCGGAACATCCCCCGTAGATTGTGAAACCGTTACTCGAGGATTCGCAGTACTAGTACTATATGTCCAGCGCGCGAGAAAGGATGGATCGGAGTTCATAGATGAACTCGGGATGACTGGATCCGGTGGCTGGCAATCATTGATAAAGTTCAGCGTGGCATATTATGCAGGAGGAAGCGACTCACTATCATGGAAACTTGAATGGGCAAGCAGGCAAGTTGCGACGCCAGGTTATATATACTGGGGGCGCCCCTGAAATGGGTAATATTCCGCGACATCAACGCGGACATGAGGCTGATAATTCTATAAACGGAGGGTAATCTTAAAGGTGCACGCTGATAGAGTCCAGCCTGCAAGTGGCGCCATCGGGACTGAATGTTGATTTCATCTTCAGTGGTAAACTGGTACCTGGAAAACTCGGGGGTTGACAGCGTGGTGCCGAAGTGCCATCATTCTCCATTCAACATGCCGTTCGGGTGTGGTGTGACACGTGGGCTAACCGGACATACTTGATATCCTCATACACGGTAATGACTTGGGCACATAATCATAACTTTAGCGGTGTGTCAAGCTTCATTACATACTTCATTATTCTGTGGTTGTGATCGGTGCCGGTGATCTATCATACATGATCGATCTTGCAGGACGTTCGCACCCAAATGCGGAAGCAACGTGTTCTCCACCACTTCACCGCTGATAGCTGGACCAAACGTTTCAATGCCATGGTTGTTCGTTATATAACGCGACAGCATTGCGCCGTACCAGCCTTGCGATTCCAACCCACTGGCAATAGCTTATCTACCTGGCCAAATCATGGAATCCTCAGCGTCTTCTGCAACTGCCTGTATTCCCGCTCTGCAGCCTTCTCGCGCTTCCACACCCTCCTCCGATACGCACATCGAAGCAACTGAGGTTAATCTTGGTGGCAAGGAGGAACTACACGAGGCTACGGACATCGTCGCCCTTGATATCACTATACCCGCTCCGCCCGCCTACGTAACTCTCGAAGTCTTTCTCGATCACCTACTTGAAGTCGCAAAACATGGGGTCGATGTGGATAAGCTAATCCAGTCTACTCGGACTTCTTTCCGCCTCATTGAAAACTGGTGTGAACACAATTCACAGTACGTTCACCCACCGACCCACCCTTCACACGGCTATGACGCTCATATTTATCTAAGTTCTGGAAATCCAATTGTGGTTACCCTGTGTAGGAAGGTGAAACCCGTGTTCAAAGATTACTCCAAAGCCATCAATACCAGTGTCAAGACGGCGGAAGGTGGCTTTGCTTTCGCTGATGATGCCGTCGGCCTGTGTGAATACCTAGCACGACACCTCAACACTGATGTGAGATCGTATATCGAGGAAATGCAACAGAAAGCCAAAAATGCACATTCGGACGCGGAGGATACGTATGAAAAATTCAAGGCAGTGCGAGCCTCGCTCATCCAAGTGTGTATCCGTTAATGATCTCCACCGGGTGCCTCACACTGAGGAGCTCAACAGATTGCAAAATCGTTTTCGCCCTCAACAGAGCAGGACCTCACTGGTGAGAGCATGCATCGTATTCGCCACTATTCTCAATGTTAACCATTTATTTCAGATTGCACAAGACTCCAGGATTCCCTTGTAAATTTACTTCAAAACGCGGTCCAGGACTTGACAAAAATTGTCGGGTGTGTTGGCGATTTCGTCAACTGGTGGGCCCGTGTTGAAACGAACATGTTCAACATTAAGAACAAGGTGTCTGCCAACAATGGGAAACTATGTCTTCTCCAAATCGACGTGCTTCGGGATCGTTGCGAAGCTGTACGCAAGGACTATTTGACGTACAAGACTAGTGTAAGATATCCTAAGTTTCTTTGCTGTGAGCGTGCCCTAACTCCATCCTGTTTAGATCGCAGCTGTCAAAGATTTCTACCCATCCGACAAGAATGGGTCGTGGCTCAAGAGGTGGCTATCATTCTTGACAAAACCTGATCGTTAGTGTTGAATTTTGTATTTACATTTATGATCTCGTCTCTTGGTATATTTCATTAATGCGTACTGTGTTTGGCTGGTACCAGCGAGTCTAGCGCATTTCCCGGAAGTATAAAGGCAGTGGGGTTTCAGGAGCTGATACAAATACCTATTGCACTCCCAGATATGACGTTCCGCCTGCACATGAAATCATTTGGCAGCTAGTGGTTGGTTACAACACTGACAGTGCCGATCAGGCGGTATCCAATTTTGTTAGAAATATGCAATTAGGCAACATCCATAAGTAAATTTTAATGCGGAATAAATGTTATCACTCTCCTGCATCTGAGTAAAGCAACCAGCCAAAAAGCTGTGATCAGTCAGAGTCCTTTTCCCACAGAATTCCTAATCTGACCTCTACATAAACCTTAATCTGCAAGGGGGGCATCAGTAAAATTACATATCCACTTTTCTCACCTTTCTCACCTTTTCCAAGAGGAAAAAGAGGAAAAAGGTGCCAAGGGCCTCAGCTTTTCCAGGCCGAGTCCCTTATCCTGTAAAAGCTCAGTTTTCCCAAGGGGGTGTTGGGATCCCGTGATATGGTGCAGGTGGGTGGCCAGACCGGCCAAAAGAAAATTCTGACACTGAAATTTGATGATGTCATATACCCTAAATAGGCAGTTGGCACTGCTTGGACCAGAAACATTTGGCCAACCTTACTAGCACAATGGAATGTACTGGTACTAGTAGGATAGTTGCAATACATTAAGTTCCATCACAACCTCAATTTACTCCCTTTTCAAAGCCATGCCAAGAGGTCAATCAAAGTAGGTCTTGTCAAAATAAAGTTACCATTGTTGCAACTTCATTGACCCTTCAGCAGCAATAGCCATTCTACACAATTTAATGAAGAGAGCACAATGGAGTGCCCTGATTGCAAGGAGATGATTCATGTTGCTTCAGGAGGACAGAAAAATCTCAACATCCATTGCGGATCAAAGGCATGTCATACCAAACTGAAAGTGAACAAGGCAAAGGGGTGGTGTCAACAGCCCAAGCCTGACAACATTTTGGAACATTTCTTCAAGCCACAACCACCTTTGAATCCTCTGATGGTGTTGGCTGCATCTCCTGTTCATGCTGGTGAAATGAACCAGCTTCTTGGTCACCGACAACCACCATCCCCACTTCAATGCCCATACCATCACTCCAGAGCCTTGTTCCTGAGTCAAGAGGCATACAATCGATGACCATGACATTGCCCACCACTGCAGATACTATATCCAAAGGCCCAACCATCATTCCTCCTTGTGCAAACCTTGAAGCCTCAGATGCTGCGAAGGGGATCAGTGGCAAAAGATTGCTTCGGAAAAGAAAGATTGACCTCGTGGGGCTGAATACTTGTATTTGTGGAGTAACAGTCACGGAAAGTGAGAGAGAAGCAGAGTTAGGCATCATGAAGTGTCGGGTCCAAGGATGTGAGACTGTGTGGGTGAGTGAAATGGCAACTCTTTCACTGGTAGACTTGAGTCTCTCCTTCCTTGGTAGTTCCATCAAGAGTGCTTGAACTATGAGTTTTCACCAAAAAACTGGGTCTGTGAGAGTTGTAAGGGAGGAGGGAGCCGTCGTCGCTGTTAAGATGTGGGTATATTTGTATGTCCAATAAAATATTTCCAAATTAGGAAAGGAGGGGGGGGGGGCTATTAGGTCAGCCTAAAAAGAAATTTGACCCCAAGTTTGAAAGTCCCATCCCGACACCCCCTTGAGTTTTCCTTTGAAAAGTGCATAAAAGTTGTTCAGGCAATCATGCTTTTCCAGGTGTGTCCGGTGTTTCAAGGGGGTAAAAAACTTTATTGGGAAAATAAAACAGGTTACAATGTAGATGAACGCGACACATGACTGAGCAATCAAGAAATGGTAACAAGTTGAGAATCAGGGCCATAATGAGAACATGTGCAGTGGTGAAAATGAAAGAGATTTGCAGAAATGCTGCAACTTGGAAGGATGGGATGTGGATGGTGTTGAGACTAGGATATATTGCAGGAATACTGTGGAATTGAATCTGATACCTGTAACAAGTTAGGGAGTGAATCCAGTCCTGAAGATTATGCTTACCATGCACATAATTAATCCATCACAATGTCCTGGTCATCGAGTTCCCAATTGTGGGTGGATTGGATGTCTTTGTCACCATCAGCTAGCTCAAAATCAGAATCAGATGAATCAGCAATTTCAATTACATCATCAGGTTTCTTCTGCTTGGCAGATGTAGACACCACATCAATGATCTTCCCCCATTGGACATCCTTGAGCTTATTTGCCAGCTTTGAAAGATTTGACACAGTCTTAACTAAAACATCTCTCCCACCATGCCTCTCAGTTTGATCAGCCCAGTTTGACTTTGAAAAAAACCCAGCAGGGCCACTAGAAATATTCTTGACCCCACTATTCCAGTATAAAAGAGCACGTTCAGCCTATAATAAGTGAGAAACTGGAATAGATAAAAATGTATGGGCACTCAACTGCTTGTAGCACAAGAATGAGAGCCCCAGTTGGCCAAAGCTCTGAATGCTGAGCAGGTTTGACTCCTGAGATTGCCAAAAAGTGGATTGCTAAAGTGGAAGTGAGGAGATATGATTGGAAGATGCCCTAAACACAAGTCAGTTCATGCACAAAGACATTAAAAAGGAAGCATACAACTGGGGTCTTATTCTCCTCATACTCCTTGTAATAAAAAGGACAGCATTTATAGTCTGTACCAAGCATCCACCCAACATATGTAGCATGGTCATCAGGATCAAAGATTTTGAGCTCAGTGAAAATATTCTCAAGCTGTGCCATGGCAGTAGCGGCAAACTTGTTTGGCCACTCTGCAAGGTGGTCGTCAGCCTGAGGTAATTGTCAAAATCAGAATGGAATATGCAGTTGATAGAATATTGAACACACGAGTTTTGAAATCACCCAAACAAGGTCATTAGAAAGCTGAGAATTCTCCTGAAAGGTCACACTCCAGATATACCGAATCTCTGTCTCCAAGAAATGCTCCCAAGGCTCCAATTCTCCAGCTGTCTGACAAAGGTGAGGAACAAATTGCTTGCAGAATTTGTTCCAATAAGCAGCCAGCAGATTATTCATAGTTATGTCCACTCTTTTGTCTGGAAGGCCAGTTTGACCATGTGCTGGTGAAGATGAGACAGCGTCTTGAGGGGTAATCTTGGTAAGTGGCTGCACTGGTTAATTGTCAGAAAAGTATGCAACAGACTTGAGAAAACACTTTCTGTAGTATCACTGACCCCAAATCCAAATGGCTTGGCTTTAAATTTCATCAGAGCAGCCCTTTCCTTCGTGTCATCACCATCAATAAACCAGCATTTCCTTGGAGTCTTCCTCATTGGCTGCCATCATATCTGGGGCAAATATTGTGAATGTAGACCTGGTATTCTTTGTTTTTTGCTCTGGTTCCATTTTGACAATTGTGGTACTGACTTTGGAAGACCAGTTGGGGTCCAGTCCTTCAAGCTTAAAGGACTTGCCTTTCTTTTTGAGAGGCCTGTTACGAATGGGAGAAAAAAGGGTGAGCTGGCAATGCAACATTAGCTTGTGGGAAACTTACATTTTGACTTGATCAACAAACTTTCGCTTTTCCAGTCCAGTGGGTGCTATCTGATCCTCAGTCTTTCATTCATCAATCACAGATTGTCACAGGGCAGTCTTATCACCCTTATCATTTGCCTTGTTCTTTTGCACACCCTTAATCTCATTCTCTTCCCCTTCAGCCTTCGGTGTGTCAGTATCAGTATTGGTCTTGGTTAAAGTCACAACACTCAACTTGAGCTTTGACCAGATCCTTTTTAGCCCCTCCCATTTTTTCTGGAATGACATCCAAGTGCCCACCTGCTAATCCTAGTTCTGTGGGTGCATCAGCCATTAAAGAAACTTTTAGAATCCAAAGCACACCTTTAGCTGACACTTTGGGATTTGCAGGGTTTTTTGATTGCCTGGCAACCTTCCTTTCATTGTTGGGAGGTGGATGGTTCGCTTCAAGGTCAGCTTGTTTATCCTCTTTGTGCTTCATGTCCTCCAGCTTGGATATGGCCTGGATGCTGTCAAAGTGAGCAGTTTCTTTCTCTTTTTCACCTGTTCTTTTGCTTCTTTTTCAGCCTGGACAACTGAGTGTGACCTTTGTACTTTAGGCTTGTCTGGAAGTCCAGGGGCAGTTGCTCGGTCTGGCCTTAGTCACATCTGAAGTGTTGGGGGCAGGGAAGATGAGATTTTGGGCATATTGTTGAGTGAAGACAAAGCAAAAAAACACATGGAAATTCTTTGTGTAAGGGTTGTAGTACGAGTTTGGATTGACAATTACTTACTAAGTTTGCCATCTCAGCCACTTCAAGTTCAAATTTCTTTGAAGTCCTTGGCTGGCAGGCCCACTTTCAACTACCACACTCCTTTGGCATTTACTGGAATCATGATACCTTGATGGTCTTTTAAAGCCACTTCATTTCATTTTCCTACACCTGGTTGTCAAAAAGCATGCAAGACTGCTAGTGGACTGAAGCAGCACATTGATGCTGTAAATAATCCCTGTCACAATGTTCATGGCTACCAGCAGCTGCCTACCCCACCTTCTCAATCTCCTTCACCTCCTCAGTCTCCCTCACCTCCTCCTGGTCATGCTCAAGAATTGATGTCACCACCCAACAAAGGCCTTTGCATTCAATGTAACCCACTTGCTGATGGTACACCTTGTGACATCCATGGCCACGATCTCCCTCCAAATGCTCCTCCCCCAGTTCTACATGAACGTGCAGCTGATGACTACACACTCTATGCAAGTCAAGCTGAGTTTGAGTTTGCTGAGTTCCTCTTTACCAAAGAGCAGATGCCCAGTCAAAAGATTAATAAGCTGTTAAATTTACTCACAGCCCTTTACCCTGATACTGCAATCATTGACACAATAATGGAGGGAGATATACCTTGGGAGACCTTTCCTGTTGCATACAATGGTGAAATCCCTGATGAAGGAGAAGTTCCTCTGTAGAAGACAGAAAGCTACAGCACCTCACTACCTCCTGCTGCTTGGTCCAGCTTATCCCACTTGAAGAAACTACCAATAGCACATTTTTGAATGTTGATCTTTAGATCGCAAGCCATAAGAAGTGCTTGAAGACAGTCAAAGTCAATGCCTTCAAGTTTGGAGAAGAGTTGATGCACATTAAGCAATCCATAGAGATTGTCAACTTTTTTTTGAAGGTGGTTCTGGGTCCTTTCTAGACTCTCCAAGCAGCTCTGGGTATCCCCTCTGGGAGAACCCTGTTTAAGAGTGGTTCATGTTGCAAGTAAGGTTTTGTTGAGGGCCTTAAGGTTGCTTTGTAGTTGTAGTACAGAGTCAAGCTCTTTCTTGAGGCAAGCAGGAGCATCTGTATATCAGTGGTCAGTCTGGGCTTTATCAACAATGAGGCAGACTAATGAGCATGCACAGATAGCTGGAAGGCCTTTTGGAGTTTCCACTGTCAATGAAACTCGGGGAGGTTTACACCACACTCATCAAGTACTGCTTGCACTTTGCAGCCTTGGCTTTTGACTCCAAGACAAAGACGGCATTGGATCCAATCCCTGAGGTCATCATGTAGTTCATGGCCAATATAAGTGGCATGGCAATCAAGAAGCCATATCTGTCATGACCCTTGTTGATGTTCTCGGTCAGTATCTTGGAACCTGCAATGAAAATCATTGTTTACTCTGGATGATTTGGTGATGCCAATAAGTTTCATGAGGTGTGACCAGAGTTGTTCAACACCTTCTCCATCTGTTAAGCCCTTGGAGTCAAGGATTATAAGCCAGTTGGCATGCCTACTGATGCCCATAGGCATGCATGGCATTGTTCACTAACAAGAGTCATCTGGCAACATTGTCATGGAAGATGTCATACTGCAAGGGAGGGTCAGAAAGGCTCAGTGGATGAAAAAAAGAACTTACGAGATGTGCAGATCTATCAAGGACACACCTGACATCACAATCCAGTAACTGTTGCGTGACTGGGAAGAAGGGTGAATAGATGCTTGAGGAGTGAAACAGTGTATTTCTGTTGTTCTCCCAGTGTGTCAATGTTGGTGAAAAAAGCAGGATGTCGTGCCAGCAAACCAGAGCCATAATGCCATTGTCATCAAACTGTTGTGCATTCTTGTTGTAGCTGCTGTTTGTTGCAGCATGGGTGCTCTCACACTCGTCAACTCCCTTGTCAGGCACCTGGGGTGTGTAGACCTTCACCAGAGTACCATGTGCTTGTTCTATGCATTTCCCTACTGTGTCAACTTGTGCATTTGGCAGGAAATATATCAGGTCATAAAATGCAGGACTATCACCAGAGGTGATGCAATGGTGGTGATGCAAGTTCCCATCTGTTGAAACATGGATGTCAGATTCTCTGTTAGATCTATGAGTACTACAGATGGTGCAAAATGCTGAGTTAATCACCTGTCAAATGGTCTGCCAAACACTTCACCACTGAAACAAGCCAGACACTGCTGTTGTAGGATATGGAGTGGGGCAGAGTGGTGGAGCGGTTTCAAAATCAGGTACTAGGGGGGGTGGGATGTGAGAGGACATGTGGAAGTACGCTGGAGGTTGACAGGAGGTTCACTTGAGGTGAGGCAGCCACTTCTGTGATACTGGCTGCCGGTGGGAGCTCCAGCAAAGGTGAGATAGGGCCAAGAGTGTGAATGGTGTCCAAGTTGTTGAGGACATTGTGACATTGTTGCACTGCAGTGTCAACCTCTTTCTCAACTAGGACTTGTAGGGAATTGTACCACTGAATGGCATATCCAAGGCTTCGTCTGAAAGGATCTTTGATGTGAGCACTGTAAAAGAGAGTTGATTGAGGTACAATATGGCAAGGGAACTACTGATGGAGATATCTAGAACATCAAAACCACATTGTGTGTAGAATGAGTGTAGTCCAGCTGCCAAGGCATTGACAGCTTCACAGGATCATTTGAAAGTGCACAATATAAATCCAAAAGGTGGATCAATACCGCATTCAGGGTTGTGATGGTGTGGTCAGGAAGAGTCCATTTTCAACCAGGGCTTTTGCTGTGGTGCAACAGCTGCATGTGGTGACAGGAAGTGAAAAAAATGCTAGATAGCTAAGTTAGTTTTGCACATTGGCTTAGAACAATGGACTCACATTCTAAACGAAGGCATACAATGTTTGTTCTTTTAGTTTCACATGCCAGGCAATGACAGGTATCTTCTATGGTGATAATGGCTGGATGTATGCATGCATTCAAGCATGTTATGTAGGACAGAAGGGGATGAAGACAGAACAGCAAGAGAGCCTACCATGACTGATAAAGGCAGTGGGTGGTTGTGTCCGGGAGGGTATGTTGATGGATTTTCTCAGTTGGTTGATGGCTCTCTGTTGCTGGTGACTTGGATATGGGTATGTTCGAGGATTTGAGGGTACCATGTTGTGTAGGTGCATCTACATCATCTGGTTCGATATCAACATCCTCATCAGTTGTGCTGTGATGTTGCATCTGCAAAACTCTGAGTTGCACAAGAAGTTGCTGTCTTTTAGCCTCTTGGCCTTGGATAATAACTAGAGTGGTAGTCTTCCATTTGTTGCAGGATTTTTGGGGGCTGGTGTAATGTTTTCCATGGCCAGAAGCTGCAAGATGGTGGGCTCAACTAGAGCGCATCTGGTTGCCTCAAATAATAACGATCAGGTTGGTGGTGGTGGAAGATCGCAAAGTATTTTTTGACAAGGATGTAATATATACATATTAGGTATCACGCCAGAGGCTCCTGGCAGAGCAGCCATGGAGGCAATGAGCAAGAAGTTCATGACTAATATGGCAATTACTAATCGGGAAAAGCTCCTGAGGCTAGGCCTCTGAGGCCACTTTACTGTGACATAAGAACCCCCCTTGAAGGCTGTGGGAACATTCCCAAAGTCCTGCCTTAGGTGCAAGTGATGTAAGTGGGGATTGAATTGACTGTGACAAATGATGAATTGGTTTCAAAATCCTGCTTTTCATGACTCACACATAGTGAATGACACGGGTTTTTGAACCCACATGAGTCAGGGCCCACGGGTAATGCGGGTACGGGTATGGGTTGAGATTCCCGTACCCGCCAGCTTTAAAACAAGCCCGGGATCATCCAAAATGGTTA
Source organism: Hygrocybe coccinea (assembly GCA_963555575.2). Taxonomy (NCBI): domain Eukaryota; kingdom Fungi; phylum Basidiomycota; class Agaricomycetes; order Agaricales; family Hygrophoraceae; genus Hygrocybe; species Hygrocybe coccinea. The sequence continues at coordinate 663,471 of OY741991.2, forward strand.
AGAACTGAGAGAGATATGCTCAAAACAATGATTTGATCATATCTCAGTCAATTCTTGATGATTCTAGGCTTGTTTTGAAGCGAAAACCCAGTGGGTGATGGGTACGGGTAGACACGGGTTTGGGTACAGCATCAGCAAATTTGCATAAAACTTTTTTGACTTTATAAAGTCACTCTAAAGCCCAAAAAGTCAAAAAGTCATAAATCGGTTTACCCAAGTCCCACTTCTAAAAAGTCATAACAAAAATTGTAGTAAAATTGTTACACTGAGCTTACTTTTGACTTTTCTGATCCTTTCAAAAAGTCTGAAAAGTCAAAAAAGTTCAAAAGTTTTTTGTGAATTTGCTGATGGGGTTGGCAGCATGTACCCACAATAAACCCATGTCATTCACTACTCACACAGCTGGCACACTTTTCTCCCCCAAATCTTCTCTCTACTTCTCATTTTGTTACATAGATCTGTGGAATAGACCCTTGTTACTCCTTACTAGAAGCCAAAGGTCTGTATATCACTGCAAGGATGAATAGAAGATGCTTTGTTAAAATTTTTCAAAATCCTACCAACAATAGTATTGTGTGACATTGAATGTGCATAGATAATGCCTACTTTACATTCAAGAAAATAACAATATTACAAGTTGGCCTATGAGTTCAGAAATCACCTGCACAAGAATAGGGTAGTTTTATTTGGAACACCAGGGTGCATCCAACTTCCCACACACACTTGCTTTATAAAATAATGAATGGCTAAGTAGAATAAATTTGACCAATTAAATGACTGAACAATCATGGCTATGCAATATGAAGGCTAAGATATGCAAAAACTAATTCTTGGAAAATTTAGTTTGGTTAGTTTTGAGATATAAGTATTAATCCTGGATGAGTTCTTGATTTCTAAACAACTGTACCTCAAAGCAAGACATCATTTTTCTGTGAACACCCAGAAGTGTAAGCCTACTGATCACAATTTCTGTATGATTTTATCACCATTACTTCAAAATTTGTAATGTATCAGTAATGTATTCATACAATGCTCAAATGTTATTTTGCACACTGAGTACAAATGATCAATGATCACACTTGAATACATTTATATGGCTAGACATGTTAAAGAACCTTCAGAATCTGCTTGATAGTTATCAACTCCGCCTGATTATACTGGCACCTCCCCGATTTCCTGATGTGCATGAAGACTTCGACAGGGATGGGGAACATCAGCAAAGAAAAGGGAAATGGATTGGAGCAAATTTTTATTATCATTGAGAAAGCTAGAGACCTCTGCAAGTTGATGAGCAGTTTCTGCTTGGTGACGTGCTTGCCGTCTGAGTATATGAAGTTGTATGGATAACTGTGATCAGGAAACATATTTGTTAGCTCTTAGCTAAAAGGCAAGTGCACAGGAAAGACAGTACAAAAAGAACGTAAGAAAAAGGGTGAATAGGAACAAGGTACTTACACTGAATATCAGTAGAAATTCATTCAAGCTCGCATTACACGCTGCAATGTCCCTCGATATCTGATCTCGTTCAAAGTAGCGTTTGTGGAAGGGTCGTCGACCGTATTTCCGGAAACAATTCTCTACTGTTCGAAACGACCTATAGATGAGATTGGGTGGTCAGCCGGAGAGCAGTGAAGTCTTGAGGAGAGGATGGCCATGGGTAACACCGATTGTTCACATATGGCAGAGCTGGAAAAGTATCACGAACAGAGTAAGTTTCATGAAGCAATCTCTGATCTCATTTTCGATCTCCTTGCCAGCTTTCTCTATCTCTATGCGAACCGAAAACAGAATATCTGCACATCGCTCGGCAATGTGCAAGCAATCGGAATCATTCCTCTAAAAATAAAATATCATATCAATACTCCTTTCAAGAGTAAACCACCAAGACTGGCCTCGACTAGTTGCAAAGAGTCCCAGATAGCCAACAGGAGGTTGGCAGCTTGAGCCAATCCCGCAACGGGCACGTATGGCAATACGTGTGCACTAAAAGATAAAGCTTCATGTCCCACATCAGCTGTCGTCCCGAGAATTGAGGTGGCTACTGTTATGACGCGCTAGAATGGATTCCACGATTCATCAATACGATGCCTGATTACATGATTATATTACAAGCCCAGGCGGTTATGACAACGGCACGGAATATAATGCACAGCTGCCTTGGCGCTTGCGAGGACAATTCTGGTTCGTCCAGACGCAGTTGCCGTGGACAAAAAACACTCACCGCTTTCGTACGTTTCCAATCCTCCCTTCGATCGGCGGGGACGCATTGTGAGGTGTTGGGCAAACCCAGGTCTCGATTTTTCCGCAGCAAGACATGCGTAGTCAGCGATGAAAAAACCTGCGATAGTACCTGGGGCGCATTGTTTTTGTGCGTCGAGAAATCGTAGAGTGGGGAGTAGAAATCTTTTAAAGCGATGATCTTGGTAAAAGAAACAATACATTTCAGACGCGCTTGCCCTGAACAAAAAAAAAACAGACGAAACGATTGCTTACACTGGTTTTGTAATGCAAATATTCCTCGCCGATCTCTGCCCAGAATTTGCGCGCAGCCTCAACTCGTTCGGGATCCAAGCAGAGACAATTACTCTGCCCGACTTTGCTCATCAGGGAAAGCAGCATATCGTCAGTTTTAGAACACCAGCAGGCGGAGTCGCTGATGCATGTAATCAGCGTACTCAGATCCTCGTTCGTTTGTCGAAGTAAGTCAATCATGGCAGTGACTGAATACGGCTCCATTCTTCGATCTGACATGTGCTTCGTCAAGACAATTCTCTCTCTCGCTCTCTAATCAAATTGATGGTTTACCTTGCCCGTCCTTCTTCTTTCCGTTCTTTTGAGGAAAATGGACATAAGTTTCCCCAGCACCACCACCATACGGAAGGAGGACCAGATTGTCGCATCTTTCCAACTGCATTAACTCAGATTGAAGTCGCCTTTGGATCTACGAGGTTTCTTCAATCGACTGTCCCACTAAGAAGCAATGAGTATACACTCGGGATAACCCACCTTGAGAAACTCCAGTCGAACGGATTCGAACATTTGACACATATCGATCGTATCGTGATATGCCTGCTGTGCCATTGGTCGAATCTCTCCGATAAATTCAAGAACGTCGTTGACGGTGTACGCATTCAAGAATTCGCAAAGGGCAATAGTATTGTTCGCGATCGCAAAGCCGTATCCAGCGTTCCGGATAGTCATTCCAAGGGTATTTACGAATTTCTCGGCCGTGATTCTCATCTCCCTTACCGTAGTAACAACAACGGGATAGTTGGAACTGTGTAAACGTAGCAGCCATGCCAAGCAGTGCAATCCATTCTATAAACGTACGAAGGAGTAGCTTGACGCAAAGGACCGATGACTCTAAGAGATATGCGAGCGCTTTGGACAAGAATGGCGACATTAGGGACATCTTTTGCACATTGAAGCAGGCTATCGAGGGCAGATACGTTGTCAGAAATGGTGAGCGTATTGAAGTCCGCTTTGGACGTTGGTGATGACAATAGGGCGAGTTCTTCCGCTACCGCCCCTCGTAATGGCGTAGGATATGTTTCGCATCTTGGATAGGTTGAGGGCGAAACAATATTGGATAGTTCAAAATGTGAGGTGTCAGACATGAGTAAACCTGCAAGGACGGAAGAATTGGGCGGTGACTTATTAAACTGGGCGCCATGATAGAGCTTTTACAACCGTAACAAACGTGTCGAGTGAAATTTGAAACGTGTCCGGCACTCGCCAGTTTAAGTTTCCGTGAACTCACGGTTTCCAAAGTTGGTAACTGACATACCACAAAACAAACAGTAGCGACCGTGATCTCAATGACAAAAGTGATGGTACTTGGCGATGTTGAACCGAAGAAATAGATACTTCTCAGTGAAGGCATAATAAAGTCTGCGCCACCACGAAACGGATGGCCGGATGTCGAGAGGATAGAAGTCTTTCAAGGTACTAATCTACATATAGATATGGATTAGACCCAAGTTACGGGGAGGATGTTGTGGGCTTACACCAGTCTTGTAATCCATGTAGGTCTTCCTCACATCTTCCCAGCGACTTTGGGCTGTATTCACCGGCGTTGAATCAAGTACATGAATGTCGCCCTGCACAGTTCCCAGGAGCAGAGTTTCAACTCTGGACCACCAAATGCATTGGTCACAAATGCAGTTGACCAGGTCAGTTATATTTCGAAGTAAATGGGCGGGAACGATAGATTCTAGCGTCGGACTATGATCTAAAGGTAAATCCACATCGTTGAGTCCCAGGAACATAAATAAACACTGAAGACTGGCCGTCTTGGGGAGATGGAACCCTGGAGTCAACAGGGAAGAGGCCCTGGTTGGGTAAGGGGTCATCACTTTGCCTTGCAATCTGTTGATTCTTGAGTCAAGCGTCCAGTGAAGAGTGATCCGGAAGCATACCTGGATAAGGGCCTGTTGAACTGTACTGAATCTTTCACATGTATCCTCGGCATCAGAATGTGCACTCTTCGCTTTTCGCCGCAGCTCCTCGATATACGAACTCAAGTCAATGTTATGGTGTTGTATAAGATATTCACACAGGCCAACAACGTAGTCCGCGAAAGAAATGCCATGTTCCGCCGTCTTGACACTCGCGTCGATGGCTTCCAGGTATTTCTGAACCACAACGTTCACCTTCTTACGAAGGTCAACAACTTTCGGACCTCCAGAGCTGCGCGGAGGTGAGTATGAATACTGCAATCGCAAGACAGGCGAACACACTATGAATTCTCTCGATACCAACTTTCAATAAGACAAAAAGAGATCCGGGCAGACTGGATGAGCTTATCAACATTGACAGCATGCTTTGTACCGCCGAGCAGTTTGTCGAGGAAATCCTCAATGGGTGATGGATAGGACAAATCGATGGCAGTCGTAAGGATCATCTGCGGGGGTGATGGTGGGGTCGGCACCTTCCTCGATGGCATCATCTTGCCATCCCTCCATTCTGCCGCCTGTGGTATCCAGGTTATGAATGTACATACGAGTCAAAGGTAACGGGAAACAAACAGACGACGACGAAGTGAGGGATCCATTTAAGTCTACGAATGAACTGACGGACTGTGAGACGAGCGGGTCCAACGACTGTCAATCCTAGGGACCGAGAGCATAGATGGCGGCTCACCCTCATGTCAATGTGCGAACTGAACTGGGCGGACAAATAAATTGTACATTATTGTAAACTGATAAACGCTATGTTCGGTCCGGGTCTAAAGATCTAAAGCTTCGACAGTAACACGAGTACGCCCATGAGGAAGTTAGCGTGGTAACACGGCATGCATGCTACGTGGAACATGCTGTTCAGGTGTGGAACGTGCAAAGTTTATTCAACTTTATCAAGGTCATGTGATCGAAAGCGTCGGAAGAGAAAGCAAAAACGGCTGCTCTCGACGTCCGTGGGTCTGTCACTTATATGCTTATCAGTCGAGGTAATGTAAGATTTTATCATTTATGTGAGGAATTTATGTTGTGTATCGTTTCCACGAACCGGTAGGAGGATCGGTGGCATCCTCGTGTTTGCAGCGTGCCAGATCTGAGAACTTGTGCATGGCGGCCTGATAGGTCAAATACCCGCAGCTGCAAGGCTACACCATAGTATGCCACCAGAGAATACAGAGATGGTGGTACCCCAGGACCCAGAGGAGGCCGCGCCTTCGTCGTCGTCGTCGTCATCGCCGTCGTCCGACTCAAACTCATCTCTCTACTCGTTGCCTACCCCGCCGCCTTCTTGCCCTTCCACTCCCTCATCCGATACGCACTTTGAACCAACTAGCATTGGGGTTAGTGAGAAGGAGGAACCACAAGATCCCACTCCACAGGACGAGCTAGCCATCCCGCTACCCTCATCGCCCACGGCTACCAACGACGTATCTCATCCATCCACCGTCGAGGATTTCCTTGATCAACTGCTTGATGGTACAAAGCATGCTGTCAATGTTGATAAGCTCGTCCAGTCAGCCCGGATCTCTTTCTGTCTTCTTGAAAGTTGGTATCGAGAGAATTCATAGTGTGTTCCCCCGTCTTACGATTGCAGTATTCATGCTCACCTACGCACAGCTCTGGAGATCCGAAGGTTGTTACCCTTCGTAAGAAGGTGAAAGCCGTGGCTAAGGAGTACCTAGAAGCCATCGACGCGAGTGTCAAGACGGCGGAGCGCGGCATTTCTTTCACTAACGAAACCATCTGCCTGTGTGAATATCTATCGGAATGCCATGACGCTGAGGTCAACCTAGATATCAAGAAGATACAGCAGGGAGCGAAAAGTGCACATGCCGATGCCGAACGCACTTGTAATAAATTCCGTAGAGTCAAGCAGGAGTTTACCGAGGTATGTATATTCAAGAAGAGTCGCCACCGGTGCCTTGAATTCAGAGGGCCCACAGATTGCGAAGCCGTTATTCCAGGCCAAGCCGGATGACGCCATTCAGTCACGCAGCAAGGATGATCGTAAGCATAGTCAGTTATTAGTCACAGTATATATCTTGAATACCCATCATTCATTTCAGATTGTACAATGCGGCAAGACCCAGCCATCCTCCAAGTCGCCGATTTACTCGAAAGTGCAGTCAAGGACTTGACAGCGCTGGCTGACTGTGTCAATAATTATGTTACTTGGTGGTTACGGATTGAGACCGACGTCTCGGGTATAAACACTTCCGCTGAGGGTCGCAAATTCTCTCCTTTCAAAACTTACCAAATTCAGAAACGTTGTACAATTGTGCGAACGGACTTCTTGGAATACAAGACCCGTGTAAGCGATTTTGAATCCTTACATAGTCAGTACACTTTAACACTACCCACCCTTTGCCCAGATTACTGTTTTAAAGGATTTTTATCCCATGGAAGCACCCACGACGTGGTGGCGCAAGAAATGGTTTTCGACGAAACCTAATCAACAGCATTGAAATTTTGCTTTCCATATGGTCCGACTTTCCATTTCGCTACTATTATTTAAATGCGAACTTGCACCAGGATAGTAACTAAACTCATTGGGAAAAAGCTGGCCCTCCCTCCTCCCATTGAACAGCGCTTTTGGAATTCTCTCTCCATCTGGGAGACATACTTGCAGTGGTGGAATACCGTCAACTAATAATCAGCGACCGCAGGTCTATCGTTCGCAAAACACTTCACCCCTTCGTCCCCTATACACTTTAATCGACACCTCTCTCGAACTGTCACCAGCAACTTCGTTTTATCCAACCCAACATCGAAAACATTTCGCTTCCAGAGAGCTTGTAGCTTCTCCGCTCTACAACCAGTTCTCCTCGATATACAATGATGACCTCATTTGTCCCTCGAAGTTGGTCAGAAGATCGCATCGTGACCATCCTCTTTTTCCCAATCTTGGGCTTAAGCTAACATCGCGACTTCTCAATTCATCCTTACCGTCAGTGCAACAAGCATCGTGCTATCGTTCAGAAGGAAACGGCAGTGAGCTTGACATAGGCATGAATGTCTCCACCCATAATGTTGAAGTCCAACCCGGTAGCCACGATATAGAAGAGTCGATCGGTTATGGCCAGTTACCACCCTCGAGCGTGAGGGATTCGTCATGTACTCCGAAAAAGAGGTGTGGAATCTTGGAATAGGATCACAATTGCTTGACGGGATAAGCATCAGCGAAGGACAGCAACCACGACTCGTATTTTGCGGCTACTGATGCCCAAAAGAGACCCGAGATCGTCAACAGATTGCAGAATGCGAAACGAAAATAACACTGCTTACGACCTTGTGATGGAGAGTTCTTGGCCATCTACTAGGTGATCGGGCAGTTGACCGAGGATAAGTAAGCCGGCAGATGTCGTCAATATGGGCAGTTGCAAAGGTGGAGGGGGATTGGACGCTATGCTGCTTTGGGCTGGCACGGCGCTCTCCTATATACTTGGAGACAGTGAATGCATCAACGAAGAGCTTCCTTGCACGATAAACGAACGTCGGTCACTGAAGCTAGGGGACCCGCCAGTGCTCATCAGGAGAATCAAAGCTATTTCGATGGTCCTGAAATATTCTCGCCATGTAACAGCTTGGTGTCGGCGCCGTCATCCCGAATGACACTGTCCTCGACATCATGAAGCTTGGGAAACGAGCATAATTGGTTGTCCGAGGTCTCGACGTTGTTCTGCGGCTCTCAGGCTGGTCGAGGAGACGTGAAATTTTTGACACGCGCGTGACTTGTGACGTTGGGGGTTCTGCCCTCTTATATACGTCAGATTCGACATTTATTGAGATGCTCCAGCCCAGTTGATGCTCCAGCCTAGTTGAAAAATTTCCAATCCAGACGAATGACATAGATAATATACTTCGGTGAAGGCCAACCTCTATAGAAACCGGGGTACATAGTATGTAAGTCTCCGATATAATAGAACAGGATATCCCGTAAAGCCTTGTGATCTTCATGTGATCTTCAGGAGTATCTGCAATGACAGTTGCAAATCACACAGATACTGCGGAATTCTCACACAACATTGGCCATCCAACACCCGGGAGCTGCCATCCCACATACTTACTGTGGCACTGGTCTCTGTTTCGGCAAGACTACGTTATATCGACGAAAAGGCACTAATCATGATAGGTTGACCTCTCTTCAAGTTGTGATGTAAATATGACGTTTATGATGATCATACAAGTGTCTGCGTTTCCGTCGGGTTGAAAAGGTTAGCATCCGTGACCATCGGTGCATGTCGAACGGCTCCATCCTACTCCAAACGATGCCACGCCAGCCTATAAAATAGGCAGCCATATCTTCCCTACGTTTGGGATTTGTACCTCCTACGACAAACATGTCGATTACCGAAGGTGTCTACGCACTGAAATACAACAAAACCTATGTCACCGGAGGCAAACACGGAGAGCGTGTCGTCCTCCAACCTATTGGGGTACTACCCCCGCAGGATTCTCAGAAGGTCCGAGTGCTGCCTACGTTGCTGGGCTCAACTAATCCTTTTGACACAGTTCAGAGTTGTTCACGACAAGAACAAGAACACCTACTGCTTCCTGCAGGTGGCGCACTGCCATCATGACGGTGATGATGCCGCCGCTGCTTCGCGAGATGGTCTTTCTTTTAAGGACGCGGAAGATCGCACTGCCATCATTATCGGCCACCCTCGTCACTTCAGCATCATCATAGAAGTCTTCGGTGGAACTGAACATTTTGGGTGCGTTCAATCCACACGCTCACCACCTACCAAACCCTCATCTCTGATTCCCATCCAGGCTTACTGTTGAAAGTGGGTCGACCGAGAAACTTGCCGTCGGCCTCGCTCCAGAGAAAATTCTTCCCGAACGCGTTAGTGTTGCTTACTCCAGAAAAAAATAAGTCAATCGCTAAAAACTTACAACTGGGTCTTTTTCTTCTTCTCGCTGTAGCTCGACCTCTTGGCCCCCCATCAAGTTATCTACTTCGAATTTGTAAAGGTCGGATGAGCGCTAGCAATACTGCCCGAGCTTGACGTCGCAAAGCGCGAACTATCTGGCAGTAATGGTCGGTAGCCTATGTATTTGTGCATGATATGATGAAGTCAAACAGAAATCATTACAACTTGAATGAATTCTTCCGCAAAAACATACATTCAACATGAACTTTGAGTAAACACTACCAAATTTAGATACTGCACATTATAACCTGTTTGCAGATGTTGAGGGAGATGCATCAGTTATTGCTGGGGTCCTTTATGGCAGACCGTTCTGGACAAAACCATGCATCCTCTTAGAATCCTCCAGAGTTCTCTAGGGTTCTCCAGAGTTCTCCAGAGTTCTCCAGAGAATTTCTCCAGAGAACTCAAGGGAAATTCTCTAGACCCTGGAGAATACTGCTGTTCTGGCCTGGCCTAAAGCCATGAGCCAAGCCAAGCCAGGCCCAGCTGGGCCGTGGTGCCAGCTTTTGGCGGCCTGGGGCTTGGCCTGGGTAATTACAAGCCGTGAGCCAAGCCGTCAAGCTGTGGCCTGGTAGGGGTTTAGATTTGCTTCTCACTGCCATCCATGACAGCATTTTTGCTACTTCATTACAATGCTACATTCGCTGTCATGCTCCTTCCTCATTGATGTCATCCACTGGCCTCTTCATGATCCTTATTCTCAGGAGGTGTTATATATACGCCAATACAATTTTTTTCTCCTGTTCAACTGCCAAAATGCCACCCACCATTGAGGATATCAAGTCAATTATCAAGAAAATAGTGACACTCTCAAACTCCCTGCCCCCTTCTGTTCAGAAAGGGACTACAAAAGACAAGATCTGGTCAGTTGTGTCAGGGCAAGAAGGTGAAACTGCATTCGAAACTTTCAACAAATGCCCTGTTTGCTGAGGATTGTCGAAACTCGGAAGGCCGACTACACTACATTTGCCAGGGAAAGTCTGGGATGGGCGTTATCTGCTCATATCTTAAAAAGATTGATTGGTCCCAAAACTTTCCCCTCGAACTTGTCAAAATTAAGCTGAAGTGTTTGGCGGATAAACTTAGCTACCTCATGTAAGTCCTCATTCTCACTCACTATGCAACTAATTCTCTATTAGCAATTCAAATGTGGAAAAACCGAAATCAGCACGTCAAGTTAATCTAGCATCAAAACTTAGGGATACCAATAATGCCGAGCAAGCACAGCTCTCATTCCAGCGCCAGGCTGTGGAGGATTTCCATACTCACCAAGATCAACCTGAAGTTGAGACTGTCAACTCACCACCCACCCCTCCATCTCACCCCAGCTGGCATGGGTCAACTCTGGTGCCTCCACCATCCAGCCATCAGTTGAAGTGCCAAGTTACAGTCGTTGACAGTGAAGATTCAGATGACAAGGATCAGCCCAAGCCCTGTAAGTATTGCCAAACTATTGTTCTCTTTGATTGTTTTTTATCGTCACTACAGCCAAAAAGAAGCGAGCCACATTAGGAAACCCAACTACCACTGGACCCAATGGACTTTTGGTGGATGTGGACATACAAGACATCAACTTGAATGATGATGCACCATCACAAGAAGATAAGCGACGCGATGTTGACGAGTTTTTCCAGCCAGGCCTGTTGAAGGAAGTGAATGGAAAGCAGAAGAAATACTGGGTGTGCAAATTATGTCTGTGAGTAATTGTCTTCAAGTTCATTTGCATGTTTGGTGGTAATCACAATCATGGAACAGCAGGCAGAAGACTTTGGTTGATGAGGTTACAACTTTACAGCGCCATTTGGAAGCATCTCATTCAGTGAGTGAGAACTGCTTGACAAGTCCATGCTCTCACATCTACATCAGGGGAAATACAGAAAATGGGCCAACGACTCCAAATTCGAATCAAAGTTACCCAGGAACATCAAAAAACGCAAATCGGCTGCAGAACAGATTACACACACCTTGGATCATGACCTCAGGGAGAAGAAACTGTCTGAACGAGTCCTCCCCTACTCCGATAAGCTTTTTTGCCAATCAGCAACTGAATGGCTAGTTTCTACAGACCAGGTATGTGGAAACCTTATCACTGTCTATTGATTGGTCCATATATGTTATAATAGCCTATCCAAGCCCTCGAACATCCAAAATTTAAGGACATGATTGATGTTGCTTCTCAGCAACAAAAGGAGTCAAGATCCCTTGTTGCAAGACAACTTGTGCAGACATTAAAAGAATGTTCAACAATAATCTCAAGAATCTAAAAGCCCAACTTAATGTGTGTCTGTCTCGGAACCTCACCGTGATTGGTTCAAATTAATGATCTCCAGGGCCTGACTGTCACGGGTGAGGTGAGTCTAATGTGGCAAGCAGGAAATTCCGATGGCTACTTTGCTGTTACTGGACATTGGATTGAAGAAACGGAACCTAGGAAATGGGAGCTCCAGAATGCCCTACTTGGCTTCACCAAGGTCAACAATGCACACAATGGTGTTCAATTAGGTCAAGCCTTGTTCAAGATTGTCAAATGCATTGGCATTGAGCACAAGGTATGTGATAACTACAGATAACTTCGTGCATTGATCTCGTCTCACAGATTGGTCATATCACATGTGACAATGCCTCGAATAATTCCACCATGCTACAAGAGTTCGCTATGTGTATTAATGATACTACAGGAAAGAAATACAACTGAAAAAGGAGAAGAATTAAGTGAGTGGATTTTCAAACTGTCTAGCAACCTCACTTATCAAACACAGTTGCCTTGCGCATGTTATTAACTTGGCAACCCAAGCTGTCCTCGGAAGCTATAGCAAATCTCCACATTTTGACCATAAGAATCCAGATGCCCATGTTCCAATTGATTGTGATGAGGTTGGCTTAGATTATTTTGGGGTAGGTCATCCAGTCCTGCCGCTTTCTGCTTGCACTGATTGTCAATAAGCTTAGCAATGGCCTTCACAGGACCTGGTAGGTCCAGTGGCATCAAGTGAGAAGTTGTGGTGGAGGTTTTGAGGCTGGGTGCCATAGCTGACACCGAGATGACATTGGGATTGAAGGGAATGATGCCAGCCTTGGCAAAGGCTGCCTTAATGTTCTCGGGTGTAAATGTGCGTGCATGGACTTTTGCATACAGTGCCATGAAGTTGGTCTTATTGACTGTGCTGCCTGCCTGTTCAAAGCTGTCTCAATCCACTGTCCAATTGTGCTTCAAGACACCAAAGATCACAACGTCAAGGCCTTGCAAGACATGTGTGGCATGTGAGGGATAGCAGAGCACATGGATCTTGTGATCTTGTGCATATTCGAGAAACCTGAATGTGAAGTGGGAGGAATGGCCATCGACAATCAGGAGCCGGTCACGTCCATCTGCTTTGGCTTTTGTCTGCTTATCGAAGTCCTGTATCCAGGCGACCCCGATCTTGCTGTCAGTGTAGCCTTTCTTCTGGTACCCCATCCCATCCATCCAGTGAGCTCAAGCAGCTTGGAAGCTATGCTACTTACTGAGCATCAAGAGGATTTTCCTGCAGCCATTTCATTTGAAAGCCTTCCCCCTTATAGATTACAGCCAGTGCATGTTACGGATTGCTAGATCAGCAGGCTCTGGTAACAACCAACTAAACCAAGTCAAGATCAGACCAGAGGAAACACAAGAGAAAAGGTGTATTCATGGTCTACTACTACTATACAGCAAGTACCAGTCTGGGGAGGGAGAGAGTCTAGGAAACCAGACCGGGGGGAGGAAACCAGACTAAACATAAGGAAAAGGAACAACAGAGTGATCTACCTACTAGTGCTGCCAAAGTTCGGTTCAGTCCAGCACCTTGGGCTGAACTGAACCCTGGGTCCAGTTTGGGGTTCAGGCAACCCCCGGGTTGTCTAAACGGTTCACGAGCGGTTCAGAACCACTGAACCGATGTCCGCAGGTATGTGTTTTTCCCTCCAAACAAAAGTTGTGCTCACATGTCGATTCGGCACATTTCCATTTTAGGCACTGAACTTTATTCTCAGCCACCACCATGAAAAGCCTCGAACGCAACCGTTCGAGGCAAATAGGTAAGTTTGTACTTTTATAATCATTTCTTTTCGAGTCACTAATCCATTTGTAGGTACTTGAAGGCTCTTCTACCAACCACCACCAAGTCGGCGGCCACCAGATGGATGACAACAACAACAACCACGCAAGGCAGCACCAGCACCAGCATCAGCACTAGCACCACCAGCATCGCGATCAATGAACCGCCCCAAATGAGAGAAAGACAGCGGCGGGGTTGGTGCACCCAACCCCGCTGCCAATTGTAAGTTTTTCTTTATTAATCAGTAACAACTAACACTACAATCCCCACCAGCCCAACGACACCCACACCCACACCCACACGCACGCCAATGCCAATGCCAACGCCAACACACATCCAACGCCATGCCAATCCACCGCCAACACCCATCCAACGCCACGCCAATCCAACGCCACACCAATCCAACGCCACGCCAATCCAACACCAATGCTAACGCAACAGCAATGGCAATGCACCAGCACCAACACCAACACCAACAGCAGCACCAGCACCATAGTAAGTATACTTTTTTATTTCTATGTTACTAACTACTTCGCGAAGCATGGCCAGCACCAGCACATCACCAGCAGCAGCAGCAGCACTGGCGGCACCAGCACAACACCGCGTCAACAGCAGTGGCAATGGCACCAGGGCCGGCACCAGGGCTGGCACCAGCAGCAGCAGGGACCAGGTCCCCACCCCAGTGAACACCTCGCGACCATGCAGCCCGGCATCAATTGATGTTGGGGCTATGTTCACAAGGTTAAAGGGGGGGGTGTGCCTCACCAACACAAGGCGATACCCGTGGATACACACAAATTTAAATATTTACCAGAAGATAATGAGTTCCCTAGATAGATGAATAGCTACAATAATATATTGTAATTTTTTTTAATAAAATGCGTGATAAGACTAAAATTGAGTGTCTGAACCGTTCATGAACCTGGTTCAGGCCCTGAAAAAAAAATCCGAATGGTTCAGGGCGGTTCAGGTTCAGTTCACGTGAAATCCTGAACTGAACTCCAGGTTCAGTTCAGAGTTCAGCCAAAATGGGTCTGAACTGGACTGAACTGAACTTCGGTAGCACTAGTACCTACTATATATAGATCAAGAACTTAAGGGTAGGCTTGGCTATCATACCATATCTGGACTAGTCACGTGAATCTCAAACAATAGATAACTCCACCTATTCAAGTAATCAGAACCAAAACAATGGTATCGCAGGGTAATGTTCCAGAAGATTCCAGAACCTGTCATGGAACATGTGCTGGTCACATGTCATGGGATTGAACCAAGGTAGTGGTAATGTGCAGCATTGCTTGACATCGTGGGATATCGATGAGTACTCAGGATACTGGTCACCTGACTGATTACTGTTGAGCTGGGATGGCAAGGGAGTAGTCCATGTCATAGGGGAAGGGTAAGAGAGGGTCGGGGATTGACTGTCACTATACAGCCACTGGTATAGTCAGTAATCACATCGTGTTGGTCGTCGTTAGTGTTGGGGAAGTTCGGTCTCAGACCGATTCAAACCCGGTTTAGACCGAACCGAAACCGCTGGTCTCGGTTTTGGTTTGGAGATTTCCAGCAGAGACCGAACCATTCAGTCTCCGGTTTGGGGATTTGGCTGCAGTTCAAACTCGGTTCAAACTCAGTTTGAACCGAAACCGATTAACATTGGCCGGCAAGCTCACCCCCCTTCCACAACGTCTCAAAAAGCCCAATCAAGGATCAAGTGCCAACCATTTACTATTCTTTCCTTATTGTTGAACATGACATGGCACTACCAACACCCCACAACCAACACCATGACCATGACCATGATCACCACACAGTCAACACCGGTCCAAGCCACCCAATGTTGCATACACAACACATCTGACCCGTCAGGCACCACCACCACCACCATGCATCACCACCACCACCATGCATCACCACCACCACCATGCATCACCACCACCACCATCACATGCCCATCGAAAATGGCCAACGTGGTCAACCTGCCACACATGTACAACACATGTGACCCATCAGGACACCCATGGAGAGGCCCACATGTGGCTCAATGCCAGCACAGGGTGTGCCAGCACCCCAGCACCCCAATCCCACCTTGCAAGCAGGCTGGCCATGTCAATTGATGTGCGCAGCACTGTTGTAAGGTCAGAATGGTGCAGGGGGACTGGCCACTAGCAGTTTGTGGTTCAGACCGGGTTTGGACTGAAACCGAACTGATGCAAATGGTTTGCATCGGTTTCGGTCTGGTTTGGAGATTTTGGGGTGGAAACCGGACCATTCGGTTTCCAGTTTGGGCAAAAAGGCTTCAAACCGGACCAAACTGAACTTCCCCAACACTAGTCGTCGTATGAAGTCCGTGATGTCATGTCAAGTGGAGACTTGTCAGAACAGCCCAGGAACTGGGGTTGTGGATACACATGTGCAGTATGTACCTTCATGGTGTGATTGGGGAGGTCAGTTGTAGTGTTGGGGAAGTTCGGTCTCAGACTGACCCAAACCTGGTTTAGACCAAACCGAAACCACCGGTTTTGGTTTTGGTTTGGGAATTTCTAGCGGAGACTGAACCGTTTGGTCTCAGTTTGGGGGATTTGGCTACAGTTCAAACCCAGTTCAAACTGAGTTTGAACTGAACCCATAAATGTCAGATGGTGACTCAAAACCTGCTCATCGCCCATCCACAATGCCTCGAACAGGCCCCAAACAAGGATCGACCGCCAAAGGAGAGCGGCTGGGAGTACCCAGCCGCCCAGGTAAGTGATAGTTATATTATTTATATTGGATTCTAACAACACAAACGACAGGCAACACCACACAGACATGACCACCAACATGCCCACGAACAACACCAACACGACCACGACCATGACCACCACAACCAACACCCCCAATGTACACCAAATGAGAACGATGGAGCACCTGAGGTCGACAAAATGGGCGGCGGGGTACTCCCTGCCACCCACATATGTTTTTTATTCTTATTTATTCGAACTTAACTAATGTAGTAACAAATTACAGGATGACGCACCACCACCACCATCACCATCATCACCACCATCACCACCACCATCACCATCACCACCACCACCACCACGATGGCCACTACCACCATGACATCCATAGCATCAACGCCATGCCAGACATGCAACGCCTCCAATGCGTGCATACGCAAATGAAGGTGAATGGGGTGGATTGGGGCAGAATGAGCAGCAGGGGGGTGATGCACCACCCCCCCCACTGCTTCATGGTATGTTTCTTTTCATCAAAATTTTTCATTGATTTATGCCGGGACACCACGCGGAGAGGGTCGACGCCACCTGGCAGCCCAATCCCACCTCACAATGAGGTTTTCTGGCACCCCGGTGATATGCACCGTACGATCCTGGCCTCCAATTCAATATATCTCATGATTCTATGCGATTCACATCAATCCGACACTCTTTGACCTTGCGATCAAGTCGCGACTATTGCGATTGTCTGCGGAGATCTTTAGTTATCGCATTTCGAAGTATTTCCTTTGTTTCCTTTGTTATGCTTTCTTATGCATCGTCCCCTATACTCTTCCTTTATGATACATATGCCCCTCTCTCTTATATCCCCATATAGTATACTCCTTTCATCCCTCTTTCTTTGTCCTTACAGCTTATATACCTGCATGTATGAGCCACTAGAGAGATCCACAGAGAACCCCCAGATAACCCACATATACCGTCCTTCCCCCTTCGTCTCAGAGCCTATCCTTAGTCCTAGACATAGTCCCTTTGCTTTATATTGCCTTCTCTCACCATCCCACCCTGCCATTTGTCTGCGACTTTCTTATTTTTATTGCACCTCTTCGATTTTTATCGCAACTCTCTTATTTTTATCGCACCACTTTGACTTTTATCGCAGCATTTATATTGAGTATCTCACACCTTTCTATTTCTTCTCTTTCCTCTTCTATTCTAGAGTAGGCTTTCTGAAACTTCCTCGCACCTTTCTCAGCAGTTATATAGTTAGATTCCCTTCTTACTACCCCCATCTGCGCATCACCGGACGTAACTGCAGGCAGGCCACCCCCCCCAATCCCACCTCACGAAGATGCCGGCCATGTCAATTGACATGTGCAGCTCTCTCGTGAGGTCATTTTATTTTATTATTTTATTATTTTATTATTTTATTCATATACAACAAAATGTGGGGCCACACGTGAAGGGCCAACACAGGGTTAACCCGCCCATCGGGGTTAACACACCTGCTGTCGCATGTACAAGGCAGAGCACCCCAGCACCCCAATCCCACCTTGCAAATGGGCTGGCCACGTCAACTGACGTGTGCAGCACTGTTGCGAGGTCAGAATGGCGCAGGGGGGGCTGACCACCAATGGTTCGCGCTTCAGACCACATTTGGACTGAAACTGAACTGATGTAAACAGTTTACATCAGTTTTGGTTTTGGTTTGGGATTTTTGTGCAGGAACCGAACCATTTGGTTTCGGTTTGGGGCAAAAAGGCTGAAAACCAGACCAAACTGAACTTCCCCAACACTAGTCAGTTGGATCATTGAATAAGGTATGAGACAACAGCAATTGAGGTGGGTGGTTATAGCTGTCACTCTATCCAGATGGTCTGAACCAACAGAGCGGTATGCGACAGTGTCGAAATGTATTGGAGTCTAAGTCTTTGTGGAGCATCAAGGGGACTTGTCATACATGCAAGTTCGGGTTGTCAGCTGAGCACCGGCAGTCAGCTGATGAGAAGAAAAGTGAATGAATGTGGGGGTGACGTGTGAAGAGGAAAAGACGGTCAGCCAAGATAGGACAAAGGAGTCATCGGTTGTTGGTAACTATGACGGATCTGATATCTGAGCCATTGTGGGGAGGTTGCATTATCCGAATATAGGTTGCATAGATATAGACGCCCATAAGGGTGGAGATGCCAATATAACATATGACAATGGTGGCAATGAGCTGGGCGTCAAAGGTAACCATGAGAATTGGGAGGACGTGTCAGTCTTCTTCGAAATAGGAAAGTCGATTAGTCATCAGGCACAAGACTATTCATCCATCTGTGACAGGCACAAGAAACTGTGTATGTGAATTGTGAAAGAACAATGACAATCTCATAAACATATGAGCTTTGACATATGATCGGTTGGTGGAGAACCAGAGTATTCCAATCATTGGGCATGATCAGTGGTTGTGTCATGGAGTATTCTTGTCTCCAGGTATGCACACTAGTCATGGGTTGCAACAAGAACTGAATGGCCAGGTTCGGATTGTATTGTCTTCAGGTTCCTTCAGCTTCTGGTTGTGCATCAATGGTTATGCGTCTTCAAGTCATCATGTATGGTCAATGATGGAGTATCGTCCAATCAGAGTGTAGGACTTGGCACATCTTCATGGGAATGTAGTGGATGTCACGTGCTGTCAAAACAAAAGACAGGGGTAAAAAGGCAAAAATTGTAACAGTGCAGTTGTTGAACTATCACCACAGATGGTTGGGATAATGGCAATGTTCTCGTGATTGCCACTTCATTGCTGGTGCTGGACTGACCAACCTTTCAGTCCCAGAACATAATCTGTTGTCCCTACCCCTGTCTGGATCCTGGTCTCAACAACACCATAGCACAACTTGTCCGGAATCTGGTGCTTAGCCCGGATCTCTTCCAAGATCTTAAAGTATTCTTCAACGGTATGGGGGTTCACAGCGCGTGCATGGAATTTATCGAGAGGTGATGACCAGTATCTGCCAAGCTAATTGTAGTGCCATGTGATAAAACCAGTTGTCCAGTCTTTCCCAAGGCCATTCTCTGGGAATAATGACCCCATCCACTTGCACAATATCTGCTCTGCATGTTCCTGAAGTCATTGAGGGCTGAGAGGAAAGCCCCTCTCAGCCATTTCCACTGCAAACAAGACTACGACATCCTCCTCCTCCTGGGTAAGCAATTGTTTCTTGGCATTGTGCTCACTCATAGAAACACCTCCATTGGCCAGCTGTTTGAGTGTGTGGTGAATGAGATGGATGCATATTTTCGTGTGTTCGATGTAGGCATCTGAAACTTCTTGGCAGATGACACAAAGGCCCTTCTTCTTCTCAGTGTCAATTAGGGGCTTCTCAAGTTCCTGTTTATAGAGTTGGACTGCCTTCCCCATCAGATCATCGTGCTCCTGGTGGGCAAGTTGTTTCTTGAAGGCAACAGATTTTGGTCTGCCCACCATGATAATGTTGTAGAGTACCTTGAAAATAAATTTTATTGCAGTGGTGCTTATCAATGGCACCAGTCTAAATTGGGAAGCATGACATGACACAGTGCGCCCATTCTGTTGGGCAATGAGCAGAGAATATACAGTTCTTGAGCACAGATATTCCTTTTTTTTGGTATGAATGTGTGTGCATGAAGTGTGAAACAAAGACTACTACAAAATTTAGACCTTGGTGTCATCATTTGGGTAGCTATGGCACATTTTATTGAATTTTCATCAATGATCTGCACAGTGCCAAGCCTGACAAGTGTCCACCACTGCAATTTTGGGATCAAAAGGTAGGTGTGTAGTTTATCTATGTACTGTAAACAACTCCGAGGGGGTATTCTACAAATTTGATGGCTTCCGAGCCTTTTGTCTCAAGGAACCAGGGTGTCTCAAGGAGCCATGAATGACTGTAGTGAGTTTTATGGTTCACTTGAGTGAAACCCAAGTTTCTCCAAAAAGTATTGTGAATTTCAGGGGTACATAAACAGTCCATATTTTCAATTCCCCCCTCTTACACTGCATGTATCACCATTCCTTCATCGAAGTCATCATTCAAATATAGTGTACATTGAGAGATTCTGGAATCTATTTGCTCCCCTCATTCTTCACCATCCAGAGTGTTCCAGCTCACAAGCCAGAAGAAAGCCATGCTGGCAACACATACAAGTATTGAGAATGCCACCCCTCCTGCCCAATATCCTGTTGCATTAGCGACAATACCGCTGTTTGCAGCTGGGAAAATGGAGACCCAGCCCTTCCTCCCCAAACTCAGCACATCTGCGTTACACCAACACCCTTCAAATGTTCCAATATATTCTAAAAGGTTGGTCACCACTAACCACCCAGCGTTCACCACTGCAAGAGTCTTCCCAATGTAACGGGTGCACACAGCAAGAGCACAAAGGATAGGGGTACCCTTCCCTTGTCGAAGCATGATGGCGTGGGAGAGGAAACTGGAGCAAGTAAGGAGGATCCATACAAATGTTGCAATTGACCCACAGACCACTTGTCGGCGTGAGGTAGGATATGAGGATGGCTGGTCCAGTAGTTCCCCACTGGACGAAGATTGCAATGAGGGCTGCAAGTAAAATGTGGTGCCAGACTTTAGCCTGGATCTGGGACCAGGGTGTATAGGATGTATACTGCGAAGGAGCACAAGTTCTCCCTAGCACCACCCCGAACGCTCCCTCCAGCTGGGTGGCGCATTCAAACCAGGTAAAAATGCGAGAATAGTTGTAAATGGGTCCTTCCTCTTCTTCGTCACCGACAATACTAAAGCCAGGCCAGGTTGGGACCTTGTCATCGTCACTCATGCCAGACCGAACTGTGATTTCTTGTTGCTTTTCTTCCCCAACAGGCCTTTCTTCCTCAATGGGCCGAACTGTGATTCCTTGTTGCTTTTCTTCCTCAAGCTGCCCATCCCCGACAGCTCTGTATATCGGGCGGCTGGGTTCATGTACTGCATAGCGGATAGCACCGCTCCGCGACTGAGTACCTACCACGATCCAGCCAAGGATGACTGGAATCATCCAGATCCAGATGGTCCCGGACGCCATCTGGAGAGCGACCTCACCCATCCCAACATCATGAAAAGCACTGATCACGGTAAACAAGAACGCAATAGATGCCATAAAGACTGGAGGAGAGTTAGCTATGCCACAACCCCTGCACTGACAATAAAAAAGACTTACTCTGAGCAAAAAGAGAGGGAGTGAATCCACGCCGGGTATTTCGGAGATCCATTTTGACGGTGTCCCGAAATGCCCGGTTGCCTTGTAGCCTTACGAGACGAATAAGCGAGTCACCTTCCTGGCTGTGGCTGACTCGAATGGGTGCCTGCTGGCCATCCAGAAGTAATAGCACAGCAGCACTTATGGCGTTGTTGAGATGTGGTGCCTGCTGCCTGGCCACTTGACTGTCCCTTATGAGAATTGCAAATCTTCGTCTGACCCAAGACTGATTTAAGATTGTAAGGGTGAGCGAATATGTTATGAGCGCGGGACTGCCAATTGCCAGAAGCCCACTCATGATGTTACTCCCTGCCCCAGACGCTTCGTATGGAAGTTGTGCGGTCAATGCGAGCCATGGCAAGAGCCAGTTGGTGACAGATGTCGAAAAGTTCGGGAAGCTAAATTCCTGGAAGGCGAAAAGGTTAACAATGTTGGAAGTCCTTTGAGGCTGTACCCAGAGCAGTTGTTCATACCTGGTACATTTTGTCTGGCCCACATACAGCATTGCACGCCTCCAATGTGATCCCCCATGTTTTGTTTAATTCAAAGATACTCATAGCGTTCCCATACTGGTCAACAAGACCGTTCGTTAAATTTTGTGATGCGTTAGCACAAGCTGTCATCCATGAGGACTGGGGAAAGGCACTGGGAGTGTTACCCATTTCATGAAGGGGGTACCGGATCGAATAACCCAGTGTTTTGCAACTGATAAATAAGCATGCGTAGTTGTACCCACGCCAGGCATATACTTTTGTTGAGGCACAGGGTGTCGTGCGAAGGCCCTAGACTTGTAATAACGAGAGTCAGAGTAGGGACCCTGCCAGTGGGAACAATCAAACAGGATGGTCGGCGGACCCATAATTGACGCTGGAGTGCTGTACGGTTTCACCCGAGCCATTGACTTGACCTCTTCAACCGGTTGGGCACTTGAGCGCTTTCCAAGCTTATGTAATGTAACTTTTGTCAACGCGTCAATATTAATGCCTGTGGGAACAGCTTCCGAAATGTAGTACCTTCAAGTTTATCCTAAACATCATCACTCACAGTATCATCTTGCAGCCCAGCAAAACGCCTCCCGGTTCTCAACACCACTCACAACTTGCAATGAATCAGCCAGGCGAGAAACTCACCGTCACGAGAAATCCTCGCCTGTATTATACCAGTTCTGAATCTTGATACTTGCTCGGCTAGAATCCATCGATCCAGTTTCCCAACTCCCAGCTTGGATTCCTATCTCTCTAAGCCTCTGATTTTGGATTTCATTCTTCGGTGACCTCGTTCTCCTTAGGATTTAGGGGGAATGTGCGATCGGTCACCGGCAGTCTCTACGATCGAGCCAATACTTTTTGCCATCCACTCCCGCCATCCGCCATCCGCCATCCGCCATCCGCCAATAAAGGCTATAAAAGACCCTCCAACCCTGCAAACATAACATTACAATCGTCTTCATTATTACAACCATCTTCATTCTACTAGTAATCCACTTTACCTCCTAAACCCAACACACGCTCTCACAAGTCCAACATGATTTCAATGACCCGCGAATACGTCTCTGAGAGCATGTCTCGCTCTGGAAGCGAGAGTTACTGGCGCTGGGCTCCAGAATCATTCACAACCGTTCCTAGCAGGAAGAATTCATTACAGGATGCGGTGAGTATCAACGAATCACTTTACACTCCAGCACTTTAACTCACTATCAATACAACAGATATCAATACAACAGACTAACGTCTCTCAACCTTCATCGCCCACGGTATCTATGTCACGGAGCTCAACGATAAGACCCAACCCGCAATCATCTCAGCTCGCCACTCCTATCTGTGTTTCTCAACCCCTGACAATAGGCGACACGTCTCGCAGTAGCACCACCACCACCACACTTAACGCCCCTGTTCCGGTTGGCCTCGGAATCTTCGGTCTCAATAACATAACCGGTGCCTCTTTCGATGGTGCAGGCATTTTCGGCTTGTACGAAGAAGCAAAGTCAACCAAGAGCGCCCATCGTCATGTCTCGTTCGCCCCAATCAATGATACCTCCCTCATTTTCTCCTCACCGCTGCGAAATCCGGCCTTGCAACGCGTTTTTGCCACTCGCTTTGCCACTCCTGCTGCACGCACACCGACTCCGTATCCACATGAGTTCATGGAAGCCGCCGGCGGGGAGTATTTCCCTATGCAGAACGCATCTGGGTTCACATCACCGCTCCAGCACGTTTTCACCACCCGCACCCTTGCTGCACACATACCCACTCCGTACCCACGTAACTCCATGGAGACTGCCGGCGGGGAATATTTCCCTCAACAGAGTGCTGGACTCTGCTCGCCAGCACGGACCCCTCTCGCCACGACCCGCTTCGCTACCCCTACCCTGGCTGTACGCACACCCACTCCATACCCACATGAATTTATGGAAGCTGTCGGTGGGGAGTATTTCCAAATACAGAGCGTACGGTTCGCCTCTCCACTCCAGCGTGCTTCCGCCATTAGTACCTTTGCACGCATACCCACCCCATACCCACGTTACGCCATGGAAGTCGCTGGAGGAGAATATTTCCCTGTACAGAACGTACGATTCGCCTCTCCACTCCAACGCGTTTTCACCACCAGCACCTTTGCTGCGCGTATACCTACTCCATACCCACGTTACACCATGGAAGCTGCTGGTGGAGAATATTTCCCTGAATCAGAGCTCAACAAACCCCTCCAACATCCATCCCTCCAGCACGTTCTCGCCACCCGTGCCGGTCCACCTACACTTGCTGCACGCACACGCACACGCACTCCCACTCCATACCCACACGACTTCATGGAAGCTGACGGTGGGGAATATTTCCCTCAACAACCACTTCAACGGAAGAATGCTGGGCTGGGCCTTGGTATCTCCGGACTTTCTGGAAGTGACGGGAGGTCATTTGATGGCATGGGTATCGTTGGTCTCCATAAAATCATGGGTAACGTGCAAGAAGTTTCGAGGGCATTGGTCGAAGAGGTGGTTTACACATTCTCCGAGTCGTCCACATCCCATCCGCCTCGGTCTTGATCGCTGACTGACATTGCATTATGTTCACAACCATATTACTGGCATCCATTACATCATTGAACATGTATCACTAGCATTCGTTTATAGTCATTATGCACCTCAACTTCGAAGTTAAGTGGTGAACCTCCGAGTCAATCGTTGGCCCTTTTCCTTTTCCAACGGTCATGTCTGTCACTACCTCTAACGATGCTCCTCCTCCATGTTCGAACGGTCTACGATGAGACCCTACGTTCCAAATCCTACATGGAACCGTCCATCATGAGCATGGCTAACAATCCAAACCTTCTTGGCCAACTCGAATATCATTCACCAACGACAGATGGCTCATTTTCGATTTGCGTTGCTGGTGGTGGTGACGGGGTTTTCATCAGCCAGGTGTGTTCCGTTTATATAGCAATTTGACACGCTTTGTGTCTTAATGTCTGTACTTTGAAGACCCTATTGGAATCTATTCCAGTTGAACATCGTCCCGCTCTCGACAGAACCGTCGCAAATCAATCGATCGAGGTGCTGACAGGTGGACCCATGACATCCATTGGAACAACCTTCATCCCAGTCATATTCACCGACTCACAGTCTGGAGAGAGAATTCGAGTCGTCCTTTACGCTATCGTCGTCCCTCGCTTGTTCATGGGCATGTTTATTGGGATGTCTGTGAATTTTTTTAAATCTCAGACGTGGGGGGATGGAATGGTCATGAACACCTTTGACTTTGGTCAGGGTGGGGTGTCAGACTGTGAATCCTACGAAGCTATGAATTGAGTTCCCTGTTCTGTGATCATTCGTGTTATGTGCAATCTCAAACCCTTGTTATCTATCGGTGATGGACCAGTTGATTCTACCCTGGGCGGCACCCCTCACTGTCAACGATACTGACTACACCAAATTGGATCCTGGGCTTCGCCATCTTCCACTTTATCACCAACATACTAGTACCTGAAGCACCCCATGGCATATGAATCTTGTCCAGTAACTTCGGAGTGTGCAGGGAGGACCTTCGCGCCAGCTTTAGCAAAATTTGGCCAAAATTGCGACGAGCACCGGAGAAACTCGCAAGTTTCAATGTGCCTACGTTTTCAAGAAACATCCTAACTCGCTCGCAATCAAAAGCGGAGGCAATCCTTGGTCGTATGCGCAGTATTCACTGTCAACATGGTTCTGGATCCTGGTCCGAATGATGGCCCTATGGTTGTCGGATTCTTGTTTGGCAGACATCCAACGTTACTCGGAGAACAAGTTCGAGATCATGATACCTAATCGATGATTCAAGCCAAGGGCGGTAAGTGGCGCGTTTGCGGACAGTTCACTCTGGAGGAGACTAGACGAATAGAGTCGGCAGCTGAACCTGCCCTAAAGTCGAAAACTATTAACAGCGTAACAGTGCCCCCAGTGAAAAGTCCATCTAATCGACTCTGCTTAAGGAGCACGTGAATAGCCAGATATTGGAGCTTGTTCTGTCTGGCTTGAAGCCAGGAGGGAACAAGTCCATATGAATTTTGTGTGTACAATTGGTAAAAAATACTATCAAGAAAAGGATGGGTTCAGTTTGAAAGGAAAGATGGGAGGACAACACAAAAGAAATAGAAATGGCTGTGAGTGGCAAGATCTAGCACCCACTGACAGACTGAGCTGAAAAAATACTGGAAAAAGGACTATACAGAATGGGCAGGACAACCATGTATCAGCATGTGAAGCAAGATGGGATTTTTTGGAATATAAACTTGGAACACGGTGGAAGACCAATGACCTGCAGCTTGTATGATGTGAGGGGCAGCACCAGCAATGGCCAGCGATGTAGCTCCACCAGCATGTAACGATTGGCCAGCAAGCAACACAGGGAAGAGGGCATGCATGTGAACAATGAACCAAGAGTGTTGAGGAACTGTACCATCCAGCCAGAGCCAAAGTTGAGGGTGGAATGGAAAAAGGCAGTCCCAGGATGCCAGGTAATGATGGAAATGGACATGAGGGTCATCGTTGCCTGTGAGACGCTGGATGTGGAGGATATTTCCTTGAAAGAAGACATCAGCTTTGTGTGTTGGCAGGACATAACTGTAGCTGTCAGGGGTGGAAGTGATGGAATGGCAGAGGGAGAGCTTGCATGGGTCTTGAAGCTGTATGTGGTCCAGGTAAACCAGCTCACCCAGGTGCAACAGTGCAAAAAAACCGTGAGGAGCTGCGCTATTTATTGTCATGGGATGGGGCTGTGAGCATGCAAGTAACAGCAAGCAGCAGGTCAGAGTTGCAGAGAGGGTCTTTGTGAGTTGCTGGTGTGCCAAAGTGTCATTTGCAGCCAGCAAGCATTCTCATGATGAGGCAGGTGTGACAATGCTTGTGGGCATCCAGGAAATGGTCTTCAAGTTGGTTCATGATGCTGGAGAGGTAGTTGTCCATGGAAGAGGGTTTTATGTGGGTGGACATGAACACAATGAAAAAACTTAGCATGTCGGGTGTGGGATTGATAGGGAGTTGGTGTATTTTGCAGAAGGCAAGGTACAAGTTAAGAGCAGAACCATAAGTGGAACAAGTGGACTTGTCAATTGAGAGGCCCAGGGCAATTGACCATTCATGTAACAGTAGGTCAAGGGTCCACGGCTCACGCTTGCCAGGACCTGACAGGAGTGGTGATCATTTTTTGGCTGCCCCCAGCATATTACGAGGGGGTTTCATAATTGTTGGCAATGGGTGTACACAGAGGCAGAGGTTTGGCTGGTGTCAGAGGGCCACATCTATCAGGTCATGGGAGAGAGCATCAGCAACAATGTTGGAGCCTTGGAGGACCCCTCAATGAGGCATACACATAAGTCAATGGAGTGTGCAATCATGAGATTGACAGAGAGCTTGAGGATGGGATTGTAGAGTGGTTTCACAGCAAGAGTGTTGAACATGTTGAAAGTGTTTGGGCTGTCAGTGTAAATTGTGAGGCGGCCGGACAAAGAGCATGAGGCTGCATGTTCAAGAGCCCAAAGCACAACCAGGGCCTCAAGGTAAAAGATGTTGCCTGCTGGAGCGTCTGGTGGGGGTGCCTGCCAAAAAGCAAGGCCGGTGGATGGGTAGACAAAGCCCAGAACTGTGAGGCAAGCATCACCATATATAGTGAGGTCAGCTTTGAGTGGACCCCAGGTCGATGTGGTCAGGACATGGATGCCTGGTGCAGATTCTACATGGTGATGGAGCCACAACAAGTTGTCAATGATGGCCTTGTTCAAGAACACAAGTGCATCAGGGTTGGACTTACCTGCCATTTTATCATAGATGTCCCTCGAAGGAGCAGGAAGACATTGAGGGCCCAGTTAATCCAACCAGCCATGCACTGGAACTTGCGGAGTGAGTGGCACCTGCCACTGCAAGGGGCTGTGATGAACTTGGTGATGGCCCCCAGCAGGTCACTGCGAGCTGCAGGGACCATAGTGAAAGTCATGGCATTTGCATCACACTGGAAACCAATGATCATCAGTGTATCACTGAATTCCTGCTTGCCTTTCTCATGGGGAGCCCAATCTCATCCCACAGGAGCAAGAGTTGGGTTTGTTTATTCGGATAGAACATGTCATAGGGAGGGTAGTAGGTCAGATAGCCAGAGACCTCAAAAGAAAATGTGTCATCAACATAGGTGAACAGGTCAGTGAGAAGCTTAATGTAGATGGCTATCCAGATCACCAGTGCCATAAAGGCTGCCCAGATCCAGTACACACCCCTGTTGCTGAAGTTGTTGTTCCAGTCTACAAAGTACTTGTTGTTGACAGTGATGATATACTTCACCTGGTACAGGAAATAGAGGGGCATGTGTCGGTATGCCTGAGACATGTCAGACTTGAGCAGCATGAGTGGGACATTGTCATGTTCGTGGTGGGAGTTGAGCAGCACCTGGCCCAGGTTGTGTAGGGTGTAATGGTGTGAACTGACAATGGTCGACCGAGAAATGAGCAAGTTCAGCAAGTGAGGGCTCGCACTATGGTCAATGATAAGGCACAGATTGACCAAGTGTGGTTTTGGGATGGCATGAATGGGCATGCTGTACATACCAGGCAAAAGGTCTGGACCAAAAGAAGGAGAGAAGTGCCCAAGGGCAACCTCCTTGTCCTGCTGTGACTGAATGAAGTTGTGCTCCTTGTCTAGGCAGCTGTGTGTTCACTTTTCTTGCAAATGGAACAGACGTGACCATATCTGCACTGAGCTGACATTGAGGGGCAAATCCCCTTGTTGTAATGCTGGCAAGGTTCAGACCATTTCTTAATGTCATGTCTCGTGCATCCATTGAGTGTCAAGGTTCCTTGGGGGTCCCAGCACTGTGAGGCCTGGTGCCAAAGTCAGACAGGTATGATTGCTCCCAGTGAGCGAAGGAGGCAAAATCGCTGAGGAGGAGGTCACACCGAGAGGCAACCTCCATACAGATCTTCTTGTTGAGCAAGATGACATGCTCATGGACAGAGGTGTGGGTGCTGTTGAAGAGCTCGAGCATGTACTGTTGGTAGTCTCGGAGTTCACGGCTTTGATGTGGGAAGACCCAGATTGTGGCATCAGCTGCCTTACCCCATGCAATGAACCACTCCCTGAGAGTCTTGACAGATTTGATGGGATCTGAAGACCCAAAACAGAGCTCGACTCCATTGGCAATATGCTGGGTGGTATGGGTGTTATGAGAGATGGAGTGATGGTTTGTGGTGACCCTGTCGAGGTTGACAGTGTGTCCCTTGATGAGAGCAGTCCACTCGGATTCAGGGAACGAGATGTGGTTGGTGGAGTTGAGCAAAGAACTAAGGACGTACTTGTAGTCTTTGGTGAATTTGAGTAAAAGGGATTGGGTCTTTGTGAGCTCAGGGTGAAAAGTGGCATTGGAGATGGCATTGGAGATGATCCACAGGAGTGCAGCATTGTCCACTCTCCTGCGTTTGTGTGAGACTTCAACCTCAACTGAGGACTCTCATGAGTGGGATAGACTGACAGGCTGCATTGTGTTTTCCACGCAAGGGGAACTGGCCCTGAGTAACACTGCCAGTGAGTTGGTAACAATAGCTGGTCTATCAATGGCACTGGTGGACGGTTGGGATAATCTGTCAAGAATCTAAGGGAATTGGTGGACTGGTTTTGAAGTTATGGTGTAAATAAGAGCTATAGGGATGAGGAGCACATGGTTATAACTCAAGAAATAATTCACCAAAGTGTTTGGAAGATGATTGCAATGAATTCTGATAAAACTACCCCCAGAACAGGTGTTTCTTGGCAGCTGGCTGCTCAGGAACATGTACTATGGCAGGGAGACAGGAAGAGCACATAATCATATTTCTAGAACTATTGCTGTTTGCATGACTTTGAGCACTTTAGGAAAACATGAAATCAGTGCAACTCTCTCAGAAGTGCATGAAATGCTTGCTGTAGGAAAATAAGACATTCTATTTTCAGTGCTCCGGTGCTTCTAGTCATCAGTTTGTTTATATTGTTGTTGTTATGTCTCTGTATGTATATCTTCTCTGTTTGAATAAAGACAGCAATAATGAACTAATGCACCTGGGAGATTATTGCAATGTTATCTAGTAATACAAATACTCCCATAACAAGGATTTCTTATATTCTGGCTGTCCAATATTTGTATTCTACCAACAAAAAAGGTTACTTGATGAATAGTATTACATTTATACCATGTTTCTATGACAACTTTGCATCACTGAATTTCACCAGATTTAAGCTGGCAATCCATTGAGACTCATATGGAGGTGCACTCTACCAAATATCTGAGGAATTGGCAGATCTGAAATGGAGTAAATGTCCATACAAGCTGGGGGGGGGAATATGTGATATTTATAGTATTGTGTTTGTAACTCTGTCGACTCTAGAGCTATAAATATCCAGAAATGTGATGTCAAGAGAGGAAGCAAGTCTAATAAAATGCATATGAAAGCACTATATTCCAAGATGGTATTAAAACATGACCACCAAACCTGAATAAAACAGTCTTGATAACCTATTGCAGGGATACCCAGAATGGCATCACTATCTAGTGATTTCCAATAATATAAAATACTAGGTACTAAGTAAACATGTGTCATTTATGAAAACAACATTGATAAATGCACCAAAATGATGTGAAGATCATTTGTGAATGATTTTCATGATCAACATTGGATGTAGAAGCTTTACTTATAGGGCAACAATGAGCCAAAAGAATGGCAGCAAGGCAGTGAATTAAAGTATATAGGGAGGGTAATTTGATTGATAAAATTGAATGATTTTTTTCTACCACCATGAGCACAGACAATATGATGACATTTGAATGCCAAGGAAACAGCAAGGTGAGTGTTGCTGTCAAGAACATAATAAGATATATGATAGAGCTAAAGGACATATAAACTTAGGAAGCAAAAAAACTGTAACTACTGTACTGATAAACCAGAGGGTAGACTATTTGTGCAAGTGCAACAACTAGTTATAGGATGGACAGCTTTTTGCTCCATTAAGCTGTTTGAACAAGACCCCCACTGTTCTCAGCCAATACTGGACAGGTTCCCATTTTTTAGTCAGTTAGGTTAGTAAGCAAAAAATCTGCAACTACTGTACTGGTAAACCAGGAGGTAGGCTTTCCATGCAAGTGCAGGTTACCTTGGAGGAGTGCAGTGCAAACCACCCCCATCCCCTTTTCCAACCCCTGCAATTTGAGGCCTGGCATGCCCCAGTCAAATGGCAGGGAGTGGTTGGTGGGGCAGAACTTTCCCCACCCTTCAGAGAGAACATCTCTGTTGCGAGCCATTTTGGGTGGTGAGGCAGAGCATTGCCAATTACCCTCCAATGCATCCCATCCAAGCATTAGCATGTGTTCTTCAAATTGCAGGGGGTTTGGTGGCCAGGAACAGAAAATTGATGAAGGTAGTTGTGTTGCAGGCCAAATTGGGGTGACCAGGCAATGTGTCTAGTAGGCAATGGCATGGATACTTGTTATGGATCGCTAGATCAGCGGGCTCCAGCAACAACTAACTAAACTGAGTCGAGATCAGACCAGAGGAAACACAAGGAATAAAGTGTATTCATGGTCAACTACTACTATACAACCAGTAGCAGCCCAGGGGAGGGGGGAAGGCTAGGTAAGCGAACCAGGGGGTGGAAACCAGACTAAACGTGAGGAAAGGGAAGGGAAAA
Source organism: Hygrocybe coccinea (assembly GCA_963555575.2). NCBI lineage: Eukaryota > Fungi > Basidiomycota > Agaricomycetes > Agaricales > Hygrophoraceae > Hygrocybe > Hygrocybe coccinea. The sequence goes on from OY741991.2 coordinate 695,064, forward strand.
AGAGGAACAGTTCGAAGATGAAGGTTTAAATACAAAAGAGTTAGGGAAATGCCATGAAAGACAGACTACCGGGTCTGTATGTACAAACCGAGAGAAATGTAAGAACAATAAGGCTGTCCTGCAGATACAGCATGTCCATCAGTGTTTCAGGTAGTGATTGCAAGGAAATGGTTCAGAGCAATCAAGGGTCCAGACCCTGCGCCTCATGGTTGCCTCATGGTAAGGAGGTGAAACAATCCATGAGTGGATGTGTCAGTGAGCACATGATGAACATGAGGCGGCCATGTGGATGTCATGTGGCTGAGTTCCTAGTTTGGGAATGATGAGATTGGTTCGTCTTCCTGATGGTTTGTATTGGCAGTGGATGCCTGGCCAATAGCAGCATACGACTATGAATATGTGTATGCGGGATCGGGATGGAAAGGTGAACATGATGCTTCATCATTGGAGGCAGGGGAGAAGGTGAATCACTGAATGGGGAAGAACCATGATGGGGATAATGCAATGAACACTGGTAATCATACACCAGCAACTGTGGTTCCTGCAGTATGATAAGCAAGGGTGCTTCATATAACCCTTCTTGGCTGCAGGGTACTGGATGACTGGGATGTCGACTAGGTATGGATATTCCCAACCAGTGGACTGGTACATGAAGGTGATGAAACATGTCAGAATGCAAGTCTTTGTGGAGCATCAAGGGGACTTGTCATATATGTGAGTTCGGGTTGTTAGTTGAGCACCGGTGGTCAGCTGATGAGAAGAAAGGCGAATGAATGTGGAGGTGACATGTGAAGAAGAACAAGATGTTCAGCCAAGATAGGTCAAAGGAGTCATCGGTTGTCGGCAACTATGACGGATCCGATATCTGAGTCATTGTGGGGAGGTTGCATTATCTGAATATAGGTTGCATAGATGTAGACGCCCACAAGGGTGGAGATGCCAATAGAACATATGACAATTGTGGCGATGAGCTGGGCGTCAAAGGTAACCATGAGGATCGGGATGACGTGTCGGTCTTCTTCGAAATAGGAAAGTCGATCAGTCATCAGGCACAAGGCTATTCATTCGTCTGTGACAGGCACAAGGAACCGTGTAGGTGAATTGTGAAAGAACAATAACAATGTCATGAGCATATGGGTGTGGACATATGATCGGTCGGTGGAGAACCAGAGTATTCCGATTGCTGGGTATGATCAGTGGTTGGGTCATGGAGTATTCTTGTCTCCGGGTATGCACACTGGTCATGGGTTGTGACAAGAATGGAATTGTCAAGTTCGGATTGTATTGTTATCAGGTTCCTTCAGCTTCTGGTTGTGCATGAATGGTTATGCACCATCAAATCATCCAATGAGGACATGGGGTCAACCTGAGAGTTCGGTAACAAGGCATCGTCCAATCAGAGCATGGGACTTGGCACATCTTCATGGGAATGTAGAGGTCAATGGGTATCACGTGCTGTCAAAGCAAAAGACAGGGGCAAAAAGGTAAAAATCGTAACAATACTCCGTGGATACAAATTTTCTGATCTGTATCCATATCTGTGAAAATCCATACCCGTGTATCCGTCAGGCATGGATTTTTCCCATGGATACTTTACCCATGGATACAGATTATCCATGGGTACAAGTATGGGTACAGTGACCATTATAATTATATCTAGATATTATTTTTCTACTAAATATACAGTATATACTACAATTACATTGGGCAGTTGCCAGCCCAGTGTTGTTCTCACAAACGTCCCACCGTGTCCAAGTCGACACGTTGTGCCATCGCCATTGTTGACGCACCACCACCGTTGTTGACACGTCGCTGGTGTTGCCGTGTTGCCGTTGTTGTTGTTGTTGATGCGATGCCTAAGTCGATGTGTTGCCATCCTGGAATGTGTCCTCCCACCAGTCCCTACACCTCACGCAGGCCAGACACATGTCAATTGACGTGGTTGTCACCCTTGCGAGATAGATGGGGGGGCCTCTGGTGGGCTTCGCACTTGGAGGTAACCTCGTTCACAAAGTGGGGTCTTGGGTGGGCTTCACACTTGTCACGATCTGGTGGTGGTTCCTGCTAAAGTAATTAGTTGTCACTATTGCCATATCCGGCAGTATCCGTATCCGTGGATCCACGGATCTCACTAGTCCCGATTAGTGCAGGTCAGGGGTATCAGGTACCCTTAAGGGTTAAGGGTACGGGTACTGTGCGGGTGAAGTCCAATTCCAGGGTCTAGATACCCGCAGTACCCATGAAGTACCCTCACGGGTACTGCCTGTATTTTTTTGGAAGATAAAAACACCAAAAACCTCATTTTTTGGTGTTTTTTCACTGTTTCTTGCATATACCATGGGACTGGAAGCTCTTAAAATTCCCTAAAAAATGCAGGGATGCTCTCCAATGTGTTTTAAACAGTTCTCCAGTTTACATCAAGACAATCCGATCAGTATTTAATCCGGTAGAAATCGAATACTACCCCAAAAACCTGTTTTTTGGTGTTTTTTCACTGTTTCTTGCATATACCATGGGACTGGAAGCTCTTACAATTCCCTAAAAAATGCAGGGATGCTCTCTAGTGTGTTCTAAACAGTTCTCCAGTTTACATCAAGACGATCTGATCAGTATTTAATCCTGTAGAAATCGAATACTACCTCAAAAACACGTTTTTTGCATGTTTTTTGTAGGATTTGCACAAAACTTGCATGGAACCTGTACCCGTGGCCTCAAATCCGTACCCATGGCGGGTATGGGTATAAGTCCAGGCCCCATAACCTGCGGGTATACCCGTGACCTGCACTAGTCCCGATCCGTACCTGTACCCCCACGGATACAGATACCCACAGATACGGATTTATCCGTATCTGTGCCATTGCCTAGTGTCTAGAATGTTCTCCAATGCATCCCACTCAAGCATTGGTATGTATTCTTCAAATTGCAGGGGGTGTGGTGGCCAGGAATGGAAAATTGACAAATCACACAGGGTATTTGTGTCACAGGCCAAATTGAGGTAGGCAAGGTGTCTAGCATGTTCTCCAATGCATCCCACCCAAGCATTGGCATGTACTCTTCAAATCACAGGGGGTTTGGTAGCCAGGAACAGAAAATTGACAAATCACACAGGTATTTATGTCATGGGCCAAATTTGGATAACCAAGCCATATCTTCTCCAATGCTGTTCACATATGTTTACACATACTCTGTACATCACAAGGGTTTTCTGGCAAAAGAAAAACAATTGGCAAATTGCAAGAAGGAACAATTTTACAATATAGATTGGATCATTCAAAATACTACTCAACCTTGGATGATCTGACACTGTATTTGACATTTTTTCCACTATCATATCTAATAAATTGTAAGATTTGTTTCAAATGTATGATTTACATCTTTGAATCCTCAATAAGAAAGCTTGGTAAGGCTTATTGTATCATATTTTATCATGTGAAAGAGCTATTTTGATAAATACAAGATCATCACATTCCAGTAGAAAATAAATTTAAAAGAATGCATCTCTCAAACATCATATGTATCATATAGTTCACCAATAACAGCTTTAAGTACAATAGTAATAAAGTTTTCAATGAAACTTGTATTCATTACAGAAAAGTTTTCCAAATGGTATCATGTAACTTGTGTTTGTTTGGTCACATCAGTTTTTCATTGTTTGGTTTCAGCCACTATTGCATCTTGACTCTTGACCACCACCACACAACAATTTTCATTTTTTAAACTCTTCTCAATGCTACAAGATGAATCAGTCTTCTTTTTGTCACAAATCTCTGTTTGCACACAAAAATGCCTTGGCCAGTCACAATATTCAGAAACATTGAATCAACAATCCTTGTAAAATTCATGGTGTTCTGATACATTTTAGCAGCTTCTATTTATACTCACTAGTGATTTCAGGAGTTAATATGATGGGTCATTGTAGGTATAATAAATAGGTAACTCTGGCCATGCTAGACCTAAAGCCAATCTAGAAATTGGCAGGGATCTGCACAGCTCTCAGGACTGATGGAAGAGAATCAGCCATTCCAAGAGTCAAGTAAGACCACATACCATTAAGGCCAAACATGGTTGGCCAAGCATACAGATACTAAGTAAATAAATAATTCAAAGCAACATGTGAATACAAAACTTTGGACATAGTGAATATAGATGACAAGCCGTGTTTGCACAAGATAATACCACAATTTGATAGTGCAAACATGGCTGGCCATCTATGTTCAGTTAATCATATCATTGAAATCTATATTATTGATAGGTTCTGACTAACAATTATTATTATATTACTATGTATGAACAACAAGATGCCAAGATGGTCCAGAAGACTGGAAGTCTAGAAAAGATATATATTGCACAAGTTTGAACCCAAAGTTCTAACCACAAACCATCATTAAGTTCAGGAACAACACCATCAACATTTTCAATGCCAATATGGTGAGATCATAATATGAAATGAATAGAAGCCAATGCAAACAGGAATCATGCATGCTACAGGAAGAGGTCAGATATAAATGCAGAGATATTTGAGGGTGACAGAGAGAAGAGGAAATTAAGAGCAGATGATGTACAAGGAGAGCTGGACTATTGCTTGACTTGGCTAGGGGAAGTTTCAGATCGGTTAAGATGAAGGAAACAAAAATGGAGGTGGATCAGGAGTTGGGCAAGTTAAAGGGGGTTAAAGAAGAGCTGGAGAGCTAACCCTCCATCTTCTATTGTGTCCCTGTATGTTAAGATTAGTGCTTCCTGAGAAAAGTGGACTTGGGCTTAAAGTTAGGAGACTTGCAGAAGCTTGGTTGGGACAGCTTATGGGGTGTCCCACAAGGCTGTCTAGAACATCCCTATCAACCTCTGCAGTGTCTCACAGGCATGTCTGGGATATCCCACAGTCTGAAAGAGATGTCTCTGTCAGCTTTTGGAATGTCCCACAAGGTTGTCTGGGATGTCCCACTGGCTGGTTGGGACATCCCACAGGCATGTCCAGGACATCTCTTCAGTTAGGATGCCCCACAGGCTGGTTGGGCTGGCTGGCTGCTCAATGTCACATACCATATATTCTATACATAATTTTAAACAATTTACATGGTCCACTTACTTGAAATAGGCATAGCAAATTAAATAATCATTTTACTAAAAATACATGGTATTCTACACTAACTCAGAGAAGGGGGAGGGAGGTGGAGGTCAAGGTGGTAGTGCTGCCAAAGTTCAGTTCAGTCCAGTTCAGACCCTTTTTTTGTGAACCCTGAACTGAACTGCAAAATTCAGTTCAGTTCAGTTCAGCCTAGGCTATGAACCCTGAACTCTTACTATATAAGGCAATTGGTTCAGTTCAGACATGAATTTGACTGAACTGAACTTGGAGTTCAGTTCAGGGTTCGAATCGAGTTCAGATCAGTTCTGAACTGAACTTTGGCAGCACTACAAGGTGGAGGAGAGGAGAGGAGAGGGGAATGGCCAGGAATGGCAGGTGGTGGGCAGGAGGAGCAGGGGGTGGATGGGGGGTGGGATGGCAGGGGTGGATGGGCAAGGGACAGGAAGGGGGAGGGGCAGGGGATAGGAATGGGGAGAAGGTGGGAACAGGGAATGGGGAATAGGGAAAGGGGAGGGAAAGGGGAGGGACCAAAAAGATTACGTACCTGTATTCCCCTCATCTCCATGCCCCTCCACATTCCTGCTCTGGTTCATTGTTGTTGTCCCTGTTGCCATCATCCCTGTTGCTGTTGTCCTGATTGTCTGGGCCCTGTTGTCCTTGTCATCCCATTCTCTTGTCCTGACCTTCCTTGTTTCTGTTGTCTGTTGTCCCTGTTCCCACACCCATGCTCACTGTCATCATCACCCCCATCATCGTTGTCATTGTCATTGTCATCCCCATCCCCGCATGGCCATTGGCCCTGTGCCGTTCATGCTGTTGTTGCCATCCTGTTTGCTGTCTCGTCCTTGTCATTGCTGTCCTCATCCTTGCCGTCCTCCTGGTCCCGTCATTGCTGTCATCCTCATCCTCATTTTCCATGTCCCTGCTGCTTTTGTCATCCTCAATTGGCCTCTTTGGTGTGTAGCCCCATTTCTGTCTATGCTCTCGTTCAGCGTGATCGCCCCATTCCTGTCACAGCTGTCATATCATGGGTTTTCCTGTGGCTTTGCTGTTGCCCATTTGGTGCGAGGGTGTGAGGAAAACACCTAAAAGATATTTTTAACTAGTAGAATAAATGAAAATTATAACTGGAATATTTACCTCAGAGGTGTTCTTTGGTACCCATTGTCTTGTCATTGTTGAAAACAAACTCGTGTGGGAATTTCAACCAGCATTTGCCAATCCCCCAAATGAGGTCAAATTGCCATATAGAGAAGGGTGGCTTATTTTACATGGGGAGACATTCACAATGCATTCTATTTCTCAGCCAAATTTGGACCCTCAATCACCTTACTTCCTCTGAAAAATCTAAAATTAATTCTAGGAGTTTAAGTAAGGTCTGTATTGCATTCATAACAAGTGCCTGGCAGTTGGCACTGCAGGGAATGTGTTGCAGCCAAAATGTGATGAACTTCTCACTCTTGATTGGATCTGTTTAAACAGACTTTGCTGCTTATACAGAATCTTGATTGTCTAGCCACAATGCAAAGATCCAAACATATTTTGGCTGCAACACATTCCCTGCTGCACCAACTGCCAGGCACTTGTTATGAATGCAATACAGACCTTACTTAGACTCCTAGAATTAATTTTAGATTTTTTAGAGGAAGTAAGGTGATTAATGGTGGACCTTCCTGTTTTGTTCCTCCTTTGTAGTCTACTATTGGCTGAAGCAACCTGTACCAAAGTAGCATACCCCTAACTTCATACTATAAAACTGTGACCAACAACTGTAACAAAATAACAACCCAGTTCCCCCTCTCTCTCCCTCTCAGAATCAGTCAGAAACCCTTAGAACCTCTTGTTGTCATAACTCATAGCTTCTCTGTCCTTGTTACTATTGACTTTTCACTATTTTATCATACCCACTCGTTGTACCTGACCTGACCTGCCATACCTGATGTCATCAGTATCATCATCAGCTTTGTTATTTCGCACCCACTCTTGTCATGTTAAACAGCAGTTTTACTTCATTTCTCTTACTACATCCTTTACTACAACTCCCAACACTGATTACCCTTTGTCACTTTTATGCTGACACCCCTTTGGTTGGGATTTACATTCTGCAGCCACCCCAAACACGCCATTACAGCACTGATATGTGGTGTAGAATGCCAAAAGCTTGATATTTCTTGTTGCCTTCATAATCCACAAAATCCACTTGCCTGAACTTGTAGCTCTTCAATACAGCTCAAAACTATGCAAGTCAACTTCTGGAGATTATTATATATCACCCCAGAGAGGTCATCCATGTCATGGCTTTTGGTAATGTGCCATTTGTACAGCATGAGAGGCTCAACCCAAATGGAAATCTGCAAGTGTTGATTAATTGAAGATAACCCAAACAGTTGTGAAGATAGATGGTTGACTAAGTTTGCCACTGAAAAAGTCAGTCAACATAAACACAGGTGGACTTGGTTGATTGCCTATCTTCACACCAGATGTTTACTTACTTTGCCAATGCTTTCCTTTGTCAAACTCAGCCAATCCTTCAGCAATGCAACCACTGATGGTGTAGGAAATGGCCATTGCCCTATGAACAGGCATGAAGGTGACTCCAACATGTATTAAACCTTGCTCATGAAGTTCTTCTTAACCTGAATATCTTCTGGTTCCTCCAATTCCATCTTAGAGAATGCCTTCCTGACAAATGCTGTAATCTTTTCGATATACTTGGAGAAGAGGTCATTGTACAGCTTTTCTGTACTGCCCATGTATACCCATTCAGCTGTGAGATGCTTCATGAAAATCCCATTGATGGCCGTTATTATGTCTTCAGTCAGAAGCTGGGTTCATCCTCCAAGTGTTCCATCACATCTAATCCAATTTGGTGTAGCTTAATGTAAGCTTCACATCCTGGATTGTGCTCTGTTTCCCTGGACTCCCTCAGCAGTGCCTTGATCTCTTTCAGCTTTTGGAATTTAACTGAGCAGAAGCAAAACCACATTTGTTTGCTGAGGCACCAAGTTGGTGAGCTGTGCAAGGCGCTATTCTTTTCATTAGTAGTTTTTAAAAATATCTAGTTTTATTGACATACCCTGCCAAACACACCATGGAACACTCTCTTTGCCCACTCCAACTTCATACACATCAAGTGATAATATGGCTGACTGAGGCCAATTATCATGGTGTAAAACAACCTCAAGTATTCATTGCTGTAAAGCGTGACATATGCACTGGAGTTCTTCACCAACTCAAGTGCCACACTGACAGTGTTCTTGTATTTCTGAGGTCCCTTTTGGAGACATTTGTGAGAGGTTAGACCAACTGCGAATCCAAGTGCATTTTGGATATGATAAAAGTGAGTGAAAATAATCTGATTGACCACTGAGCTGAGGGTTATGGCAGAGTTGCTGACTTTGACACAGGTAAGTCCAAAGTTTTTCTTATTAACTATACTAAAATCCTCTTCCAGCTATTCCCACTTACAGAAATGACCTTCATCACAAAGGCATTGACTGGCATCAACCCCTCAAAGTGGTATTTGCCAATGATACAATGGAAGCGGAGCAAGGGATATGTTTGAAACAATGTGTATGTGTGCCAGGCCATGAATGTGGTGGACATATAGTATGTTTGCCTAATCATATAGATCAAAATAGGGTTAGCGTATGAGTTTTGCTTCTGCAATCTTTATGAAAGTCGACCTAAGTTTTTCTTCCACTGTCTCAAAATACACATGGAGCATTTCATTTCAAGATAACGAGTTGGTCACTACTGTACCTGCCACTTGCCTGTTGCAGTTAATGGACTCAGTAGTATCTTATTATTCAATAATTGATGTGTTATGACAACTTACTGGCATCTTAAAGGGTGATCGTCCATTGTGATTTTCCCTTGTATTCTTCGTAAATCAGTGAACTGGAGTCCACACCATTCTTTTCTGCAGCCTTCCACTTTGCCTCAAGTTTCCTAAGCAATTGCTGGAGCACATAATGTCAGTGTCTCCCAGCCAGCCCTTTGATGTGCAGTTGCTTCTGCCCATGCTTAGTCCAGACAATTTCAGGCAAGTCCTCCCCTGCATTCACATTGTCAATGTAACTCTTACTATTCACCAAATTTTTCAACCAAAATCAGCATTGCATTCCTCTCTATTTATCTCTGAATCCCATTCTCCAACATCAATCACATCAGCTTCTTTCCTTCTCACACATTCAGGGGCCAGAACTTGTACTGCCCAAATAAACATGGAACTTTCAAGTTGAGAATGTTCATCTTGGCGTAAACTAACAAGCAGCTTCAACACATTTGATCAGCTTCCATTATCTGCAAACTGATTTCATTCGCAGTCTGGATTTGTTTGGCCTGCTCTCTGACTCAACTGAGACAATGCTATTGTTGCATATATAATAACACTCACCATGATGAATAGATGATAATAATACAATATTTATGAGTGATGATATCTTATGTGGTGGTGAATAAACAGGGTTGAGGGTGTGGCAAAAACCTTTTTTCCTCACCATGGCCATGAGGTTGCCACGTGTCTGCCTCATGGCTTGGGTCCAGCCCAAATATGGCCAATCACCTAAGTTCAGGCACCCATTTGAAGTAAATGATAATAATCAATCATAATGAAATATTTCTCCAAACTTGAATGAAATTTTTTTGATACTTACCTATCTCCAATTGGACAGGGGTATATGGTTTAGGCAAGTCCAATGTTGGTATAGGGAATCCAAAGTGTCACATGTGATAATTTTGAGCAAGGTGAGTCAGTGGTGTCAGTATGAGAGTGGCTGTCAGTGAATGGTATATGTCAGGTGCAGCAGGTTGAGTCCAGTTTCGAATGCAAGGATGTGGGACTTGTTGGGTTCATGAATATACATGATATATCAATGATACGTACTCAGAGTGTTGTCAGACCTCTACAGCACATCATCTAATTGCTGACTGTTGTTAAACTACTAAGTAGCTTGGTCAATCAAGTTCTGGTTACACATACCAGTAGCACTTGTAGTTAATGAACTTAGCTGATCAACTAAGTTTGGGTTACAAGAGCTGGTAGGTATTCTAGTGACTGAACTTAGCTGATTGACTAAGTTCAGGTTACAAGAAGAGCTGGTAGCTCTATTCTAGTAAACCGAACTTAGCTGGTTGACTAAGTTTGGGTTACAAGAACTGGTAGCTATTCTAGTGACTGAACTTAGTTGATCTGCTGAGTTCAGGTTACATTACATGGACCAGAAGTAACTATTGGTAGATGACCCATTTGTTTAGTGTCATGTTTGCACATCCTCACTACACCAATTAATGATGGACATGTCCACTGCTGATAAATAATTAGCTACTAGTGTCCATGCATTGAACTTAGATGGTCAGCTAAGTTCAGTAACTGGCCACAAGGCTAACCATGAGACAGATATGAGGCAGGATGGCTGAATGATGAGGCATGAGAAAATTTCAACTCTATTGATAACCACCACCATGGTGAGTTAAAGGACAGTTATTTTTGAGGGACCTGTGTTTGATTGACTGCAAGTAGACAAGTTTAGCCAACATCTGAAAAAACCAGACCAATCAGGGGAAGAGAAACAACAACAATGCTTGCTCAGTTACGCCAAGTTGGACATACTCAATGCAGAAGTTTCACTTCTATTTGGGTGGTACAACTACTGGCCACTGAATGCACATGAGGGTAGGAAACTGATGATTTTCATGCTGGAAAACAGAGTCCAGAGATATGTGGAGAAGAACACAATACCGATCATTGTGGATAAAAAATGGGTGAAGAGTAAGAGTATTAAGGATAGGCATATGCATGGGTTTTCAAACCTGCACAGGTCTGGACCCACGGGTTCTATGGGTACAGGTATGGGTTACAAAATGAAACCCGCAGCTAACCTGTACCTGACACTGCAGGTATGGCAGGTTGCTGATGGGTGTGTTGTGTTCTAAAATAATATATTATTATTACTAATATTAATTAAGTACTACAATATAATTTTTTTGAGGAGATCGTAATGGGATTTTGAGCCCTCTTATATAGGAGTGAAATGGCACATGGACCATGTGACTTATTTTGCCACAAGGTCATGCCTCAACCAACGTGGTCACGCATCTTTGGCTCGGACAAAACCCACCGACCCACATGTCACCAGCACCAACAACACCACACGCACCTACAAGGACAACAGGTGGCGAGACCATCACCTCCTTAGCAGACAACATGAACAAAAAAAACCTGTAGGTAACCTTTGCCGATGCCTAATCAAGGATGATCCATTAGCAGGGGAGAATCTGCCAGAACTTCAATGGACGATATGTGGTATGTGATAATGGGTGTCAGACCTTGTTGGGTAGCTCCATCCACCAGTTCTCTGCTGCAACTCTCTCCACCTTTGCGTATTTATGATGCTGGAAGCACCTTGTCAGATAGCTATGTTGACTGGTTCTTTGCCACAACACTTTCCACTTGCTTATTTACAAAGCTGGAAGCAACCTTGTTGGGTAGCGGCATCCACCGGTTCTCTGCTGCAACACTTTCCACTTGCTTGTTCATTAGCAGCTACAAAGGAAAGCACCTTGTCAACTTGTCAGGTAGTTCTGTCCACCAGTTCTCTACTACAACACTCTCAACCTGCTTATTTGCTAGGAGCTACAAAGCTGGGAGTACCTTGTCAGGTAGCTGTGTCCACCGGTTCCTTGCTTGTGACCCTCTCCACTTGCTTATTTACTAGCAGCTACAAAGCAGGACACATGTTGTCAGGAAGCTCCATCCACTGGTTCTCTGCCACATCTCCCTCCACTTGCTTATTTACTAGCAGCTACAAAGCAGGACACATGTTTTCAGGAAGCTCCATCCACTGGTTCTCTGCCACATCTCCCTCCACTTGCTTATTTACTATCAGTTTGTTCTACTTATAGAAGCTTGATGACACTAACTAATGGTATAATTTGAACAGATAATGTCTCATCCAATGACCAAAGATACTAGTACTAGTGGAAATGCAAGACACGTGAGTTTTGGCATCATTTATTATCCTACACTGACATGTTTTCACAAGGCTAGGAATGCCAATGCCTGTTCATACCATACATGCAGTGGAAGAGTTCCACTTCCTGCTCACTCAACTTCAGGCATTCTGCCTGTCAGTTTGCATCTTACACCCCACTTCCATCCACACACGGGAGGAATTGCAGCCAAGGGAAGTCACAAAGGAACAAGCCTTACATGATGAGCTCAAGTACTTCAACAAAAGACCTAGATTTGTCAAAAATCATCTGCACCAAACAAAAGGTGAATTATCATATTCTCCGCATATAAATCAGTCTTTGATGTAGAATTGCAGAAGTTGGCCAGGGAATTCAACTTGACAACTTGAAAAACCACCTAATAAATAACAATTCTACAGCTAGGGCTCAACAGAAATTTGAAGAGATGCAGAAGAGTGGGGTCACACCTCATAGTGTTTCTGGAACCTAGGTCAAGGATGTTGTGGAAAATCCTGATTGGCCGGTGCATTACATTTCACAACATACAGAGGATGGTAAAATTGTTCATAATGGTTTTACAGTAAGTTTCATTTGTAAGCAAGTCAAGATACTAATTTATTCAAATAATAATATAGGATCATGAGGTTCTGTCCACATTGGAGAGCTCACAGGATGAAATTCAAAAGATTCCAGGTGATCAATGTTACAAATCAAATATGGATTATCAATTTTTGGATATTGAAGTTGTATCTCATGTTACCAGCATGTAATTATTTATATGAATATATATGAATTGATTAATTTGCAATTTCTTAAATTCAGAGAATTCAACTGATAAATCATATCTGGTAGAAAATGTAACACTCAGACATGATATTGAGTGTTGGTATGAACAAGGAAAAGAGGTGAGCTCCAAAATTTGTATTCATAACATGTTGCAAATAATCTTTTTCTAGTATTTGGTATTTGGGTCCTCTACCTTCTGCTCAACTTCTGGGAGATGGAACTGCTACATGTATGCAGAAAGATCAATGTTATATGGCTGCAACAGAGCAACTGTTTATCTGAATAGTCTCCTCAGAGAACTCTGCCCAAAGGAGCATGGACAGCTGATGAGAACAGCCAAAGCTGGAAGATGGTATGCAGAGTTGGGTGACAGACCTTTTTTAGGAATGGCCACCATATGGAAGCTTCAGGTTGATGTACATTTAGATCCACAAGATTGGGAGCTTTGTGTTATCACGTGTGCAGGTCATTTTACTGCAGGTCACCTGTATCTTCCTGATCTCAATCTTTGCCTTGTGTAAGTTTATTCTTGTATGTGTTCCATTTAATTTGACAAAAGTTCAAAGGTACAACCCTGGTGATATTATCATTTTCCATTCACCCTATCTTTATCATGCAATTAGCAAATGGGAACCTTCTTCCATGTTGAGTACAGACACTTGTACTCCAGGTAGGGTTTCTTGGATGCACTTTACTCATGCTAAAGTGGAGTATTTGAAGGGTAAGCCAGCTGGTTGGTTTCGAACTTCTGGTAGGCCCAATTTGAAAACAGAGGAATCTTCAGTAGTTTAAAATTGCATGACATTTTATAATATATGTTGATCTATGGCAGCAACAGCAATGAACAATGCACTGACAGGCATCATCATAGGAATCATGACAACATTTCTTGCATGGCAAGCTGGTCAATGTGAGTACCAGTATTTGCCCAGAGTCAGGTGGGGAGGGAGAACAAAGGCCAACCATGAATGATGCCATGACTGTTTTAAAAACTGTATATGTAAGTAATCCTGTGCCTCACAATGGATACTTAGACAAACACATAAGGCTTGAAATGATGCGCAAATTTGGAGGGACTGTTGACCATGTGATGGAGACATACAGGAGTGGGAAAATGGATTGGAAAACAAGAAATGGCAGGCAACTGAAAATGTGAGAGCCTACATGAGCAAGGGTGCCTGCAAGTTGGCACTTGGCATCATCCACCAGCAGGCCATGGATGCCATGCTGCCAATCTGCTGTGACTAGTGTTGCCTCAGACCGGTCGACCAGGAAAAGCTGATCCCAGTCCTGAACTTTTGATGCACAACCAGGGGTTTCCTAGGGTCTTATTTTGTGGCCAAGACCAGGGCTACAAAATAAGACCCTAGGGAACCCCTGGTTGTACATCAAAAGTTCAGGACCGGGATCAGCTTTTCCTGGTCGACCGGTCTGAGGCAACACTAGCTGTGACTAACACAAGTAGGATGCCTGGCGGGTGTGGGCATGGGCATAGGCTGGACCTGGACCTATACCAGGGATGTATGTACATGTCCACCCTTCATGCATGATCATTTCCTCAATTTGTATTTAAGCACCTTGCCCTCTCTGACAACACTCGCCAAGCTTTCTTCCCAAACACTGTGATGCAGTTTTACTGCTCCAAATTGCTCATCCACCATTTGTCCCTCTGTTTCACCATCCATTTGTGCCTGTATTTTGCCATCTGTGGATATTCATCAATCATCCCTGTGTCAATGTGAACAAGTCTTGCAATGCTGTCCTAAGCTTGACTGTCTTAGGAGGGGGGATGTTGGCCAGAAGCTACACTGTGATTTCCATCTGCACCATACAACCTTTGACTTTCATGGGGACTCAATTATCATGTGGTGGGTATATGGCTGAAGAAATGGACTCGCCATCATGGACAGCAAACAAAAAGATTGAGTGCAAATGCCAGAAAAGCAGTCACAATGATGCACATGATTGTCCTTGCCAGCTGAGTCTCTGTGAATACAAAGACAAGCCCTTTCAGCGGATCTTTCCCAGTAACAGTGGAGGAGCCAATGGGATAAAGGTCCAATCCCAGTGGATGGGCCAAGATGGGCCAAGATAATATCCAGGCCTATTGCATTGCATGGGCTGAGATGAGCCAAGATATTTATTTTCCACTGGTATTGGATGGGCCAAGATGGGCTGGGATATTTATTTCCCACTAGCATTGCATGGGCCGACATGGGCTGGGATATTTATTTCCCACTGGCATTGCATGGGCCAAGCTTAACAGGTTATTTATTTATCACTAGCAATGGATGGGCCAAGATGCCTAGGATATTTAATGGGATATTTATTTACCACTAGCATTGGACAGGCTGACACTGGGTGGGACATTGATTTCCAACCCATGTTCCACATTCCTCACTTTTCCAACCAGCCAACCAATCACACTTTGTGTCTTCAGAGCATAATTTGAGGATTAATCAACTCTCAAAAGCATGATGATTCATTCTCCTTACTTCATTCTCCCAGCTAGCACAATATCCACACATGCACCAAAAGATTGACACATCTTGAGCCAATTACAAACCCATTTTGCAACCTCATGTCTCTCATTATGCTGCTTCTTCTCTGTCTGTGTCCAATCAACAAATACTTACTGCATTCTATCCATAGCATGTAGTAAGTCATCTTGCCAGTCAGTAATTCTTATCTTATGCATTGCTGACTAAGCAATGTACAGGACCATAATTTCACCATTTCTGAAAGCATCATAACCGAATATAGATGACAAAATTTACACAAACTACTGTTACACTCATAGAGAAACCGCCAGCTGGCCCACTTCTCCTCCATCCTCCTTATCCTAAAGGAAGCTACCATAGCTACAGACCAATAGGGGCCCCTATTGGTCTGTCTCTATGGTAACTCCAGATAAAGCAAAAGAATCATATTGATTACCATGTCACTTGAGTTACAAAAGAGAGAAAATCAAAACTTAGCAACAATAAAACACATATCCAATCATGAGAACTGTTGAACCAACAGGTGAAGTAAAGTTCCTATTACCCAAAGTTAGTCCCTAGCCAGTCTTTGAGATGAAATGTCATTCTACAGACCATGAGATGGCATGAAGCCAACATAATATCAATAGTGTTGCACAGGAAGCTGGCAGACACTGAACACAGCCCACCATCCCAATGCTGCCACACAGGAAGCTGGCAGACACTCAAAATATCCCCCAGCCCCAATGGTGTCCAACTACAATCACCCATACTGTGGTCCTTTGACATGTCGCGATTCATGTCAAAGCATCACAGCAGTGATCAATGATGGTGGAGGATAAAGGGGCCAAAGACAACACAGCTGCCTTTTATAGATGGCCTGGCTAAATCAGGCATATCAACAAACCATAGCCACACATGTGATCATGTTATTGACATCTGTTGATGTGATTTTATTAATGTGTATTGCCTTAAGACATGACTGTCACACTTGTGACATGTCACGCCCAGTGGCTTGGGTGTGACTCATCACACATTCCCACAACCCATGTATTTATTTACATACTCCTCACATGTTCCCACTGTATTAATCCATGTATTTATATTGTTAAAACAAATTAAATAGAGGGCAGCACTGAGTGCCCCACCCTCACTTCATTGGGTGGAGCCTCCTCCATTGAAATAGACATAGCAAATTAAATAATTATTTTGCTTAAATAAATACATAGAATTCTACATTGTCAGTGGAGAGGGAAGGATTGTGGCATTGGTGTTTGTTCACCTGGTGTGTTGGTAGTTATAATCAAAATGTAAAAAACAAAAACAAACTTACATGGGCAGCTGAGAGTACCCAGCTGCCATTTTCTTCCCATTTGGTGGTCAATCCCCTTGGGTCATGTAAAGTCATAGGAGTATCCAAACACAACCAAACCCAGCATTTGCTGCAACAGTAGATTGGAGAAGTTTCAGCTCAGGTGACATTAAGACCAAGCCTAAATAAACTTAGGACTCAGAATTCAAAACAGAAGCTCACAGTAGTGGATTAGCTGGAGACCACTGAGGAAAGCAAACCCCTACATTTGATGGAGACAGCAAGGTTGGGATGTGCTAGGTCATCTCCAATGATTGACTTGTGCACGACCCCTCCTCACCAGATTTCCATCATGTCCTGTTGCATAGGACCCATCTTGTTCAGATGGACACAAAATAATAGATATGTTCCTCCCTGTTGAGGTGCACTGGCTCTCTCCAGATCTCTACCCCTGGACCTCCAGATGCCAATCCTCATGGGTACCATCACATAGGACTCATTTGGATTGGAGGAACATATTATTACATGTATGATCCTCCCTGTTCAGTTGCACTGCTGGGCAGGCAATCTGTAGCCTGAGCCAGGCCAAGCCAGTGCTAAGCTGTGGTTGACAGTTTTGGCTTAGCTCAAGATTTTACAAAGCCAGAGCCCCCTCAGGCCAGGCCAAAGCCATGCCAGAACAAGCAAAAAAAGCTCAACAAGCTCAGAAGAGGCACAAGTTCTTAAAAAGGTGGACCAAAAACTTGACTAAAAAAGCTCAGAAGTGTTAAAATTTGACCAAGCCAGGCACATAGGACAAGAATCCAGTTTGTCCTCTATGAGTACTTGAGGCAAACAGGTAAAGAAAACAACCTCAAAATGAAGTTTTACTGATTACTCCAATGTTTCCTATGCCACTGGAAACTCTCAGCACCCACAAGCTTTTTCCCACTCACCCAGATTTCCAACAAGAAGGTTGAAAAGAACAAGACCAAAGATATGAAAAGGATCTCATTACATCAGTCACTAAAATGATTCTACCTGCTCTGCTATACCACAGGACAAAAAAGCAAAGAAGTGAACAAAGAAAAACAAAAACAAATTCACATCCACCAACAAAATTTGTCAACCTGACAAGGTAGCTAAAGGTGCAAATCAATCTCAAGGTTTCGATGATCCATTTGATCAGCAATTCCACCCTGGTGAGAATGGTGGATTGCTGTACAGAAGAAATTGTTTGGCACTAGTTTTGGGGTATGTGAACCTTCATTTATATTGTTACACATCTTACATCTGTGACTTTTTCAAGGCACTTGCCATCAAACTATATTCTGTAACAGTGGTATCAATTCAGATGAATGTTACGGATTGTCTACGGGATGGCTCCGACAACAAACTGACGCAGACTAACTTCGAGTGAGGAAAGGGAGAAGGGGGTATTATTGATCCGGTGTGGTAAACCAGACTAAACGTAAGGTACAATGTACATACAACGATGATATATAAAGGAACAAACTTGAGGGGAGGCAATACTCTATTGTCCAATGGCATAACTCCCTCTTATCTCCAGCCAATGGCATTAAGCTCTCTTATCTTGGATGAGTAAGCGTGATGTGATTGGACGATAACCAGACATGTGATTGATCATACATGTGGTGATGCCAAAGCGCGAGAACTTGGAACCGAAGGATCGGTAGCCAATAGGATCATGGGACTTGGCATTTCTCTGTGGGAAAGTGGCCGTGGAAATTGATCGATGAGTAAGCAGGGCGAAAAGGGGCGAAAAGGTAACAATACCCCCCCCACAAGGTTCGCGTCCGCGTGAACAAGAACGGGGAAGAGAAAGGAAATTAAACAGAACGAATAGAGGGTATATCAGGGATGGACCATGTGCCATACATGGCGGCCAGCAAGGCTGCTTGGGGCAGACTGTGTCGGGGGGTCGCAGATCTGGCGGATAAGTTATAACGTAGCCAACAACAGAAAGGAGGTCTCCAAACCCCCAACTCTGTACATCATAGTTTAACGTCGTCGCGGACAAGTGACCATTAGAAGATACGGAGGAAAGGGTTGACTGGGTGGTCGGAGAGGAGACGGAGTGGTCCCTCACAGAAACGAAGAGGAGGCAGAATGTCGTACCGGTCCCATAACAGGGCCGAAGGAAGGGGAGTACGCATACGATGCATCATCGCAACCAGGTATGTGTAGGTAGAAAGCCGACCATCATTGAAGGCGAGATTGCTGAGGCCACCTGCAACATCGCAGAGATGACCACGAGTGGATGGTGTCCCGATAGTAATGACGTGAGTCAAGGCATTTACTTCACCAAGTTCGAATAGCCAAAGACGACGGACCGAGGTCGGGAAGGCGAATGACCGAAAGTCATGATTCTCCCGCCGTGAGAGGAACGAAGCGATGACGTCGGGTTCAACGGACACAATGACATCGGTAGCAGGAGAATGTAGTGGAGAAGCATTGACAGGACGAGGAATGATGGAGATGCGTAGGTTAGCCAAGGTAGGTGCACGGGGGTGTAATCAATGGAATTCGGAGACAAGTTTTTTACAATTCTTTCTCTCCGATGCAGGTATCCATGAGTCCTCTTTGCAGGGGTAACCCAACCAATGGACGAGATAGAATAGACGATTCCGACGAACAACGGAATCGATGATATCCTCGATCTCATATTTTTCTTGTCCGTCAATGATTTCTGCGGGTGGTTGCGGTAACGTGACGGTTTGCTGGGGAAAGGCAGGTGGGACATATGGGGATAGAAGAACCTCATTGAAGATAGGATACTTCTTTGACCATGTCGAAGGAAGTTGTAATTCATATGACGACCGTCCAACTTTCCTTATGATGGGGAAAGGACCATAACGTCTATCATCCAACTTCTTGGAGGGGCGTAAAGAATCGATATTTGTGGATTCTAACCACACTTTGTCGCCGACCTTGTATTCCGGGGCGGGACGATGTTTTTTGTCATAGAATTTCTTCATCTTTTCTTGTGCGATGACCAAGGTGTTTGATGCCTGTTCCTGTATACGAACGATGCGGCAGACTCATTGACGATCTCTTCTCTGACTGGCTCTTTCCCTTTCCAGGGATGGAAACCCATCGTTGCATAGAATGGGGACATGCCGGTAGATGAAGATTCGTGATTGGCTAGAGCGAACTCCGCTAAGGCTAACCATTCAGCCCAATCGTCTTGTCGTTGGTTGATGAATAAATGGAGGTATGTTTCGATTTCGGCATTGGTTCGTTCAGTCTGTCCATTCACTTGTGGGTGATACACAGTCGTCGGATGTCCGACAATTCCCAACAGACGATTCAATTCTTTCGTAAAACCAGATACAAATTGTGTTCCGAGGTCGGAGATGATGACATGAGGTAATCCGA
Source organism: Hygrocybe coccinea (assembly GCA_963555575.2). Taxonomy (NCBI): domain Eukaryota; kingdom Fungi; phylum Basidiomycota; class Agaricomycetes; order Agaricales; family Hygrophoraceae; genus Hygrocybe; species Hygrocybe coccinea. The sequence goes on from OY741991.2 coordinate 715,081, forward strand.
ATTGCTTGAAGACGTGATTGCGGTATAGTCGTGCAGATCCCTCCGAGGTTAATGTAGTAGTGGTAGGGATAAGGACTGATTGTTTCTTCAGCTTATCCATTACCACTAGGATGGCATTGAAACCTTGTGATTCGGGTAAAGGGCCGATCAGGTCCATCGTGGCGGTATGCCATGGATATGGAGGGATCACATGGGGATGCAATAGCCCTGGCTTCTTTCCTCGATGTATCTTTTTCTGTTGGCAAGGTAGACATGCTGCGACATATTTGTTGACGTTGGCGCGGAGAGATGGCCAAGTGAAATGTCGTGCGATAGCCCTGAATGTATTTTCCTGTCCGGGATGTCCAGACAAGGGAGTATCATGATGTTCTTGTATGATTTCTCCCCGGAGATGGTCATCTTTCGGAACATATAACAGATCGTTATGATAGATCAAAGCATCATCCATACATTTCCAGGGAGAGCTAGGATCCTTCAATCCTTCACTGACCTGTTCGTCCAGTTGAAGTCCATGTTTGATGAATTGTTCTTGCCATTGGGGATTCATCGCAGTGGTATCGAGGAAAGCCATGAATAGAGAGTCAGGGAGTGCAACAACGTTTTCATTGTCGTCGAAACCTCGGTCGTGGTCGACACGGCGTGAAAGCAAGTCTGCCTTGCGGTTCAGAGCTCCAGGACAGTGATGAAGTTGGATATTATAATCTTGGAGGAACGAGATCCATTGGGCTTGTCGTCGAGTCAGATTTTGTGGCTGTCTGAAGTATGTAAGGTTTTGATGATCGGTATAGACGTCGATAATTTCCGGTGTACCAAGAAGGAAATGTCGCCATTGTTCGAAACATCGGATGATCACGAGCAATTCCTTATCGTGGACATCATAATTCCTTTCCGCAGGGGACATACTGTTCGATAGAAAGGCCACTGGGTGCCATGTGCCATCATCTTGTTGTTGTGATAGGATGGCACCAGTAGCGAAGTCTGAGGCATCACATTTGATCTTGAATTTTCCATGATTATTGGGAATAACGAGGACAGGATCCGTCGTAATGATCTTTTTTAATTCCTTGAATGCGACTTGTTGTTCTGTATTCCATTCCCAATCCTTTTTGCCGGTTAGAGAATTCAGAGGTAACGCGACCTGTGTGAAATTCTGAACAAATCGTCGATAGAAATTGAGAAAGCCTAAGAACGACTGCAATTCCTTCTTGTTTTTTGGGATAGGCCGATCGGTTATTGCATCAGTCTTGGTCGGATCCATTCATACTTTTCCATGTTCAACGATGAGACCGAGGTATTCCATGCGTTGTGTATCAAATGTACATTTCCCGATCTTTAGGAATAATTTGTTATCGTGGAACTTCTGCAATATTTGACGTGTTCGTTCTTGATGTTCTCCCAGATTCTTGGAGAAAATGATGACATCGTCCATATATATATGTAGCCAGCCCGCTCGTATCTCATATCGGAATATATGATTCATCATCCTCTGGAATGTAGGAGGAGAATTCCGTAGACCGAAGAACATTACTGTGGGTTCAAATAACCCTTTCAGGGTCAGGAACGCGGCTTTATACTGATTGCCTTCCTTGATCCGTATGTTGTTAAAACCCCAACGAACATCTAGCTTCGTGAAATATTCCGCGCCATCGAGTTGATTTATGATGTCGTCGATCAGTGGTAATGGGTAGTTATCAGGAATAGTATGTTCGTTCAGTTTCCGATAATCCTGTACACCACGTAATTCGATTGCATCCTTCTTGTGTACATAGAAGAACGGCGAGGCATAGGGTGATTTCGATGGTCTGATCTTACCAGCCTTGAGGTTTTCGTCGAGGAACTCATCAAGTTTCTCGCGTTCGGGGGGAGATAGCGGATACAATTTGCAGTTCAGGTGATCAGGTGCATCCGGTTTCAGGTTGATCGCATGATCCCATGGTCGAGATGGTGGCATCGAGTCAGTGGCTTTGGGATCGAAGACGTTGGCATAATCTTTGTAAACTCCAGGTAATTGATCTACGATTGATTGTTCTGGTTTCTTGTCCTCAGTGGCCATTTTGGCGCGTGCCAATTCCGTGGACTTTGTCTGGAATGCACGATACCAAGCAGGTTTATCGTAGATCGCAGTTTTGAACATCACGCCTTCAATTTTACCAGGGGAATAACCACAGACAGAAAGACATCGGGTAAAATTAACCGTTTGGGTCAACCAATCGATCTCAGGATTGTGTTTCTTCAGCCAATCAAAACCGAGATAGATATCGATCTTTGCCAGGGGAATCACCGTGAGATGTATCCGTTCCAAATGTTCGCCAAGCCATAAATTCATCTCGACATATTCCGTGATTAGACCATCCTTCGACATCATACCATCCCCGTTGTAAGAGGGGAAGGGTTTCTCGTATTTTTGTGTAGCGAGATGATGTTGTCGTACAAAACCAGAATTGATGGCCAAGACGGTGCAACCAGAATCCAGTAAGCAAGTAACGGAGAATTTTCGCTGATCATCAATAGAAGTCAATTGGCCTTTGACACTGGTTGACATCATCATGGTACTATCATCCGATGATGCAACTAATTGTTCGATCCGATGATTGACTTCCCGAAGTTTCCATTCTGCGGATCGCTTATTAGCCTTCGTGACGAGGGGTTCCATCTGACACATCCTATGCATTTTAACTGCTGTAGGTTTTGTGATCGGTTCTGCTGTTATTTTCACAATCCCTTGGTATGTCTGAGTAAGTTCGGTGATCAGATGTTCGACGGCTTTGTTGATGGGCATCTTTCGTAATTTCACCACTAGACCGGGACTGATCTTCATGGTGTGTTGTCCGTGAATATCCCAGTCATTCAAGAGGTCGAGGGCGCCATACATATCGGTGTTCATGATGGCAACCATTGTTTCTTCGGCATTGAATTCGCTTTCAATGACTGGTTTGGATGACGCAACCGTGACAAGTACCAGTTTCTTTTCTACTGGTGTCACAGTATACTCGGGTTGTACGTCCGATACTTGTTGTTTTGGTAGCTTTGATTGAGGCCACCGTTCTGTCTGTTTCTTCCTATGGTTCATTTCGTTTTGCATGTCTTGTCTCATCGTTCGGAGTTCATGTAAAATGCGGTTGAATTCAACAATGATTGGTACATTTACATTTACAGGGGGAATGGTAGATAGATGAGACTTGGCTGAAGAATCCATGCGTTTCTTCGACCGTTTTAAAAATCCTTCTTCGCAAGGGCGAGTTCGTCCTCAAGTTGCGCGCAGCGAGTCTCAAGCATCTGGATGATGTCTTGACCGCTCGACGCGGGTTCAGTATTCATGGAGCGGACATGTTGCTCCTGTTCAGTGTTCAATACGCATACACGTTGTACGCGGGACGGGCAATTGCGCGAGAGATGTCCGGGTTGCTTACAGTTGAAGCAAAGTCCGGCCTTCATCAATTCCACTCGTTCAGCAGACATCAGCTGCTTCAGTTTCTCAGCCGTGACAGCGGCTCGGTTGACGTCCATGGTGTCGGGGTCTTTCGGTTTTGCAGGCGCTGCGGCAACTGCGGCAGGAGTGTAGGTTGTCTTTGACCTCTCACCCTTCTTTGTCGGGTTACTTCCACCCGTAAGTCGTTCGATCTCATTGCAACAACGCCATTGGCGGTCCAACAAGATAGTCTTTGCCTTCCATTCTGCGACGGTGGTCGGCATGATTTCTAGACCGAAGATTCGGTCGACGAGGGGCTTGTTCAGATGATTTTCGAGAAGCGGTATTAACTGCTCCTGTTGTACAATCGGGTCCCATCCAGCGCGTTTGTATAGGATCTCGAATTGCAGCCAAAACTCATCGGCTGTCAATTTCCCTTGACGAAGTGCATTGAGTTTAATCGCTGCGTCTCATCTGTCGTCAGGTTTATCGAATTGTGCAGACAACAACGCAGTAAAACTATTCCATGTACCCCAATTCATCTGTGGGGGGTTTGGTTCTCCTGTTCGATGTAAAGCCATCCGAGCGGTGAAATCGTTCACGACAGTATCGCAGTAATCGTTAGCCCATTCGGATGCCACACCCTTATCCATTAACAACAAGACGAGAAATATCTTCCTCTCATGTCGAGTCTCGACAGGAACAGGATCTTCGGTGGTTCCGAATTCATTGAAGTATTTTGTATTCGCGGAGATGAAGATGGTAATGGCGCGACTGAAGGAACGAAATTCTTCTTTGTCACCGCTGTATTTCGAGGGAAGGGGGATGAGGGATTTGAGGGCGGACATGGTTCAGGCAGATCGTCTCTTACGTCGGATGTAGTGTTTATAGGTGGGACTGGTAAATCGAATGGGAATGTGTTTTCGTTTACGTGGATTTAAGGTTTTGAGCAGACATTGCAAACCAGCGTCGTTATTCAACTGTGTCTCGATGCGACGGCGTGTTATATGAAACTTGAGTTGGAGTAGAGGATCAGGGAGTAGACGGACGGGTTCGCCATACGTGGGATGCGTGTAACGGATGAAATGTTTTACGGGGATGGGGAGATATTCGCGGTAAAACTCGCAAGTATGATTCAGACCAGAGTGTACAGCGGTCACCCAATCCGAGGGAAAATGATTTCCAAATGGTTGATACCACTTCATCCAAGTAACAATCTGATAGAACGGGTAGACGGTCGGCGTATCAGCTACCAAGTAGGATTTTCCGGGTATGTCACAACGTCTGAAGTATCCTTTCTCTTCGAGGGCTTGGGCTGCACTCCACTGATTATAGATGATGCGATGTCGGAAGGGGGCGTTCGTCGCACTGAAGATATCCCTGATAGTCGGGTGGTAATCCAGTGTTCAAGAGATCGAAGGGAAGATCTGGTGACTTTGGTATGATGTCGGATGAAGCATAAAAACTTTTGAGTCCTCGTGGGTACAACACGAACGTCGGTATTGGTAACAACGATGTCATGGGTTTGTTGCACAGGAGGGACAGGGAGTTTATGTCTCCAACGTTGCCACTCAGAACTTTCATTGAGACCTGTCAGGAGATCAACGGGGTCTCGTCCGAGTATTGGTTCGGTTCCGTGAATAGAATCAAAGAATTCTTCGCGAGGATCGGGTGGATTTGTCGATCGATAATATGGCCAAACTTTGGGCGGATCACGCGATGCGACACGGACGGGTTCAATAATGTTTCAATGGGTACGGTCTCAATCAATTCTTCGGACCGTACGGAAGGTGTTGGTGAGGGTGTAGGTAGGGTAGATGAGTTGTGATAGTGATTGTAATCTGGATGGTCTGGGTCGTAGAGGTAGGGAGGGAAGGAATTACAGGGTAAATGGTATTTGGAATTTTCGTAACCGTCCTTGAAGTAAAAGTACTCCGCCGTGGTGGGCTACTGGATTCGGATTCGGGTTCGGGTTCGGGTTCTTTGCACAGGCTTTGTATCAGATAAACCAATTACAAGCGCAGTAACTGTGGTCAAAGTTCTTCGTGACGTGAGTCGGTTTGTCGGGGGAGAGAGGAACATTTAGTCTTTTGTTACGGATCGTCTACGGGACAGCTCCGACAAACTGACGCAGACTAACTTCGAGTGAGGAAAGGGAGAAGGGGGTATTATTGATCCGGTGTGGTAAACCAGACTAAACGTAAGGTACAATGTACATACAACGATGATATATAAAGGAACAAACTTGAGGGGAGGCAATACTCTATTGTCCAATGGCATAACTCCCTCTTATCTCCAGCCAATGGCATTAAGCTCTCTTATCTTGGATGAGTAAGCGTGATGTGATTGGACGATAACCAGACATGTGATTGATCATACATGTGGTGATGCCAAAGCGCGAGAACTTGGAACCGAAGGATCGGTAGCCAATAGGATCGTGGGACTTGGCATTTCTCTGTGGGAAAGTGGCCGTGGGAATTGATCGATGAGTAAGCAGGGCGAAAAGGGGCGAAAAGGTAACAATGAACAAACAATGTCTGTTATCACTTGGTTGAATAGTGCAAAGTGTAGCCATCAACACTTGTCAACAGTGGCTGATCACATCAAGATTTGAGGATGGCACTGGCACAATCCTGATGTATGGAGAGCTTGGTACCTTTAAGCAACTTCAACTGAACTCTGGCACTGCTGTAGCTTGCTGCACCAAAGCTAGCACCAACAGTGAAATGGCAAGACATGTCTGCCACAATTATGGGTGAGCCAATGGATGATGCCACCATACCTTCACCACCATGCCCAGCTGGTACCCTGCTGATGGCTCCAGACTTGAGTATCAACATGCAGTCGGATGGATTTGATGCTTCAGATAAACCCCCCCTAGATTTGATCAATGGCACAGGTTTCAACATAGCTGCTGAGATTGATGTCAAGTCTCCTATTCTTCTTGACATTCTCATGATAAGCCCTCAACAGGAGAGTAGACTGTCTCCTCTCCCACCCAGTGTTGGCATTGCAGTCACACCACAGGCTTCAGAATGGGAAAGTGGTAGCTTTACTTGTATATCCTTATACAACCAACATACCATATCCATACCCCCAGTGATAGACTTCCCTGTGTGGGCAAATTTGCCAAAATTCACCCAGGGTGAATTTGACTTTTGGTGATGGCAAGGGGAATTTGCATTTCAAAGCACAAGAGTTTCAAAAAGGACCCCGGAATTTACTGATGTCACCAGCGATCGTGATCGATCGAAACTCAGCCAATAGTTTTTGCCATCCGCTCCCGCCTCCCGCCATCCGCCATCCGCTGATCGTAATACTCAAGAAAGGCTATAAAGAGCCTCCGACCCTGCAAACATAACATTCCAACCGTCTTCATTATTACACCCATCTTCATTCTACTAGTACATCCACTTCACCTCCTAAACCCAACACACACTCTCACAAGTCCAACATGATTTCAATGACCCGCGAATACGTCTCTGAGAGCATGTCTCGTTCTGGAAGTGAGAGTTACTGGAGCTGGAATCCACAATCATTCACAATCGTTCTTAGCAGGAGGAATTCATTACAGGATACGGTGAGCATCAATGTATCACTCTACACTCCAGCACTTTGACTCATTATCAATACAACAGGCTAACGTCTCTCACATCACCCCGGCACCTTCATCGCCCACAGTATCTATGTCACGGTGCTCAACGATAAGGCCCAAATCGCAATCATCTCAGCCCGCCACTCCTATGTGTGTTTCTCAACCCCTGACAACAGGCGACACGTCTCGCAGTAGCACCACCACCACCACCATACATAACGCCCCTGTTCCGGTTGGCCTCGGAATCTTCGGCCTCAATAACATAAACGGTGCCTCTTTCGATGGCGCAGGCATTTTCGGCTTGTACGAAGAAGCAAAGTCAACCAAGAGCGCCCATCGTCGTGTCTCGTTCGCCCCAATCAATGATACCTCCCTCATTTTCTCCTCACCGCTGCGAAATCCAGCCTTGCAACGCGTTTTTGCCACTCGCTTTGCCACTCCTGCCGTGGCTGCACGCACACCGACTCCGTATCCACATGAGTTCATGGAAGCCGCCGGCGGGGAGTATTTCCCTATGCAGAACGCATCAGGGCTCTCATCACCGCTTCAGCACGTTTTCACCACCCGCACCCTTGCTGCACGCATACCCACTCCGTACCCACGTAACTCCATGGAGACTGCCGGCGGGGAATATTTCCCTCAGCAGAGTGTTGGACTCTGCTCGCCAGCACGGACCCCTCTCGCCACGACCCGCTTCGCTACCCCTACCCTGGCTGTACGCACACCCACTCCATACCCACATGAATTTATGGAAGCTGCCGGTGGGGAGTATTTCCCAATACAGAGCGTACGGTTCGCCTCTCCGCTCCAGCGTGTTTCCGCCATTAGTACCTTTGCACGCATACCCACTCCATACCCACGTTACTCCATGGAAATCGCTGGAGGAGAATATTTCCCTGTACAGAACGTACGATTCGCCGCGCCACTCCAACGCGTTTTCACCACCAGCACCTTTGCTGTACGTATACCTACTCCGTACCCACGTTACACCATGGAAGCTGCTGGTGGAGAATATTTCCCTGAACTAGAGCTCCACAAACCCCTTCAACATCCATCCCTCCAGCGCGTTCTCGCCACCCGTGTCGGTCCACCTACACTTGCTGCACGCACACGCACACGCACTCCCACTCCATACCCACACGACTCCATGGAAGCTGACGGTGGGGAATATTTCCCTCAACAACCACTTCAACGGAAGAATGCTGGGCTGGGCCTTGGTATCTCCGGACTTTCTGGAAGTGACGGGGGGTCATTTGATGGCATGGGTATCGTTGGTCTCCATAAAATCATGGGTAACGTGCAAGAAGTTTCGAGGGCATTGGTCGAAGAGGTGGTTTACACATTCTCCGAGTCGTCCACATCCCATCCGCCTCGGTCTTGATCGCTGATTGACATTGCATTATGTTCACAACCATATTACTGGCATCCATTACATCATTGAACATGTATCACTAGCATTCGTTTATAGTCATTATGCACCTCAACTTCGAAGTTAAGTGGTGAACCTCCGAGTCAATCGTTGGCCCTTTTCCTTTTCCAACGGTCATGTCTGTCACTACCTCCAACGATGCTCCTCCTCCATGTTCGAACGGTCTACGATGAGACACTACGTTCCAAATCCTACATGGAATCGTCCATCATGAGCATGGCTAACAATCCAAACCTTCTTGGCCAACTCGAATATCATTCACCAACGACAGATGGCTCATTTTCGATTTGCGTTGCTGGTGGTGACGGGGTTTTCATCAGCCAGGTGTGTTCCGTTTATATAGCAATTTGACACGCTTTGGTGTGTCTTAATGTCTGTACTTTGAAGACCCTATTGGAATTCATCCCAGTTGAACATCGTCCCGCTCTCGACAGAACCGTCGCAAATCAATCGATCGAGGTGCTGACAGGTGGACCCATGACATCCATTGGAACAACCTTCATCCCAGTCATATTCACCGACTCACAGTCTGGAGAGAGAATTCGAGTCGTCCTTTACGCTATCGTCGTCCCTCGCTTGTTCATGGGCATGTTTATTGGGATGTCTGTGGATTTTTTAAATCTCAGACATGGGGGGATGGAATGGTCATGAACACATTTGACTTTGGTCAGGGTGGGGTGAGGAATGTCGGGGGTGTCAGACTGTGAATCCTTCGAAGCTATGAATTAAGTTCCCTGTTCTGTGATCATTCTTTTTATGTGCAATCTCAAACCCTTGTTATCGGTGATGGACCAGTTGGTTCTACCCTGGGCGGCACCCCTCACTGTCAATGATACTGACTACGCCAATTTGGATCCTGGACTTCGCCATCTTCCACTTTATCACCAACATACTAGTACCTGAAGCACCCCCGTCATGATCACCCATATGAATCTTGTCCAGTAATTTCGGAGTGTGCAGGGAGGACCTTCGCGCCAGCTTTAGCAAAGTTTTGGCCAAAATTCCGACGAGCAGCACCGGAGAAACTCGCAAGTTTCAATGTGCCTATGTTTTCAAGAAACACTCAGTGTGATTGCGATCAAAAGCGGAGGCAATCCTTGGTCGTACGCGCAGTATTCACTGTCAACATGGTTCTGGATCCTGGTCCGAATGATGGCCCTATGGTTGCCGGATTCTTGTTTGGCAGACATCCAACGTTACTCGGAGAACAAGTTCGAGATCATGATACCTGATCGATGATTCAAGCCAAGGGCCATAAGTGGCGCGTTTGTAGACAGTTCACTCTGGAGGGGACCCAGTACTCCTTCGTTACTTTGTTTTGGTGTCACTGGTTTTCTGACGCTGATCTGTGACGTTAGCTTCGTGGCGTCTGTTATGCGGGTGCACCTGAAGTTCATCCCAATGGAATACGGGTCATCGTGCGAAGGCACCAGTTACGGACCTGACTGCCACGTAACTCAAAAGGGATATCAGTGCTTTTGCTCCACCACCGTGGCCCAACTGTAGCCGTCCCCTTACCCGTCATCACCCGAGCGTTAGTGACACGCCCGACCCCTTGACTGCCTTGCTAACTTTTGTATATCCTTCAGACAAAAGGTAACTGTCCGCATTGTTGGACAGCATTTGGGTTTAGCGGAATGCAACATATCTCAAGGCTCGATGTAACCGATCGTTCTTTATAATCCATAATCTTTCCATACATAATACAGATGGATTTTCCAGCGAGATTCAAGACCTACAGGGAGCATTGAAAAAGCAACCGAGACAATCCGAGAGGACCACGTAACTTACTTCAAGTTGAAGTATTAGTCTTGAACAAATCATCGTTGATGACAAAACCAGGAGGCCTTTTGCCGATCCGAGTCTTTCCATCTAGAGAAACCCTGGTCCCTTTATCTTTCTTCGCCCGCACCTTCCTGATGCCTTCCTTCACCCGTTCGTACCACCCAACGGTTCCCCTAATGTCAAACTTGAATTCGAAATTTCCATCAACATGGATTAGCATTGCAACAGAAAAGGGGCTGAATATCCCCATCCTGTTTCTGGGCTCTGCGTTCTTTTCTTCGTAAGTCCAAAGCGCCCGATTCGTCTTCTCGCCTGAACCGTGAAAATGCATGTAATGGAGGGACTTGTATTGTTTCTCCCTCGTACAGCCAAAATTACCAGCAACATACGGTCCCCCGCCAAGTTGCAAGCCCGTTCCGACATCCTTCGTCAGTGTTGTGCCTGCCGAGATTTCCCATATTTTGCAGTCTGGAGCAATGTATCTGATGCTGTTGGTTGCCCCCAAGTGCGTGGCGAGGACGATGGCTTCTCGGAAATACGTTTTGACTGCGTGATAGTTGAATGCTAGGACTACGAGTGCACCACCCTTGTTGTCAATGGTACCGTACTCGACGCATTCTACCGTTCCCACTATACGACTCTGTCCGATGAACTGATCCGTAATCAATTCCGTATTGAGCAGGGTATCGTCGAGCTCAGACTCTCCCTCCAAGTCGGGCTCGAGTAGTATCTCGAAGTTGAACGGTGGCTGGGTATCGGCCATCGATTAATGTCGATAGACGCTCAATCACAGCTACCAGCTATCAGGTCGCCGGCATCAGTGGAAGTTGCCGATTTGTTTGTTAGCCATCAGTTTATCGCCCTGTGTTCTTCCGCCCATTCCTTATCCTAGTTTTGTGGAGATGTCTTCAGAGTCAGAGTCCGTAGTTTCTCCTAATGAAGTCTTCGGCTGAACTGACAGTATTGCCAGATACTCCTCGATCCAAAACGAGCTGCGAGAGCTCACAAATCTGGGAAGATTTGATCAAGTAAACACATTTCTCGGCACGCTCTCAAGTGAAGCACTCGGCTCAAGGGGTGTCGCGTTGGCTCTTGCAAACTTACGATGGAGACAAGGCGACTACAAAGCCGCCGAACAAGCTTGTAGCCTAGTATTGGGAGACCGTGCAATGGCATTACTACCTGATGATTCGATGACCACCGTTGCCCTCTTGCTTCAACTTGCATTAATCAGATGCGAAACGCGTGGGGCTCTGATCGATGCTAAGCTCCTATGCGAACAAGTCAAGGACAATCTGTTGTCGAATGCACCAGAACTCGATCAGCTCGCACCCCCAGTGGTCTGGGTAGAGCTTCTCTACCACGAGATTATCATGTTCCAAATCCATGAAGGTGAAGAATGGGACAAGTCAGCGGAGGCCAGCGCAGCCCAGCGACTTGGCCAAGTACACAAGCTGATTTTGGACAACACTCACCGATACCAAGAAGCCTTTGATCTCCTCCGAATCCTCGTTTTGCTACTTCCCTCCGAAGAATGCGTGTACGTCGTCTCCCATTTCATGACTACCGTCCGGGAGGATTGGGCATTAGGACTTGGTTATCACATTCGCGCAAAGCTTGCCTTCAAGGTTGGTGCATATGAAACAGCTGAACAAGAACTCCACTCTGCCATTCCCCACCTCCATGCTTGCGGGAATAAGGTTGGCATCACAGACTGTGGTTTGTTGATTGCTTGTATTCCGAGCAAGGATTCGCCACTAGAACCAAAGGCATTCGACCCTCTCACGATGAATTACAGGCGTCTATTAAATCCTTTCGGCCTATTCTCGTGCTTACGAGCCCAAGCTAATCATGCCTTGGACCAGCGGGAGTTTCAGTCATACCATAAGGCATTCACCGAGCTTCTCGCATCTAGGGATGAATTCGGTTCTTTGTTTGGTTGGTGCCGTGACCAACTATCCATGCTCTCGGGAGCCAAATTGGAGGGTGCCCACTTTGGTGCCCGCCACGAAAATTGGCTCGCCCTGCTAGAGAAGCTCGGCGATGCCGATTTTCAAGTCCCTGCTTTCGTCGACCGATGTTATACATCATTTGCGCTGTTCTTGTTGGACGTTTCCATTGCATCAGAGGCAGTTCAAAAGGCTCAGAGTGCCATTGAAGCCCACATCGGCGAAGAGGTTGGACCATCCAGTTCTGACGCGAGACTTGCCCTCGCAATTGTGAAGGAACACTTTCGGGATATGCCAGACCACAAATACCAAGCAGCATTTGATGAAATTAGGACCCAGTTGGAGGCCTGGGCTGAGAATGATGATAAGCGGCACATGCACCAGCAACGCTTCGAGAAGCTTCTCATCCTGGCTTCCTTTCATTCCAAACTAGCTCATCGAGTCGGAACGGATATTGCCTATGCCAAAGCCTTGGAATGGTTGGATGAGGCACATAAAATAGTTCCTCTCCTCCCGGGAGATAAGCAGGAGCTTGCTTACGCAGAAATTGCCTTCAAACGAGGGCACCTTTGTGAACTCTTCGCAGACGTGAACGAGGCGTTTCCCTTGTTTCTTGATGCGCGGGAGCATTTTGTCAATGCAGGGACCCTGCAAATCTCGTGGGTACACCGTGCAATTGGCTGCAACCGGCTACTGGTCTTCAACATCGAGCGGTCAAGTCATCGATTAACTGTTGGACGTGGTGTAACTTTGTTGAATGAAGCTTGTGGCTCCTTCTATGCAGAGCTCGATATTTTGGAGACCCAGAGGGCACTTTCGAAGCTTGCCGTTTGTCATGCCAATCTTGCGAGAGTTTGGCAATCTGCATTCGAAATTGGACAGGAGGACGCACTAGACAAGGCTCTGGAACATGTGAAGATGGCCGAACAAATCAGGGACGAGATACGGTACGAGTTTTCAGTTCTTAAGGGACCAGCAAATATGCCATGGAAGCATTCCTTGGTGAACAAGGGACAAGACGTAATCTCCCTCGGGCTGGAGCTCTACCATGCTAAAGGAGACGCTGAAGGCATGTGGTCGTGGGTTCAAAAAGCAAAGGCAAGGAGTTTGTTGGACGTCATGGGTACTGATGCCGTCGACCCATCATCACTCAAAAATGATGTATCGCATTTGCCGGAAGTCACAGAGCTGTTGGAGAAGGAGCGAGTCTTGACAGAGGCCATTCAGGAAACATCCGCTAGTGAACGATACGCCTTACGCAGACAGCTGGCACAGATTCGATCAACCATGCAGGACATACCTGAACTGCAAACCTTGCTTACCCTTCGGGGGGCTCGCGTCATTGACCCAACTTCCTTGACGAAAGTATTCAAGGGGATGGATGACATTACGTTTGTTGATTGGGCTTATTTCGAGGAGAAGATTATCTTGGTTGTTGCCCGCCCCAATGCCCAGTTCAAAATGTGGGATACTGCTTTGACCCCTTCTGGTGTTGCTACATGGAAGCAAAATAACCTCAGGTTCTTGAAAGATGATACAGAGTGCCTCCGCGATCTCGACGCTCTGACAGCTCCCTTGGAGGAGTTTACAAAATGCGATGACCTATTGATCCTTTCACCTACGGGGCCTTTACATGGAATACCTCTCCATGCCCTTCTTATAGGAGACAAGGTTCTCATTGACAGAAATCGAGTCATTTATTCCGCCAACTTGTCAATCCTCCAACTCTGCATGGAACGTCATTCGAGACCCACTCAGGAGGCATGCAATCCAAGTTGGCATGCAGCTATCTTCGGTAATCCAACGAATGACCGTCTGCATGGCGCTGAATCGGCCAAATACTTGGCTCATCTCTTCAACTGCAAGGCAAACATTGGTCCAGATGCAAATTCTGTCTGTTTCCGTGATAGTGTGCCCTCCGCCAATCTTATTCATTATCATGGCCATGCACGTTTTGACAACAACGAGCCCCTTCGTTCATCCCTGATCCTGGCTGGCAAAGTACAATTTACAGCTGGGGAGATTTTCACACTCCACCTTGTAGCATCTCTCGTGACACTCATTGCTTGCTCATCTGGGGCTCAACAGATCAGCCCAGGAGATGAACCAGAAGGGTTGATTCCAGCTTTCCTTTTCGCTGGTGCAGATGCTGTGATTGGATCACTTTGGCCTGTCAAAGATGTGCATGGCAAAGAATTTAGTGAAGCACTTTATGAAGGTTTCACGAAAGGTGGGACCATTGATTTGGCTGCCGCTGTTCGGGAGGCTATCTTGAAGATCAAGGAAAGACATCCAGAACCTCATTACTGGGCATCTTTTATTCTTCATGGCAATTGGATCTTAAAAGATATGCCAGTCCTTAGTCTACAAGATTCTTGATCTTTTCTTTTCTCTTCTTTGCTGTTACAGTATTCAGGGAATGGACTTGACAGTATATAGTCTCCATGGGTACTTTCTTTTATGTTGATACCATTTACTCTCTTATCCCAAATTATCTTAAGATAGGGCTCAGTCATAGTCATTTGAAGTCACAAGATGGAAAATGTCACACTCACACTTCAATGGCTGGTGAAAAGCCGAAATTTTGTAACTACTCCCTCAATAATGGTATTCTGAAGAAATTACTACACAGAAACAGCCTCTCTTAATCAAACTGTGTAGGGGAATTTTTAATTTCAGCCTACACAAGAAGTGGTTGTACTTTTGCTAAGTAGGTCTAAATTGAATTATCACATGAAAACCCACCATGCCAAAGTGGTGCTGTAAGATTTCACAAGCATCTGCCAAGCTCCATGACTACAGGAAAAGAAAGAAAGAGGCTGCAAACAAGAAAATGTGAGTAGAGTAATATAACTTGCAGTAATCGACTCAACTGTTGACTTTGATAGGTGAAGGATTCTGTTAGATAATTAGGATACTTCTTCACATATAACAACCACAAACTGATAACAGGATAAACTTCAGTGTCATTACATGTTGTCTCTCATGCAAAAAGTGGGATAGCAGAATTTGGGAGTTGCAAGACGGCAGTGTGACCCACACATGACAAATTTTGCAATACTGGTTGACTTGTGGCTTGTTCTCACAGCTTGCTCCTGGCACAAGCATCTGCTTGATCTTTCTCATGTAAAAAATGTCTTAAGCAAGAAAATATGTTGTATAATGTCCCAGCAAATTTTGGTAAGATTACATCAGGTAATTGTGGCAAAATAAAAATGTTTTTAGAGATTTTGCAACACCCATGCAATGATAGTACTCAAGGCAAGAAAGCAACCTCAATCCAACATTTCCCACACCACCAGCAACCCTCGGCACCCATGAGCTTTATTCCACTCACCCAGATTTCCAACAAGAAGGTTGAAAAGAGGAAAGAGAAAAGGATCTCATTACATCAGTCACTAAAATGATTCTACCTGCTCTTCTATACCATAAGACAGAAAAGCAAAGAAGTGAACAAAGAGCAAGGAAAACAGATTCACATCCACCAACAACCTGTTAGCTAATGGAAATCCATGAGGTTTCAAAAAGGACCCCGGAATTTACTGATGTCACCGGATGGAGCGATCGTGATCGATCGAAACTCAGCCAATACTTTTTACCATCCGCTCCCGCCATCCGCCATCCGCCATCCGCTGATCGTAATACTCAAGAAAGGCTATAAAAGGGTTTACCGACCATAGTACTGGGTATTTATCTGCCAGTTATCTGCCCGGCAAGTTCCGGACACATGTTTTTTTACTTCTCGTCGCTCTGAAAGTCGAGCAGTGCACTCTAAAATCGGTCTGCAGCATGGTATGTGTCTTGTGCATGTCTATGTGTGAAATTTAGAATGAAATTTGCACGCCTGCCGACAAAAATGTCCAACTGGCAGATAACTTGTCGATATGGCAGATAACTAAGTTCAAATTCCGAAAAGTTATCTGCCATGGCAGATAACTCATCGATATCGTGCCCACTGGAGAACACGCGATTGGCCTCAGGCTACAGCTATTCCTCCTCTCCTCACTCTACCTGCATCGCAGGATTCTCTTTCATCTTTGTAACAGCCGTTTATATCGAATTCACTTCCAACTACACTGTCAAGTTCCGACGTCTTCCTCTTGTTGCGATGGATGATGATGAAGCACCTTTCGTGAAGAAACGCGGTCGTCCGAAAGGACGAAAGGACGGACCACGCCGAGAAGGCGCTCCAAAGCGTGGCCGACCGACAAAGAAGACTGCGAATGATGAGAACTTGGACACTGCAGTAATACAAGGTGTGTGCAGTGTTTCTGATATATGCCGCTGTTGCAGCCATCTTATATTAACTATTTATTGCAGAGCAAGATGAATATCCCGGGGACTGGATAGAAAGCGACTTCACAGGCGATGTCTTGGCCCAAATCTTCGAGTTGGAAGCGACACCGTCGACACTTGAGTCAAGCCGGGCTGCATGTGAGTTTCAGCCTGGCTTTTCTATCATAGCATTGTAATAAAACCTTTTTATAGCGCTTTCAGCTACGCTATCTTTACAACCTACGCCAGAGCCAGCACCGGATATCCAGCGGCTGGACACAACCCTTCAGCAACCCATTGTTGCTGAAAGGTTGGACCAGGTTATGGAACCTCCTACCGGAAACGGCCAGCAGGAAAACATCACTTTCGAGCAACTCCATGAGGCTGCATGTGCCTCCCAAACTCGTGAGTCCCCCCTTTTTCAACACAGCTATTTCTCAACTTTATCTAGGGCCGTTCTTCACGACACGCGAAACTTTCGATATTGATAGCAACAACGAAGATGATCCGGAGGACGTCTCTGACGACGAGCTTCCGAGAGTATGGCGAGGAGATGCTGATACACGAGGAGCTGTGGACAAAGGTGGTTCGTCGTTTTTCAATGGTTTAGCTTCTTCCTTTGGACTAATAGGAACGAAGGCACATGGTTCGAACAGCCGGCCTACATGCCTGATTGGCTATACAAGCACTTTGGTGAAGTTATTGCACCAATCCTCTTTCAAAAAGAGGGCCGCAACCTATCAAAGCCAACTACGTACACGGCAATGAGCCCATCGTTTTGGATCCACCCACCTGAGCCAGCTTTCTTGTTATGCCATCACCGTTTTGAGCCAGCCTTGTATTACCGTCCCCGTGTCTTCTTATGGCTGCCACATTTTTTGGTCAACGTGCTACATTGTCCAAGCTGCCGTGGCGGAATTCTTGAGAAGAACGGTGCTCTTCCGCCTCGGCGCATTACCGACATTGATGACAACTTTTATATTATCTCCTGGGCGTACTACTGTCGAAAAGGGTGCAAAACTCATTTTGCAGGCTGGTCGCCAGCACTCATTGACACTCTGCCACGCTATATTCAACTTGCATTTCCGGCTGTCCTCTCGCACCGCAGCGGTCTTTCACAGCAAGTCATTACACAACTCCGGGTTGGAAATCAGCATAAAATGGGGCCCAGCGGTGTTCATGCTCTCCTCCTTGAGCTTCATTCGTTACGGTTCAACATCTTACAAGCCCAATATCTCGAAGCAGCTCTAGAACTTGTCCAGGGTCAGGAAAGTGAAGCTGCAACGACATGTGCAACCCAAAGGACCCTTCATTCATATCTTGGTTCTCGAATACCGCCTTTTGGTGACTTTGGAAGCTCCCAACAATATGCAGGATTTGTTCCGAGCGAACGCTACTTGTCTGCAATGCTGAATAAGGCAATCGAGGCAGATGAACAAGATGCGAATCAACACACCGCTATAATATCACCCGACCAGATTGCTATTGACGACTCGCATAAGGTTTAGTCGCAATCTATTCTAGGCTTACATATATGGCTAATAACATACTTAGGTCAACAAACATATTGCTAAGGTTGACGGGGTTCCGATTTTCAGTGCGCTATGGACCTGCATGGATTCTCGCCATATTCGTTCCCAAGCGCTTACATTGACCAAATCACATGAAGAGCGAATTGGACCCTTGTGCAACATTGCGGCATCAATCAAGCTTTATGGTCATAAAGACCCCCCTATTGCATTTTCGGATGATCCTGCAAAGGTAAGTCTGACTTTTTTCCGAGATTTTTCTAACAAAGAAATAGGATAAAGCACTTCTTCATCATGCATTCCCATCACTCTCCCAGAATCTGACTCCAGTTGCAGTGGCATATGGCCTGAAACCGCTACAAATTCCATCTGAAGTACAAGTCTCAACGCTCGAAACAGCTGAACTGGTGGAAAGAGTGCTCTCAAGTTGGCTTGAACCACTTGATGTCAACGGAGGGGCTCACTTATGTGTCAGCCTTGATGCAGAATGGAACATGTCCCGTCGAGAGGGTGTTTCCATTCTTCAACTTTTATCCCATGCCGATGCGGATCATATTTATATTATTCCAGTAGGCTTTTTGTTCCTGTTGTGCCAAGTGATAAAAGACCTTTTTATAGATTCATAAATTCAATATACTACCCATGTCGCTGTTCCGCCTTTTGATCTCTGACCGTGTGTTCAAAATCGGAAATGCAATCAAAGCTGACCTCACACGAGTCAAGAAACAGTTTCCGCAGCTACATAGGCAACAATCCTTTAATATCATTGATTTAAAGGAGTACTGCGTGCAGCGTGGAGTTGTACGGAGAAATGCTTCTGGCTCGCTTGGTATTCTTCTTGAAAAAACGCTTGGCATGTATATTTCGAAAGATGAACGGTATCGGAAGAGTGAAGAATGGGAACATACACCACTCGATGCCAGCCTTCTTTCCTATGCGGCCTTGGACGTATATGCATGCTTCCTCATCTTCGAGAAGATGATCCTTGTTTCTCCCATTGCCTGCATTCAGTTCACCACGGCTCCGGGAACACCAGTTGTTCTACTCACACATGAAGGTGGATTGCCATCAGCATACGGAACAATTGTGGATCCGCAACCATCAACATATGGATCTATTAAGGTTAAAACTCCAACAAAAAGCCGCCTCCTTATTGAAATTCATGAAATTCTTGCACCGGCTGCTGCTGTTATCCTTCACCGACTTCCTGGGCATTCGGCTTCACGTACCAAAAGTGGTGCTCTCACACTTGACCAGCTGCAAGAGGTGGCTGGAAACGAACCACTTAGAGTTGTTGTGCCAATCTCTCATCTTGAATTTGACAAGAAAAGGGTAGTAATGGTGTGTAAATTATTTTTTGGAATGCCACCTTGTTATAATATTGTTTCTAGCCATCAGATTCTATGTCGGGTCCTACAACAATTAGTGGGGATATTGCAACGACCAAGCAAGTTCAATATGCCCTCCTTTGATATGGCTAATTTATCCAATGAGACTGGTATTGAGTCCAC
>OY741991.2:734662-1010650 GCA_963555575.2 Hygrocybe coccinea
TTTCCTTTTCCAACGGTCATGTCTGTCACTACCTCCAACGATGCTCCTCCTCCATGTTCGAACGGTCTACGATGAGACACTACGTTCCAAATCCTACATGGAATCGTCCATCATGAGCATGGCTAACAATCCAAACCTTCTTGGCCAACTCGAATATCATTCACCAACGACAGATGGCTCATTTTCGATTTGCGTTGCTGGTGGTGACGGGGTTTTCATCAGCCAGGTGTGTTCCGTTTATATAGCAATTTGACACGCTTTGGTGTGTCTTAATGTCTGTACTTTGAAGACCCTATTGGAATTCATCCCAGTTGAACATCGTCCCGCTCTCGACAGAACCGTCGCAAATCAATCGATCGAGGTGCTGACAGGTGGACCCATGACATCCATTGGAACAACCTTCATCCCAGTCATATTCACCGACTCACAGTCTGGAGAGAGAATTCGAGTCGTCCTTTACGCTATCGTCGTCCCTCGCTTGTTCATGGGCATGTTTATTGGGATGTCTGTGGATTTTTTAAATCTCAGACATGGGGGGATGGAATGGTCATGAACACATTTGACTTTGGTCAGGGTGGGGTGAGGAATGTCGGGGGTGTCAGACTGTGAATCCTTCGAAGCTATGAATTAAGTTCCCTGTTCTGTGATCATTCTTTTTATGTGCAATCTCAAACCCTTGTTATCGGTGATGGACCAGTTGGTTCTACCCTGGGCGGCACCCCTCACTGTCAATGATACTGACTACGCCAATTTGGATCCTGGACTTCGCCATCTTCCACTTTATCACCAACATACTAGTACCTGAAGCACCCCCGTCATGATCACCCATATGAATCTTGTCCAGTAATTTCGGAGTGTGCAGGGAGGACCTTCGCGCCAGCTTTAGCAAAGTTTTGGCCAAAATTCCGACGAGCAGCACCGGAGAAACTCGCAAGTTTCAATGTGCCTATGTTTTCAAGAAACACTCAGTGTGATTGCGATCAAAAGCGGAGGCAATCCTTGGTCGTACGCGCAGTATTCACTGTCAACATGGTTCTGGATCCTGGTCCGAATGATGGCCCTATGGTTGCCGGATTCTTGTTTGGCAGACATCCAACGTTACTCGGAGAACAAGTTCGAGATCATGATACCTGATCGATGATTCAAGCCAAGGGCCATAAGTGGCGCGTTTGTAGACAGTTCACTCTGGAGGGGACCCAGTACTCCTTCGTTACTTTGTTTTGGTGTCACTGGTTTTCTGACGCTGATCTGTGACGTTAGCTTCGTGGCGTCTGTTATGCGGGTGCACCTGAAGTTCATCCCAATGGAATACGGGTCATCGTGCGAAGGCACCAGTTACGGACCTGACTGCCACGTAACTCAAAAGGGATATCAGTGCTTTTGCTCCACCACCGTGGCCCAACTGTAGCCGTCCCCTTACCCGTCATCACCCGAGCGTTAGTGACACGCCCGACCCCTTGACTGCCTTGCTAACTTTTGTATATCCTTCAGACAAAAGGTAACTGTCCGCATTGTTGGACAGCATTTGGGTTTAGCGGAATGCAACATATCTCAAGGCTCGATGTAACCGATCGTTCTTTATAATCCATAATCTTTCCATACATAATACAGATGGATTTTCCAGCGAGATTCAAGACCTACAGGGAGCATTGAAAAAGCAACCGAGACAATCCGAGAGGACCACGTAACTTACTTCAAGTTGAAGTATTAGTCTTGAACAAATCATCGTTGATGACAAAACCAGGAGGCCTTTTGCCGATCCGAGTCTTTCCATCTAGAGAAACCCTGGTCCCTTTATCTTTCTTCGCCCGCACCTTCCTGATGCCTTCCTTCACCCGTTCGTACCACCCAACGGTTCCCCTAATGTCAAACTTGAATTCGAAATTTCCATCAACATGGATTAGCATTGCAACAGAAAAGGGGCTGAATATCCCCATCCTGTTTCTGGGCTCTGCGTTCTTTTCTTCGTAAGTCCAAAGCGCCCGATTCGTCTTCTCGCCTGAACCGTGAAAATGCATGTAATGGAGGGACTTGTATTGTTTCTCCCTCGTACAGCCAAAATTACCAGCAACATACGGTCCCCCGCCAAGTTGCAAGCCCGTTCCGACATCCTTCGTCAGTGTTGTGCCTGCCGAGATTTCCCATATTTTGCAGTCTGGAGCAATGTATCTGATGCTGTTGGTTGCCCCCAAGTGCGTGGCGAGGACGATGGCTTCTCGGAAATACGTTTTGACTGCGTGATAGTTGAATGCTAGGACTACGAGTGCACCACCCTTGTTGTCAATGGTACCGTACTCGACGCATTCTACCGTTCCCACTATACGACTCTGTCCGATGAACTGATCCGTAATCAATTCCGTATTGAGCAGGGTATCGTCGAGCTCAGACTCTCCCTCCAAGTCGGGCTCGAGTAGTATCTCGAAGTTGAACGGTGGCTGGGTATCGGCCATCGATTAATGTCGATAGACGCTCAATCACAGCTACCAGCTATCAGGTCGCCGGCATCAGTGGAAGTTGCCGATTTGTTTGTTAGCCATCAGTTTATCGCCCTGTGTTCTTCCGCCCATTCCTTATCCTAGTTTTGTGGAGATGTCTTCAGAGTCAGAGTCCGTAGTTTCTCCTAATGAAGTCTTCGGCTGAACTGACAGTATTGCCAGATACTCCTCGATCCAAAACGAGCTGCGAGAGCTCACAAATCTGGGAAGATTTGATCAAGTAAACACATTTCTCGGCACGCTCTCAAGTGAAGCACTCGGCTCAAGGGGTGTCGCGTTGGCTCTTGCAAACTTACGATGGAGACAAGGCGACTACAAAGCCGCCGAACAAGCTTGTAGCCTAGTATTGGGAGACCGTGCAATGGCATTACTACCTGATGATTCGATGACCACCGTTGCCCTCTTGCTTCAACTTGCATTAATCAGATGCGAAACGCGTGGGGCTCTGATCGATGCTAAGCTCCTATGCGAACAAGTCAAGGACAATCTGTTGTCGAATGCACCAGAACTCGATCAGCTCGCACCCCCAGTGGTCTGGGTAGAGCTTCTCTACCACGAGATTATCATGTTCCAAATCCATGAAGGTGAAGAATGGGACAAGTCAGCGGAGGCCAGCGCAGCCCAGCGACTTGGCCAAGTACACAAGCTGATTTTGGACAACACTCACCGATACCAAGAAGCCTTTGATCTCCTCCGAATCCTCGTTTTGCTACTTCCCTCCGAAGAATGCGTGTACGTCGTCTCCCATTTCATGACTACCGTCCGGGAGGATTGGGCATTAGGACTTGGTTATCACATTCGCGCAAAGCTTGCCTTCAAGGTTGGTGCATATGAAACAGCTGAACAAGAACTCCACTCTGCCATTCCCCACCTCCATGCTTGCGGGAATAAGGTTGGCATCACAGACTGTGGTTTGTTGATTGCTTGTATTCCGAGCAAGGATTCGCCACTAGAACCAAAGGCATTCGACCCTCTCACGATGAATTACAGGCGTCTATTAAATCCTTTCGGCCTATTCTCGTGCTTACGAGCCCAAGCTAATCATGCCTTGGACCAGCGGGAGTTTCAGTCATACCATAAGGCATTCACCGAGCTTCTCGCATCTAGGGATGAATTCGGTTCTTTGTTTGGTTGGTGCCGTGACCAACTATCCATGCTCTCGGGAGCCAAATTGGAGGGTGCCCACTTTGGTGCCCGCCACGAAAATTGGCTCGCCCTGCTAGAGAAGCTCGGCGATGCCGATTTTCAAGTCCCTGCTTTCGTCGACCGATGTTATACATCATTTGCGCTGTTCTTGTTGGACGTTTCCATTGCATCAGAGGCAGTTCAAAAGGCTCAGAGTGCCATTGAAGCCCACATCGGCGAAGAGGTTGGACCATCCAGTTCTGACGCGAGACTTGCCCTCGCAATTGTGAAGGAACACTTTCGGGATATGCCAGACCACAAATACCAAGCAGCATTTGATGAAATTAGGACCCAGTTGGAGGCCTGGGCTGAGAATGATGATAAGCGGCACATGCACCAGCAACGCTTCGAGAAGCTTCTCATCCTGGCTTCCTTTCATTCCAAACTAGCTCATCGAGTCGGAACGGATATTGCCTATGCCAAAGCCTTGGAATGGTTGGATGAGGCACATAAAATAGTTCCTCTCCTCCCGGGAGATAAGCAGGAGCTTGCTTACGCAGAAATTGCCTTCAAACGAGGGCACCTTTGTGAACTCTTCGCAGACGTGAACGAGGCGTTTCCCTTGTTTCTTGATGCGCGGGAGCATTTTGTCAATGCAGGGACCCTGCAAATCTCGTGGGTACACCGTGCAATTGGCTGCAACCGGCTACTGGTCTTCAACATCGAGCGGTCAAGTCATCGATTAACTGTTGGACGTGGTGTAACTTTGTTGAATGAAGCTTGTGGCTCCTTCTATGCAGAGCTCGATATTTTGGAGACCCAGAGGGCACTTTCGAAGCTTGCCGTTTGTCATGCCAATCTTGCGAGAGTTTGGCAATCTGCATTCGAAATTGGACAGGAGGACGCACTAGACAAGGCTCTGGAACATGTGAAGATGGCCGAACAAATCAGGGACGAGATACGGTACGAGTTTTCAGTTCTTAAGGGACCAGCAAATATGCCATGGAAGCATTCCTTGGTGAACAAGGGACAAGACGTAATCTCCCTCGGGCTGGAGCTCTACCATGCTAAAGGAGACGCTGAAGGCATGTGGTCGTGGGTTCAAAAAGCAAAGGCAAGGAGTTTGTTGGACGTCATGGGTACTGATGCCGTCGACCCATCATCACTCAAAAATGATGTATCGCATTTGCCGGAAGTCACAGAGCTGTTGGAGAAGGAGCGAGTCTTGACAGAGGCCATTCAGGAAACATCCGCTAGTGAACGATACGCCTTACGCAGACAGCTGGCACAGATTCGATCAACCATGCAGGACATACCTGAACTGCAAACCTTGCTTACCCTTCGGGGGGCTCGCGTCATTGACCCAACTTCCTTGACGAAAGTATTCAAGGGGATGGATGACATTACGTTTGTTGATTGGGCTTATTTCGAGGAGAAGATTATCTTGGTTGTTGCCCGCCCCAATGCCCAGTTCAAAATGTGGGATACTGCTTTGACCCCTTCTGGTGTTGCTACATGGAAGCAAAATAACCTCAGGTTCTTGAAAGATGATACAGAGTGCCTCCGCGATCTCGACGCTCTGACAGCTCCCTTGGAGGAGTTTACAAAATGCGATGACCTATTGATCCTTTCACCTACGGGGCCTTTACATGGAATACCTCTCCATGCCCTTCTTATAGGAGACAAGGTTCTCATTGACAGAAATCGAGTCATTTATTCCGCCAACTTGTCAATCCTCCAACTCTGCATGGAACGTCATTCGAGACCCACTCAGGAGGCATGCAATCCAAGTTGGCATGCAGCTATCTTCGGTAATCCAACGAATGACCGTCTGCATGGCGCTGAATCGGCCAAATACTTGGCTCATCTCTTCAACTGCAAGGCAAACATTGGTCCAGATGCAAATTCTGTCTGTTTCCGTGATAGTGTGCCCTCCGCCAATCTTATTCATTATCATGGCCATGCACGTTTTGACAACAACGAGCCCCTTCGTTCATCCCTGATCCTGGCTGGCAAAGTACAATTTACAGCTGGGGAGATTTTCACACTCCACCTTGTAGCATCTCTCGTGACACTCATTGCTTGCTCATCTGGGGCTCAACAGATCAGCCCAGGAGATGAACCAGAAGGGTTGATTCCAGCTTTCCTTTTCGCTGGTGCAGATGCTGTGATTGGATCACTTTGGCCTGTCAAAGATGTGCATGGCAAAGAATTTAGTGAAGCACTTTATGAAGGTTTCACGAAAGGTGGGACCATTGATTTGGCTGCCGCTGTTCGGGAGGCTATCTTGAAGATCAAGGAAAGACATCCAGAACCTCATTACTGGGCATCTTTTATTCTTCATGGCAATTGGATCTTAAAAGATATGCCAGTCCTTAGTCTACAAGATTCTTGATCTTTTCTTTTCTCTTCTTTGCTGTTACAGTATTCAGGGAATGGACTTGACAGTATATAGTCTCCATGGGTACTTTCTTTTATGTTGATACCATTTACTCTCTTATCCCAAATTATCTTAAGATAGGGCTCAGTCATAGTCATTTGAAGTCACAAGATGGAAAATGTCACACTCACACTTCAATGGCTGGTGAAAAGCCGAAATTTTGTAACTACTCCCTCAATAATGGTATTCTGAAGAAATTACTACACAGAAACAGCCTCTCTTAATCAAACTGTGTAGGGGAATTTTTAATTTCAGCCTACACAAGAAGTGGTTGTACTTTTGCTAAGTAGGTCTAAATTGAATTATCACATGAAAACCCACCATGCCAAAGTGGTGCTGTAAGATTTCACAAGCATCTGCCAAGCTCCATGACTACAGGAAAAGAAAGAAAGAGGCTGCAAACAAGAAAATGTGAGTAGAGTAATATAACTTGCAGTAATCGACTCAACTGTTGACTTTGATAGGTGAAGGATTCTGTTAGATAATTAGGATACTTCTTCACATATAACAACCACAAACTGATAACAGGATAAACTTCAGTGTCATTACATGTTGTCTCTCATGCAAAAAGTGGGATAGCAGAATTTGGGAGTTGCAAGACGGCAGTGTGACCCACACATGACAAATTTTGCAATACTGGTTGACTTGTGGCTTGTTCTCACAGCTTGCTCCTGGCACAAGCATCTGCTTGATCTTTCTCATGTAAAAAATGTCTTAAGCAAGAAAATATGTTGTATAATGTCCCAGCAAATTTTGGTAAGATTACATCAGGTAATTGTGGCAAAATAAAAATGTTTTTAGAGATTTTGCAACACCCATGCAATGATAGTACTCAAGGCAAGAAAGCAACCTCAATCCAACATTTCCCACACCACCAGCAACCCTCGGCACCCATGAGCTTTATTCCACTCACCCAGATTTCCAACAAGAAGGTTGAAAAGAGGAAAGAGAAAAGGATCTCATTACATCAGTCACTAAAATGATTCTACCTGCTCTTCTATACCATAAGACAGAAAAGCAAAGAAGTGAACAAAGAGCAAGGAAAACAGATTCACATCCACCAACAACCTGTTAGCTAATGGAAATCCATGAGGTTTCAAAAAGGACCCCGGAATTTACTGATGTCACCGGATGGAGCGATCGTGATCGATCGAAACTCAGCCAATACTTTTTACCATCCGCTCCCGCCATCCGCCATCCGCCATCCGCTGATCGTAATACTCAAGAAAGGCTATAAAAGGGTTTACCGACCATAGTACTGGGTATTTATCTGCCAGTTATCTGCCCGGCAAGTTCCGGACACATGTTTTTTTACTTCTCGTCGCTCTGAAAGTCGAGCAGTGCACTCTAAAATCGGTCTGCAGCATGGTATGTGTCTTGTGCATGTCTATGTGTGAAATTTAGAATGAAATTTGCACGCCTGCCGACAAAAATGTCCAACTGGCAGATAACTTGTCGATATGGCAGATAACTAAGTTCAAATTCCGAAAAGTTATCTGCCATGGCAGATAACTCATCGATATCGTGCCCACTGGAGAACACGCGATTGGCCTCAGGCTACAGCTATTCCTCCTCTCCTCACTCTACCTGCATCGCAGGATTCTCTTTCATCTTTGTAACAGCCGTTTATATCGAATTCACTTCCAACTACACTGTCAAGTTCCGACGTCTTCCTCTTGTTGCGATGGATGATGATGAAGCACCTTTCGTGAAGAAACGCGGTCGTCCGAAAGGACGAAAGGACGGACCACGCCGAGAAGGCGCTCCAAAGCGTGGCCGACCGACAAAGAAGACTGCGAATGATGAGAACTTGGACACTGCAGTAATACAAGGTGTGTGCAGTGTTTCTGATATATGCCGCTGTTGCAGCCATCTTATATTAACTATTTATTGCAGAGCAAGATGAATATCCCGGGGACTGGATAGAAAGCGACTTCACAGGCGATGTCTTGGCCCAAATCTTCGAGTTGGAAGCGACACCGTCGACACTTGAGTCAAGCCGGGCTGCATGTGAGTTTCAGCCTGGCTTTTCTATCATAGCATTGTAATAAAACCTTTTTATAGCGCTTTCAGCTACGCTATCTTTACAACCTACGCCAGAGCCAGCACCGGATATCCAGCGGCTGGACACAACCCTTCAGCAACCCATTGTTGCTGAAAGGTTGGACCAGGTTATGGAACCTCCTACCGGAAACGGCCAGCAGGAAAACATCACTTTCGAGCAACTCCATGAGGCTGCATGTGCCTCCCAAACTCGTGAGTCCCCCCTTTTTCAACACAGCTATTTCTCAACTTTATCTAGGGCCGTTCTTCACGACACGCGAAACTTTCGATATTGATAGCAACAACGAAGATGATCCGGAGGACGTCTCTGACGACGAGCTTCCGAGAGTATGGCGAGGAGATGCTGATACACGAGGAGCTGTGGACAAAGGTGGTTCGTCGTTTTTCAATGGTTTAGCTTCTTCCTTTGGACTAATAGGAACGAAGGCACATGGTTCGAACAGCCGGCCTACATGCCTGATTGGCTATACAAGCACTTTGGTGAAGTTATTGCACCAATCCTCTTTCAAAAAGAGGGCCGCAACCTATCAAAGCCAACTACGTACACGGCAATGAGCCCATCGTTTTGGATCCACCCACCTGAGCCAGCTTTCTTGTTATGCCATCACCGTTTTGAGCCAGCCTTGTATTACCGTCCCCGTGTCTTCTTATGGCTGCCACATTTTTTGGTCAACGTGCTACATTGTCCAAGCTGCCGTGGCGGAATTCTTGAGAAGAACGGTGCTCTTCCGCCTCGGCGCATTACCGACATTGATGACAACTTTTATATTATCTCCTGGGCGTACTACTGTCGAAAAGGGTGCAAAACTCATTTTGCAGGCTGGTCGCCAGCACTCATTGACACTCTGCCACGCTATATTCAACTTGCATTTCCGGCTGTCCTCTCGCACCGCAGCGGTCTTTCACAGCAAGTCATTACACAACTCCGGGTTGGAAATCAGCATAAAATGGGGCCCAGCGGTGTTCATGCTCTCCTCCTTGAGCTTCATTCGTTACGGTTCAACATCTTACAAGCCCAATATCTCGAAGCAGCTCTAGAACTTGTCCAGGGTCAGGAAAGTGAAGCTGCAACGACATGTGCAACCCAAAGGACCCTTCATTCATATCTTGGTTCTCGAATACCGCCTTTTGGTGACTTTGGAAGCTCCCAACAATATGCAGGATTTGTTCCGAGCGAACGCTACTTGTCTGCAATGCTGAATAAGGCAATCGAGGCAGATGAACAAGATGCGAATCAACACACCGCTATAATATCACCCGACCAGATTGCTATTGACGACTCGCATAAGGTTTAGTCGCAATCTATTCTAGGCTTACATATATGGCTAATAACATACTTAGGTCAACAAACATATTGCTAAGGTTGACGGGGTTCCGATTTTCAGTGCGCTATGGACCTGCATGGATTCTCGCCATATTCGTTCCCAAGCGCTTACATTGACCAAATCACATGAAGAGCGAATTGGACCCTTGTGCAACATTGCGGCATCAATCAAGCTTTATGGTCATAAAGACCCCCCTATTGCATTTTCGGATGATCCTGCAAAGGTAAGTCTGACTTTTTTCCGAGATTTTTCTAACAAAGAAATAGGATAAAGCACTTCTTCATCATGCATTCCCATCACTCTCCCAGAATCTGACTCCAGTTGCAGTGGCATATGGCCTGAAACCGCTACAAATTCCATCTGAAGTACAAGTCTCAACGCTCGAAACAGCTGAACTGGTGGAAAGAGTGCTCTCAAGTTGGCTTGAACCACTTGATGTCAACGGAGGGGCTCACTTATGTGTCAGCCTTGATGCAGAATGGAACATGTCCCGTCGAGAGGGTGTTTCCATTCTTCAACTTTTATCCCATGCCGATGCGGATCATATTTATATTATTCCAGTAGGCTTTTTGTTCCTGTTGTGCCAAGTGATAAAAGACCTTTTTATAGATTCATAAATTCAATATACTACCCATGTCGCTGTTCCGCCTTTTGATCTCTGACCGTGTGTTCAAAATCGGAAATGCAATCAAAGCTGACCTCACACGAGTCAAGAAACAGTTTCCGCAGCTACATAGGCAACAATCCTTTAATATCATTGATTTAAAGGAGTACTGCGTGCAGCGTGGAGTTGTACGGAGAAATGCTTCTGGCTCGCTTGGTATTCTTCTTGAAAAAACGCTTGGCATGTATATTTCGAAAGATGAACGGTATCGGAAGAGTGAAGAATGGGAACATACACCACTCGATGCCAGCCTTCTTTCCTATGCGGCCTTGGACGTATATGCATGCTTCCTCATCTTCGAGAAGATGATCCTTGTTTCTCCCATTGCCTGCATTCAGTTCACCACGGCTCCGGGAACACCAGTTGTTCTACTCACACATGAAGGTGGATTGCCATCAGCATACGGAACAATTGTGGATCCGCAACCATCAACATATGGATCTATTAAGGTTAAAACTCCAACAAAAAGCCGCCTCCTTATTGAAATTCATGAAATTCTTGCACCGGCTGCTGCTGTTATCCTTCACCGACTTCCTGGGCATTCGGCTTCACGTACCAAAAGTGGTGCTCTCACACTTGACCAGCTGCAAGAGGTGGCTGGAAACGAACCACTTAGAGTTGTTGTGCCAATCTCTCATCTTGAATTTGACAAGAAAAGGGTAGTAATGGTGTGTAAATTATTTTTTGGAATGCCACCTTGTTATAATATTGTTTCTAGCCATCAGATTCTATGTCGGGTCCTACAACAATTAGTGGGGATATTGCAACGACAAGCAAGTTCAATATGCCCTCCTTTGATATGGCTAATTTATCCAATGAGACTGGTATTGAGTCCACTGACGCGGACTTGGACTCTGACGGTGCTGTTTTGGAAGATGAGACTGAAGTTGATTTGAGTATGTTGGAGGCCTTTTCTCAAGCAGACAGGAGACGGTTTGGTAAGTCAGTTCAGCATAATTAGTCGCTCCGATATGAATAATATTCAGATAAGGAACAAGAGAGACAAGGTCCAGAGCAATTCGGAGATAGATTGCTACCCTATACCGTTCCTGAGCTTGCCAAACTCCAAGAATTAATTGACTCCCCCCCAGACAAGAATAATGAATACACTCGAGTCAAGAAAGATATTTTCCACGCGTTTCATATGCTTCCCATTCCAATTAATCATGGTGCTAGACCTGCCTTTCTTCGGGCACTTCGTGACCACATTCTTCGTTGGGACCCAGATTGCCGCAAAGCTGTTGATAAAGTCTGTCGCAACCGATTTAATCTGTCCTTTGATCAGATGCTGGTTAAAAATCCACGATTCATTGCAGAACGCACCCCACGACATATTCCACCTCCTAGTGTTCTTGTTCCTGCACTCCAGCATGTGTTTGACATGTTCCGGGATTCTATTGATGCAAAAACCGGCACACGCTTGTTTACTCCTGACTTCATTGCAAAATCAGAAGCCTTGCTGGACCTTGCTCGTCAAGGGTATTTATCCGATACAGATGTCCCTATGTATGAAAGGGCAGGAGTTGACAAGCATGGCTTACAAAAATGGAAATGTATACGTGGAACAAACAAGGTGGAAGGAGGTCCCCATGGTGATATCTATCGGAAATTTGGTGCCCTTCATGGTAAAGTCTAATCTTATTTTCATACTCTGACTCATGGCCTGCATTTTGAGCAGCTGGACCACGCCTCACAACAAATTGTTTGACTGGCCACCGCATATGGTACAATCTACAGGTAAAGTCATTGTTTTGATTCAAGATCATCTAACAAACCAAGTGGCAGGCTTATGCTAAACACCTGTTTGGTGTTGACTGGGAATACCACCATAATATCGGCCTTCTTAACCGCACTTCATTTCTTCTCAATTTCTTGTCTGATATTCTACCTGGCGCCAAGTCATATGCAGACTGGATCAATGGGGATTTATATGAAAAGACTACAGAGAGATTTGGGATTTGTCCTTTTCCAGGTCTGCTATTTATATAATCTGTTTTTCAATTGCATACTTATGCATTCCCACATATTAGACTCATTGCGCCTTCGGCTGAGAATGGAAGCCTATTCTCCAGAGTCAGCCAAGGTCTATCCCTTAAACAAGAATGATGATTGGCTTCGAAAGCGCCAGGGACTAGCGCTCCCTGTACTCCCTCCCACCACAACTGAGGCTCGGAAATTCTTTTTCAGTCAAATTCGCCGGTTTGCAAATGATGCAAGTTTGAACGGAAAGCAGAAGATTGACTTCCAGACCTTTGCCCAGGAATGGAATCAGTCTGCAGACGGAAAAGAGAGATTCTACATCACCATGGAAGTATTATCGAGCTATGCAAAATCATGGGAGAAGTTGACAAACATTCGCACATCGGAAGAGATAATTGCCGAACAGCTCACCAAGATTCGAGAGTCTCGGCAAATATTCGCAGCACTGAATAGTGCCTTCCCATCGTATATGATGACGAATGCCGTGCAAATACACCCCTCTCAAGGTGTTGTTGACCGTTACGACGCATTTACCACCCCATCCTTGGTAACCGATCTTGCCTTATCTCGTCCGACACCTGTTCAAGCCATACCCGACGTCTTCGACAATTCTCGGCCAGTCGCATCAAGCGGTTCCGAAATACCAGATGATAACGGTCTTGTTGAGGCGCTCGAATTCCCAGGGCAAGGCGAGCTGCCGTTACCAATGTGAGTTTTGTTTATGAACTTCGAGAGTAGAGAAAATGGAACTACTTCCCTTGTTTGTAGCGATGGAAACTTGGATATTGAGCACACAGATGTCCAACTCCCAAAGAAACGGCGTCGCGTCGTGCCTGACCAGAT
The DNA here is from genome assembly GCA_963555575.2 of Hygrocybe coccinea. Lineage (NCBI taxonomy): Eukaryota > Fungi > Basidiomycota > Agaricomycetes > Agaricales > Hygrophoraceae > Hygrocybe > Hygrocybe coccinea. The sequence goes on from OY741991.2 coordinate 747,599, forward strand.
GCGTCAACGAAAAAAGCGCAGATGCCGCCGTTGTGGCAATAATGAGTGCCCAGGTAACAGTGATATACTGAATTGTCCCCATCCTTGCGTGACGCCGTGCAAGTTTTGTCATCGTACTAGTGGTTGCCGTGGTGTGGATGGTGGAAAGCGATGTACATGGCCGTCGTTGTAGCGATTTTTTTGTTGTACTGTACCACTTTGAACTGGGACTTCTTTCCGTTACATGAATGATTATTAATCTCTCTTTCTTTTCTTTCTTTTCCGTTCTTTAAATACCCAGTAGTATGGTCGGAAAACCTATAAAAGAGCCTCCAACGGTGCAAACATAACATTACAACCGTCTCCATTATTACACCCATCTCATTTTACTAGTACATCCACTTCACCTCCTAAACCCAACACACGCTCACAAGTCCAACATGATTTCAATGACCCGCGAATACGTCTCTGAGAGCATGTCTCGCTCCGGAAGCGAGAGTTACTGGAGCTGGAATCCAGAATCATTCACAATCGTTCTTAGCAGGAAGAATTCATTACAGGATACGGTGAGCATCAATGAATCACTCTACACTCCAGCGCTGTAACTCACCGTCAATACAACAGACTAACGTCTCTCACATCACCCCGGCACCTTCATCGCCCACAGTATCTATGTCACGGAGCTCAACGATAAGGCCCAACCCGCAATCATCTCAGCCCGCCACTCCTAACAGTAGCACCACCACCACCATACATAACGCCCCTGTTCCGGTTGGCCTCGGAATCTTCGGCCTCAATAACATACACGGTGCCTCTTTCGATGGTGCAGGCATTTTCGGCTTGTACGAAGAAGCAAAGTCAACCAAGAGCGCCCATCGTCATGTCTCGTTCGCCCCAATCAACGATACCTCCCTCATTTTCTCCTCACCGCTGCGAAATCCAGCCTTGCAACGCGTTCTTGCCACTCGCTTTGCCACTCCTGCCGTGGCTGCACGCACACCGACTCCGTATCCACATGAGTTCATGGAAGCCGCCGGCGGGGAGTATTTCCCTATGCAGAACGCATCAGGGCTCTCATCACCGCTCCAGCACGTTTTCACCACTCGCACCCTTGCTGCACGCATACCCACTCCGTACCCACGTAACTCCATGGAGACTGCCGGCGGGGAATATTTCCCTCAGCAGAGTGTTGGACTCGGCTCGCCAGCACGGACCCCTCTCGCCATGACCCGCTTCCCTACCCCTACCCTGGCTGTACGCACACCCACTCCATACCCACATGAATTTATGGAAGCTGCCGGTGGGGAGTATTTCCCCATACAGAGCGTACGGTTCGCCTCTCCGCTCCAGCGTGTTTCCGCCATTAGTACCTTTGCACGCATACCCACTCCGTACCCACGTAACTCCATGGAGACTGCCGGCGGGGAATATTTCCCTCAACAGAGTGTTGGACTCTGCTCGCCAGCACGGACCATCCTCGCCACGACCCCTACCCTAGCTGTACGCACACCCACTCCATACCCACATGAATTTATGGAAGCTGCCGGTGGGGAGTATTTCCAAATACAGAGCGTACGGTTCGCCTCTCCACTCCAGCGTGCTTCCGCCATCAGTACCTTTGCACGCATACCCACTCCATACCCACGTTACTCCATGGAGGTCGCTGGAGGAGAATATTTCCCTGTACAGAACGTACGATTCGCCTCTCCACTCCAACGCGTTTTCGCTACTAGCACCTTTGCTGCACGTATACCTACTCCGTACCCGCGTTACACCATGGAAGCTGCCGGTGGGGAATATTTCCCTGAATCAGAGCTCCACAAACCCCTCCAACATCCATCCGTCCAGCGCGTTCTCGCCACCCGTGTCGGTCCGCCTACACTTGCTCCTCGCACACCCACTCCATACCCACGCGACTCCATGGAAGCTGCTGGTGGAGAATATTTCCCTCAACAACCACTTCAACGGAAGAATGCTGGGCTGGGCCTTGGTATCTCCGGACTTTCTAGGAGTGACGGGGGGTCATTTGATGGCATGGGTATCGTTGGTCTCCAGAAATTTACGGGCAACGTGCAAGAGGTTTCGAGGGCACTGATCGAAGAGGTGGCTTGCACGTTCTCGTCCACTGCCCATCCACTTCGATAAATATTGCATTTGTGTCCACCATATTGCTCGCATTCATTGCAGATTGTATATTAAGCATCATGTATTACTAGCATTGTAAATGTCATCATCATCATACATATTATCTGCATCTGCGTTACCCGTATTCCTCATTCGACGTGCATACTTGTTACGAACCGAAAACTTCAAATAAAATAACCTCAATATAGGGTGTAAATTCATTCCGAATCATGATCTACAGTGCCAAGAGATTCATTGGGTTGCTCGTTTCAATTTGCCTACTAGTCCCCCACATCGCCATCTAGCGCACAGATCTCTCGCTCGTCATATGCTGCCCAACTGCAGTGGGTTCCACCAAGATGCCCTACTCGCCTGATCTCACCGAACTCGTTGACCTCAAGTCTCTGCTCGATCGTCTCCACATCCTTGTAGTCGGCCCAGGTCTCGAATGAGAAGAATACACAAAGGTACGCTGGCCTTTGCGCCCAACCTTGCGCGCCGACAGGCATGATTGTCGTCCTGACACGCTGATGCCCTCTGGACGCTAGGCCAAACAGCTCTATCTTCAAGGGGCTTACTGCCGACCCCGCCCAATATCGTAGAGTTCGAGCGGCTTGTTGAGCAACTGGACACCAATGGGATGCTAAAGCAGGGTTGGCACATAGAGGCGCTAGCGGCCCAAAAGACACCAGTACTGATTCAATCGACACGATTAATGAGGCCGTTGATTTAGAGACGAGTAAGATTAGTGCGCCGATAAGGAGAGTGCAGTGATGTAGTCACATTGTAGTGGATGGGTTGAAAAGCGGTGTGGTGTTCCAAGGTGACATTTTGAGCGAGATTTACAGCAGGGGCCATGTTGACTTGGGGAAAGTGCTACGATGGGTAAGACCTCTGCGCTTTTGTTGAACGTCTGACCACACTTCCACTCATGAACAATACGTAACACACCACCCGCCTCCTGCCAGGTGTTTGCCTCTTATGTAAGCTTCCGGTGAGAGTTCAGCGTGCTCTCAAGTCTGCAAACACTCAAAAAAATTAGAGTACAATCCAAAGGACGCTGATTACGGTTTATATGTTTACATATGTAAGAGCGCGTCCGGCATGACTTTTTCATGCGACAACTGCACCAAAAAAATAAAATGTGTTTTATTTTTTTCGTGCACAGCAAAGGACATGTCCGGCGACATATTTCTCAATGTCAGATCTCAATATTATATAGAGATATGTCTATGTAAAATAAATACAGCTTTCAGCTCGACGAATTGGCAAAATTTCATGATAACTTTGCTAGTCACCACTACCACCATCAGCTTTTCAACTCCTTTGCTCGTTCCTACCCACTATGCCTAAAACTACTAGTACAGAAGATGCAAAGTCCAACATGAAGTGGTCTTCTGCAGATGAGGCCACCCTAATTTCGACCCTCATCACTGAGAAACAAAGGGCAAACTGGGGCGACAACAATCCAAAGCCAACCGCATACACTGCCGTGGAAGTAGCATTGGCTGGAAGCGAGAAGACTTCTGGAGGTGGTCCGAAAGGTATTACTGCAATCAAAAGCCGCTGGCAAAGGGTAATTCACTACAATCAACTTGGAAATGCATGAAATGACTTGGGAATGTACAAAGCTCAAGCAGGAATTTGATATCATCAAGAAGCTTCGTGACCTTTCAGGGTTTGGGTGGGACGATGAGTGCAAATTAGTTACTGCTTCCGCAGATGTCTGGGAAGCCTACATTGCAGTGAGCTCTTTCAAACATACATTGTCCACAAAGAGGTCCATTGGTGTTTGTAGAAACATCCGAAAGCAAAACCATGGCGCAAGAAATCCTTCCCACTTTATGATGACATTGCCGATCTCATTGATGGCAGCCGTGCCACTGGGGAAAAGGTTTATCGCCCAGGCAAACCGACTTCGACTGTCAAAGGTCCCAAAGCTGGCCATTCGTCAAGCAATAGTCCTGTTATTGATCCGGCACTTCTTGGCGATGATACCTCTGAGAAAACAACCTCCGAGATCGGAATTTCGAGTGATAATGTGAGTGTATGTGCACATATCCATAGCTCCGTGTCATGGATGTCCTGCAGGACGACAGTAACACCACACCAAAAGAAAAGGATCAAAAGCGAAAGAAGTCCACTGACAATTCAGACCTTGACAGCGGTGTCAAAGTATACCATGACGCCTATTACTTCTAACTCAAATTTAACTGATATTATTAAATTCATGTCAGGTAGAGGATAGCCCTGGTCTGAAGTCCTGCAAACGGATGAAACATCACCAAAAGACTGGTAATGAACGCCGGAAGACCAAGAATATCAGCGCAGGACAAGGACTTGTCAATGTTGCCGACTCAACAAGAACTCCACCCATGGAAATCCATACATGAGCTCACCTGCTAGAAAGACTGCCACTGTGGAAGCAATCGAGAACGATGAGAATCTATCGGAGAATGAGTTTAATGATGCGGTGGAGATGCTAATGTCAAGCTCAGACACAGCAACCATGTATCTCGCTATCAAGAACCCGAAATCCCGCACCCGTTTCCTTCAATCACGACTCCGCAAACACCGTGGGTAGCGCTTATCTGGTTCTTTCACTGCCCTGTTATCTCGTTAGCACCCTGTATTTCTCTCAAGCATTCTCATTGTTGTCTTGTTCAGACTTTGTAATTGCTCTGTCGTTCTCTGGTTGTTCGGAATCCCAAGATTGATAATACAACCAGTCCAAAAAAATGATGTAGTTCATCACCTATGATGGTGACCTCTCTGGCGACCTCTCTTTTCATAGTCAGCCCACATCGCCTGTGCAATTTCATCTCTCCATCACCCAGCCCTGCCTCGCTCTGCAGTTGTAATGTTATTTTGCAAATTGCCCACGTTCATATCAACGTCACCGCCATCAACATGCTCATCCTCGACTATATCATCAGGGTCATGAATGCGTATGAAATTGTGTATGACACCGAGTGCTGATATGAGTTGGGCCTGTGTTTCGATGTCATACTCTTGAGCAATGACAAGAACCTTGAATCTCTTCTTGCAGACACCAAATATCCACTCGATGATGTTCCGAGCTTGGGCATGACGGAGATTGAAGAGTTCTTTTTCATTCTTTGGTCTAAATATATCATCAGTGATATATTTTTGAAGCCAATGTATATCTGACCGTTCTTTCATTCTCCCCCATTCCTTCAAATGATATGGGACGCCACGGTATGGGATCAACAATGCATCACAACTTGCATATCCAGCATCGGCAAGATAATACTTGTTCTTGGGAACATGGAAGTCAGAGCTCCGTGCATCTTCATACACACAACTGTCGGCAGCTGTGCCCTCCCATCCCGGCAAGATGTACATAAACTGCATGTCCATTGACACGACAGCTAAGACATTCTGCGAGACTTGGCCCTTCCGGTTTCGATATGAACCTCTAAGAACCTCTGGCACATGAACAGGAATGTGAGTGCCGTCGAGAGCACCAAGACAGTCTTTGAAGAAAGGATAGAAGCTTTTGTTTAACTGAATCTCGTCAGCTAGAGGAGTCTCAGTGGTGGGGAGTTTGACATAGGTGTAGTAGACATCTTTTGATGTTAGCGCATCGAGTATACGGTGGATAACACTGGAAATGTCGGATCAGACAGCATCCGCAGGATCAACCTGAATTCATACATGGTAATGGTGTCGGCACTTCGCTGGAAACGTTCTTGAAGTGCTCAATTGGACAACGCTCTTCGAGAGAAGTGGAGGAAAATGGCAAGTTGTTCCTCGAAGGAGACATGTTTTGTGTCGTTAACGTCCGTCAGCCTCTTGAGGGTCTTCACAAGCCTTCAGAAGACATGTTTGTGCATGCCCATCTCGTTGTGGAACCTCGTATCATGGCCAGCTAATAACTCGTCCACCCAATCCTGGCCACTGAGTTTCGAGGTATGCTGAGCACTTTTTATGAACCGAGAACCCACAGCAGATGCAGAAGCACCTCCTGCGAGGATGAGAACAGCACCTGCAGCAAGAGCACAACGAGAAATGACCCCTACTAGGGAATTGTAGGTACTAGTAGCTTGCATGTTCAAGATAAAAGAATGGTGGGTTACAAATTTTGACAGAAGGGTGTACGGCTACGCCAACTACAATCTCAATATTGAAAAGAGCAACCGCAATCTGGACATGGTGTTATTGAGAAGGGATTTGGAAATTGTCACATGCGAAATTGGTGCCGGACGCGCTCTAAAGTACAAGTAAAAATTTGTTGAAAACTATTCTAATTACCCCTTCTTGTTGATAAGAGACGTACGATCATGACGATGGGTTCGGCTAACGGCCACGACGTACTCACAACATCTGGTGAAGCGCATGGACAAAAAGTCCGAAATGTAAGACGGCATCATTTTCGGTCAGATTAGCGTCGCCCCTTCTTATGAAGCTGGCCCACAAGCCGAGCGACATCGGCTTGAACATGCTTGTCAAGGCTGCCCATCGGTTCATCCGCGAGGAGTAAGTTCGGCCGAAGGGCCATGGCCCTACTGATCGCGACTCTCTGCTGTTGACCACCGGAAAGTTCTGCAGGCTTGGATTTTGCCGGCAACTTGGGAATAGGATGTGTGCGGCGATGGTGGACGTGGAGAACAGGCTCACGGGCAATGACCTGGTTGGAATCAGCTGCAGAGCTGAATCATTCAAGTCAGTGCTCGTCAGATGGAAAAGAAGATGAGGGGCCGAAAGACAACGTACCCGTAAGGCGCGGCAAGCACGGTAGAGGTATGAAACAGTGTAAGGGCGACTGACGCAAAAACTGAGAAACGCATATTTCTTTAGAAAAAAGAATGAAATGCTGGTAAAGAATTTTTTTATAGTCAATTTATGGTTTGACGGTGTAGGATCGACCTACGTAGGATGGTGAGACCAGCTGGAGGAAAATAAATAGCCTGGTGCAGCCTCTTATACTGTATGTTCAGGCTGTGCATTATGGCATAATGAATGGTTGCTGATGTTCAGTCTGATGTTCAGTGATGCAGTGATGGAACCGTGAGAGTGTCGGCCGCTGGAGCAGTACTAGTCATAGTGATCCACCTGCAGCAGTGCAGCCAGAGTTGAAGCCTTGAAGCACGAAGCTCTTGTCAATTTCTCGACGGTTGATGGACTCGGACCAAAAACCTTGCTAGCCCAAAGTCATAATCTCTCGAACCTGTTCGTGATGCAAGTTCCTTTTTTCGATGATTCTTTTTCCGTAAGTTAGCCCTCGTTTCTCACTTGACCTGTCCTGAAGTACGGCTGGTCCATCGTTTTTAGAACCACCGAGCCTACACTTGACAAAGTAGTGGATACAGCCGAGAAAAGTTGAACCACGGAATCTCAGTGGACTCACATAGGTCCGAACGATATATTTGACGACGGTGAGTTCCAGAATTGTCCTAGCCTTCAAGTATTGATAAAAATATCTATCGAGACACTCGCTTCCATGTTGGTCCAAACCGAGTGATCGATCATGATCGAGGCGGTACTTTCTGCCAGCCGCTCCCGTCATCCGCTCCCGTCATCCGCTCCCGCCATCCGCTATCCGCTGATCATACTCAAGAAAGGCTATAAAAGACCGTCCAATCCTCCTTTAGAAACATAATCTATCCTTCTTCTACTACATCCACTTTGACCTCCTAAATCCAACACACGTCCAACATGATCTCAATGACCAGCGAATATGTCTCTGAGAGCACGTCTCGCTCTGGAAGTGAGGGTGACTGGAGCTGGGATCCAGAATCATTCACAATTAGGATGAACTCGTTACAGGATACGGTGAGCACCAATGAATCGCTATACATTCCAGCACTTTAGCTCACCACCAATACAACAGACCACTGTCGCTGACATCACACCGGCGCTTTCGTCACCAACGCTCTCTATGTCACGGTGCTCTACGTTGAAACCAATATCGCAACAGAGTTCCCCACCATTTCAATCTGCTCTCACTACTTCCCCTATTCATAATGCACGGTCCCTTTCGACTCCTAAATATTCCACTTGCCCGACGTCTGAAACTCCTTCGCACGCCGACTCCTCGTGCAGCGTCTCTTTTACGAGTGATGCCTCGTCCTTCAGCGACTTCACCCTCTCGCAAACAGTTGAAGAGGGCTCTAGTTATTCCCCCTATGCCAACGCCAGCGCCGGCACCATTGGCCTCGGCATCACCGGCCTCATCAATAAAGACGGTACTTCCTTCGATGGAATGGGTGCTATCGGCCTATCCAGATCCACTGAAGACGAGGAAATTGATTCAGCCGAGTACACCGGCACTCGGAAGGTCTCGTTCGCCCTCATCGACGAGGTTTCTTTCACGTTCTCGTCTTCACCACTCCAAAATCCGGCCCTGCGTCGTGTTTTCGCCACCCACTTCGCTACTATCCCTGCCCTGGCTCCACGTACGCCCACTCCGTACCCGCATGAGTTCATGGAGGCTGCTGGCGGGGAGTATTTCCCTACACCGAGCGTGCAAGGGCTCTCATCACCACTACAGAATGTTTCCGCCACCAGTAACCTCTCTGCACGTCTACCTACTCCGTACCCACGTAACACCACGGGGGAATATTTCTCCCAACAGAACGTAGGACTCTGCTCGCCGGCACAGGCCGTTTTCACCGCCACCCGCTTTGCCACCCCTACCCTGGCTGCACGCACACCCACTCCATACCCACATGAATTTATGGAAGCTGCCGGTGGGGAGTATTTCCCGATACAGAACGTACGGTTCGCCTCTCCACTTCAGCGTGCTTCCGCCACCAGTACCTTCGCTGCACGGATACCCACTCCATACCCACGTTACAGCATGGAAGTCGCTGGTGGGGAATATTTCCCTATACAGAACGTACGATTCGCCTCTCCACTCCAACGCGTTTTCGCCACCAGCACTTTTGCTGCACGTATACCCACTCCATACCCGCGTTACACGATGGAAGTTGCTGGTGGGGAATATTTCCCTGAATCAGAGTCCGACAAACCTCTCCAACATCCATCCCTACAACGCGTTCTCGCCACCCGTGTCGGTCCACCTACAATCGGTGCACGCACACCTACTCCATACCCACACGACTCCATGGAAGCCGCCGGTGGAGAATATTTCCCTCAACAACCACTTCAACGGAAGAATGCTGGGCTGGGCCTTGGCATCTTCGGACTTGCCAGCAGTGACGGAGGATCATTTGACGGCATGGGCTCTATTGTTGGTCTCCACAAAATCGTGGACAACGTGCAAGCAGTTTCAAGGGCGCTCATCGAAGAGGTGGCTTATACATTCTCGTCCACTCCCCAGTCAGCTGTGATATAACGCCACCCTCACATCGATTGCAATTTGTATATTAGTCGTCATCATGTATTACTAGCATTCAATCATCAATCATCATCCCGCACATTTATTTAGTCTGTGGACGGATCCAAGTTCTTTAAAATTTCGTTTGAACTTGAAACTGAGATCCATGCTTTCTGGAGTGGTCTTTTGAAATGAAGACTTGTCTCTGGACGAACCAGGGCTGCAAACTTCTAATGGCTGCTACAAGGCTTAGTATCATGGCTGAGATCCAAGTCACCTCCTTGTATGTTAGCTAGGTCTTACATAGGGTCCGTCCTAATCGACAATAAACCTGGGGGGGGGGGGGGGGGGAAATCCGTGTACATAAGTGAACCGAACGTTAGTAACACCCTTGAAGTTTACAACTACGCGCAGCTCGACTGATGACGAGAGTTGGCCAGTGAAGATTACGGACTAGATCAATCAGACTTCGATCAATCAGACTTCGACATACAAAATACTGCACAACCAAACCCAACGTAGTCGAAACCACCTCTTAGCCATAGTCTTTGGTATCAACGAAGTAAACTCTACAACGCCAGGGTGCACCTCCGAAGAGAAGAGCTTGGCCACGATTGAGTCCTCCCACTTCAATTACCAAATGGTTCTTCCCGATACCCCCGTGAGTAATCGAAAAACCCTTCTGCATGGACACGCGGGTCCTACACGAAAGAGTCCACCCAACTATGCACGCCGACAGTCCATCAATGTTGACTTCAGCAGGACGATATGTTGACCCAAGAGTCAACCGAGCACGCTGGCAATGGAACTCCAGCGTCCGCGTAGCTGCAATGTGTCCTGTCGCAATCTCGAGCACGATTTCAAACGCTTCTATATTGTTCGTCAATTTGACAAGGGTTGGCCCTTCACCAGCCTTAGACTGCGTTTCTTCAGCCGTAACAAATCCATAAACCCACTTCTGATCCGGGCGTGATCCCATCACCTTTTCATTGACGGCTGGATTTGCTCGCGATGCTTCACTCACATCTTCCATGAATTGATGCCGCAGGAGACGATCGTCAACATTTGACCTAACGGTTGCGAGGGCGAGTCGTGCACGGTCAAGTACGACACTATCCGTGATTAAGGAAGCCCGTTGTTCCCTGAATTGTGTGGTCGCATCGTCGATTTGCCTTGCAAGGGCCCAACTGCAAGCTGGATGTAGCTTATAACGTTCGAGATCCCAGGCCGTTGCTGCCATCTTGTGGAGTGTGTCAAATACTCCGGGCGCGACCGGAATCGTCTTCGACAGTGACCTGAAAAGTTCACTATTGGATACATCAACATATCAAGCGTTTGTTGGTGGTATCACCGGGTCCGACTTACCTATAATGTTTTAGTAATGCTATTTCTTTCCTTCCGTCTGGCGGCTTATTCTGAATCGACCTCCCCATCTCGACGACATCGTTCAGAGTGACTGAGAACAACCCCTCGCCGACAGCAGTGGAAGGACTGATTTGAAAATTGCAGCCCGAGTGCGAAACGAATGCGGCGGCCCCAAATTGAACCTGAGAACTTCCTTTATTGAAGGATAGACCTCCGCTTACACCAATAAGATCCCGCCAAGCAATTTCTGCAGAAGCCTCAAACTTGTTGGTATCCTCTGTTCCTGATGTCCTTTCGAAATGATAAGGTCAGCTTCGCTTGCAATGATGAGACTCTATATCGACACACACAAAACAGATAAACTCACAAGCACTCCACAAGAGTATTGAATGTGTAACGGCGCTGGAACCCAACAACGAAATAGTCGCCGTATCGCTCCCGAAATTCGTGGGGTGTACGGAGTAAAGCTTGGGCCTCAGGTGTGAGTTCAAGGTCATCCATATTCAGACTCTCAAAATTATATTCCCCAGATGCATTGTGCTCGATCATGAATGAAGAATTGGAACCCTTGCGAGTCTTCTCCACGTTGAACGACCCGCTGAGCGACACCGGAATGACTGGGTTGACAGTGCCCCGTCCCTGAAATGTACGCTGGCTCCTTCGCTCATGTTGGCCATGGACTATTCTGATCTCCAAATCACTGCGAAGATCAGTTTCGCGCGAAACGGGAAGGTTCCTGACGCCCTTGAATGGACTGCTTTTCGAGCGGCCGGTAAGTGCATCGATGCCTAGGCCGAGCTCGAATGTCTGAAGCCATGGGAAGTGAACTTCAGGATCGAGTTCTGTGGTTAGCAAATGTGGTAGTGCTTGTGACTGCGATAGGCGAAGTTCAGTATTAATGACAAATGACAAGTAGGATGACTCACTTCGGTGGTAGGAAGTTGATCGAACGATGTTGTAGTACATAAAAATGCGGCGTGGTGTTCCAAGGTGACATTTTGAGCGACACTTACAGCAGGAACCACTGGCATGTTGGCTTGGGGAAAGTGCTACGAGAATCCTGGCGCGTTAGGGTAACCGTAAGACCTCTCCGCTCTGCGGTTGACTTTTGTTATTGAATGGAAAACCGGATTGCTGCTCCACGTATCCTATTGCTCGCAGCGGGACAGCAAGTCCATGGCTGTCTCTTTGAGAATGGTTGAAGTTCGTGAGAGTTGTAGCCATCCCCCCTGAGTTCAAGCCTTGAAGCTCTTCTCCTTATGACTTCGGGCTAGCAAAGGTTTTGGTCCATGTCGACATGAAGAAATTGTCAATCTTGAACCTGTAAACCTTGTTTCATGGTGCAAGTTCTTTTTTTGAGTAGGTTGGTCCGCACGCCCTCGTTTCTCAGGCCGCAGTGCCACTTGATCAAGATGTCCTATCCCGAAGTACGGCTGGTCCATCGTTCTTGGACACTAACCCTGCACTTGATGGAGTGGGTACAGCCAAGGAAAAGTTGAACCAGTGAATACCAGTGGGCTTTAGGGCCACTGGTCTACGATTCACTCGACGGTGAGCTCCACTTTCAGATACCCCCTTCAAATTGACCTTCATCTTGTATAACGACAGGCATTTTATTGAAATAGTTGCAGTTCTTAACTCTTGACTTTCCTTGCTTCCATTTTAGTGCAAACCGAGTGATCGATCATGATCGAGGCTACTCGCCGATACTTTCTGCCAGCCGCCATCCGCTCCTACCATCCGTTCCCGCCATCCGCCATCCGCTGATCGCTGATCATACTCAAGAAAGGCTATAAAAGACCATCCAATTCTCCTCTAGAAACATAATCTATTCTTCATACTACACCCACTTTGACCTCCTAAATCTAACAACATGATCTCAATGACCAGCGAATATGTCTCTGAGAGCACGTCTCGCTTTGGAAGCGAGGGTTACTGGAGCTGGGATCCAGAATCATTCACAATTAGGAGGAACTCGTTACAGGATACGGTGAGCACCAATGAATCACTCTACATTCCAGCACTTTAGCTCACCACCATTACAATAGACCACTGTCGCTCACATCACACCGGCACTTTTGTCACCAGCGCTCTCTATGTCACGGTGCTCTACGTTGAAACCAACATCGCAACAGAGTTCCCCACCATTTCAATCTGCTCTCACTACTTCCCCTATTCATAATGCACAGTCCCTTTCGACTCCTAAATATTCCACTTGCCCGACGTCTGAAACTCCTTCGCACGCCGACTCCTCGTGCAACGTCTCTTTTACGAGTGATGCCTCGTCCTTCAGCGACTTCACCCTCTCGCAAACAGTTGAAGAGGATTTTAGTTATTCCCCCTGTGCCAACGCCAGCGCCGGCACCATTGGCCTCGGCATCACCGGCCTCATCAATAAAGACGGTACTTCGTTCGACGGAATGGGTGCTATCGGCCTATCCAGATCCACTGAAGACGAGGAAATTGATTCAGCCGAGTACACCGGCACTCGGAAGGTCTCGTTCGCCCTCATCGACGAGGTTTCTTTCACGTTCTCGTCTTCACCATTCCGAAATCCGGCCCTGCGTCGTGTTTTCGCCACCCACTTCGCTACTACCCCTGCCCTGGCTCCACGTACGCCCACTCCGTACCCGCATGAGTTCATGGAGGCTGCTGGCGGGGAGTATTTCCCTACACCGAGCGTGCAAGGGCTCTCGTCACCACTCCAGAATGTTTTCGCCACCAGTAACCTCTCTGCACGTCTACCTACTCCGTACCCACGTAACACCACGGGGGAATATTTCTCCCAACAGAACGTAGGACTCTGCCCACCGACACAGGCCGTTTTCACCCCCACCCGCTTTGCTACCCCTACCCTCGCTCCACGCACACCCACTCCATATCCACATGAATTTATGGAAGCTGCCGGTGGGGAGTATTTCCCGATACAGAGCGTACGGTTCGCCTCTCCACTCCAGAGTGTTTTCGCCACCAGCACCTTTGCTGCACGGATACCCACTCCATACCCACGTTACTCCATGGAAGTCGCTGGTGGGGAATATTTCCCTATACAGAACGTACGATTCGCCTCTCCACTCCAGCGTGTTATCGCCACGAGCACCTTTGCTGCACGTATACCCACTCCATACCCGCGTTACACCATGGAAGCTGCTGGTGGGGAATATTTCCCTGAATCAGAGTCCGACAAACCTCTCCAACATCCATCCCTACAACGCGTTCTCGCCACCCGTGTTGGTCCACCTACAGTCGGTGCACGCACACCTACTCCATACCCACACGACTCCATGGAAGCCGCCGGTGGGGAATATTTCCCTCAACAACCACTTCAACGGAAGAATGTTGGGCTGGGCCTTGGCATCTTCGGACTTGCCAGCAGTGACGGAGGATCATTTGACGGCATGGGCTCTATTGTTGGTCTCCAGAAAATCGTGGACAACGTGCAAGCAGTCTCAAGTGCGCTCATCGAAGAGGTGGCTTATACATTCTCGTCCACTCCTCAGTCAGCTGTGATATAACGCCACCCTCACATCGATTGCAATTTGTATATTAGCCATCATCATGTATTACTAGCATTCAATCATCAATCATCATCCCGCACATTTATTTAGTCTGTGGACGGATCCAAGTTCTGTAAAACTTCGTTTGAACTTGAAACTGAGATCCATGCTTTCTGGAGTGGTCTTTTGAAATGAAGACTTGTCTCTGGACGAACCAGGGGCCAGCCCTAATGGCTGCTACAAGGCTTAGTATCATTGCTGAGAGTAATCCGAGTCACCTCCCCGCATGTTAGGTCTTACATAGGGTCCGTGCTAACAGACAATAAACGTGGGGAAAAAAATCCGAGTACATAAGTGAACCGAACGTTAACACCCTTGAAGCTTGAAGTTTACATCTACGCGCAGCTCGACTGATGACGAGAGTTGGCCAGTGAAGATTACGGACTAGATCAATCAAACTTCGATATACAAAATACTGCACAACCAAACCCAACCTAGTCGAATCCACCTCTTAGTACCAGGGAAAATCATAGTCTTTGGTATCAACGAAATAAACCCTACAACGCCAGAGTGCACCTCCGAATAGAAGAGCTCGGCTACGACTGAATGCTCCAACTTCGATTACCAAATCTTCCTTCCCGATACCTCCGTCAGTAATCGAAAAACCCTTCTGCATGGACACGCGGGTCCTACACGAAAGAGTCCACCCAACTATGCAGGCCGACAGTCCATCAATGTTGACTTCAGCAGGACGATATGTTGACCCAAGAGTCAACCGAGCACGCTGACAATGGAACTCCAGCGTCCGCGTAGCTGCAATGTGTCCTGTCGCAACCTCGAGCACGATTTCAAACGCTTCTACGTTGTTCGTCAATTTGACAAGGGTTGGCCCTTCACCAGCCTTGGACTGCGTTTCTTCAGCCGTAACAAATCCATACACCCACTTCTGATTCGGGCGTGATGCCATCACCTTGTCATTGACGGCTGGATTTGCTCGCGATGCTTCACTCACATCTTCCATGAATTGATGCCGCAGGAGACGATCGTCAACATTTAACCTAACGGTTGCGAGGGCAAGTCGTGCACGGTCAAGTGCGACACTATCCGTGATTAAGGAAGCCCGTTGTTCCCTGAATTGTGTGGTCGCATCGTCGATTTGTCGTGCAAGGGCCCAACTGCAAGCTGGATGTAGCTTATAGCGTTCGAGATCCCAGGCTGTCGCCGCCATCTTGTGGAGTGTGTCAAACACTCCGGGCGCGACTGGAATCGTCTTCGACAGTGACCTGAAAAGTTCACTATTGGATACGTCAACATATCAGGCGTTTGTTGGTGGTATCACCGGGTCCGACTTACCTATAATGTTTTAGTAATGCTATTTCTTTCCTTCCGTCTGGCGGCTTATTCTGAATCGACCTCCCCATCTCGACGACATCGTTCAGAGTGACTGAGAACAACCCTTCGCCGACGGCAGTGGAAGGACTGATTTGAAAGTTGCAGCCCGAGTGCGAAACGAATGCGGCGGCCCCAAATTGAACCTGAGAACTTCCTTTATTGAAGGCTAGACCTCCGCTTACACCAATAAGATCCCGCCAAGCAATTTCTGCAGAAGCCTCAAACTTGTTGGTATCCTCTGTTCCTGATGTCCTTTCGAAATGATAAGGTCAGCTTCGCTTGCAATGATGAGACTCTATATCGACACACACAAAACAGATAAACTCACAAGCACTCCACAAGAGTATTGAATGTGTAACGGCGCTGGAACCCAACAACGAAGTAGTCGCCGTATCGCTCCCGAAATTCGTGGGGTGTACGGAGTAAAGCTTGGGCCTCAGGTGTGAGTTCAAGGTCATCCATATTCAGACTCTCAAAATTATATTCCCCAGATGCATTGTGCTCAATCATGAATGAAGAATTGGAACCCTTGCGAGTCTTCTCCACGTTGAACGACCCGCTGAGTGACACCGGAATGACTGGGTTGACAGTGCCCCGTCCCTGAAATGCACGCTGACTCCTTCGCTCATGTTGGCCATGGACTATTCTGATCTCCAAATCGCTGCGAAGATCAGTTTCGCGCGAAACGGGAAGGTTCCTGACGCCCTTGAAAGGAGTGCTTTTCGAGCGGCCGGTAAGGGCATCGATGCCTAGGCCGAGCTCGAATGTCTGAAGCCATGGAAAGTGAACTTCAGGATCGAGTTCTGTGGTTAGCAAATGTGGCAGTGCTTGTGACTGCAACAACCAACAGTGGGCGAACTTCAATGACAAAACGTCAAGTACACATATAAACTTGATAGCTCACTTCGGTGGAGGGAAATTGATCGGACGTCATAGTACCAACGGTGGACACTGGTGAACGACTATGAATTCCAAGCTCCTCTGGAATTCACACCTTTTGACGTTTGACGCGCAACTGTTCACCAACAGACGCTCAAGAGCCAGCGCCATTGGTGATCAAGCTCAAGGACCGAACTCAGTTTGAAAACTTAATCATTCCAATTTCCCTAGGATTTGCAAAATTTTCAACGGCGATTTTATTTAGCTTCAACCACTCAGTGTTGTAACCCCCAAATAGGACTCACTGTATTCCAATGTGTCAGCTTGTCTTCCTATTTTTTGTCTACAATAGAGGTGACGAGCAATTCCGGTTTTGCAATGTCACACTCTGTCACACTTCCGTTACAAACTCCGATTCGGCAGGACCATCGAATACTGCAATAAGTACAGTTTCTCCATTCATGACAGTATGTGTGGTGCATATTGTACTGAATTCGAACTGACTGTGACTTGCATGTGTGAAAATTGATATGCTTGCACACTAGCAAGGAGGAAGATGGCCTGTGGCGGTTATTAGATGCACACTCAACGACGAGCACGGACTTATCTCAGTCAAGATTCCCCACTGAGTGGTTGCTTGCAGCAAATTGTTCGACGATCTTGGGTTTTATGAAAGACTGTCAATGGATATGTAGGGAGTAAAGCTTTCAAGAGTTGGTAACTTGAGCTTACAATTGCCTCCGCTCACCGCCGAACACCAGCGTCGGTCCTTGGTCCTGACTGTCACCTCCCACCACCTTCTATCCTCGCTATCTTGCGAGTACCGTGTACTGGCTTTTACTCTCCCCATTGATCTTGTTTTTCCTTCAATACATCCCATAAAACATTTTAAGAAATCCGGTGCTCAAGGCATGTGTTTCGTCGGATCGTCGGATAATTTCCTTCATCTCGGTTCCCAGCTCAAAAATATAATGTCGAACTATTATCGTGCAGTTTCAGGAGTCGATTTAGCGATGGCATTGAAAGGGGGGAGAAGCTGACAAGTCAAGCCTTCCAGAACGGCGACAACCAGAGTTTGTGGGTCCAGTTGATGAACTTTGTAATTCAGTCTCCCAGGACAACAACAATTGTTTAGGCAGCTTCAAGGTCTTGTGCGCTCCCTGGTGACTGCAAGAACATTGGTCCAGTCATTGTTTTTCTTATCATTTCACCCTGATACCATGGTCGACGACGGTAGCTTACTCCAACGAGCTCTCCAGCATAAAAGGGTCAACGTCCACTTTGATTCCTTGTTTTCATACTGCAAAATCCTCCATTTTAATTCTCCAAAGTTGTACGTAGCATGTATCGCTTTCTGCTGTTCTTGTCCCACACCTCAACGTATAATTTTGCATTACAGGCGTGGGCATGTCACTGTCCGTTTTCTACTGCACTTGCCAAGCTTCTAGAACTGGTTCCAGGGTAGCCACCGTCGCCAAACTCTACGTTTCAACGCATCTGATTTTCCCCCTGCAGTTGGCAAACGTCTCACAAGACCCTTCCCATGGCGCAATGTCACCGAGAGTGGAGTGCCCTCCTTGTAGCCCTGAGTGGTGTACCACCCCGCATGGGCAAGCGTGGCTTGACGGCGCCATATGTGACTCTCCGGAGTCCATGTACTCTTCGGAGTCTACTCCAGTCGACACCCAACACGATTCTTATTTCACAATCGTTCGCGACTTTGCCAGTATTGCGAACCCATCTGCGATTGGGAGCTCATCCCATTGTAATCATGCTCAGCCCTGGTCCCATGACCCCCCGGCGATGTCGTCACTCTGCTCTGTCGAGAATACACCGTTGACCTCGTATTGGGCATATGGCTACGGCACTGTTTACTATGATTCAGCAACGTCACAACGAGCACCTATTTCTGCCTGCGGTCAGACGTCTTCTGTTGGTCCCTCCAATAGGTTGCCATCAGAGCCAAGGTCAGCGATAGAACAATCCATCAGGTGGTCACGAGTTGGGGTTGTGGACTTTGACCATTATCGTGGATCTACTCGGCTGAAGCGTCACCAAAGGACGGTGCATACCGTTCATGGAACTGGCCAACCCGCGCGAGTTTTCCCACTCAAGACCCCTCCCTGGACAAAGTAGTTGCAAGTCCCCGGCCGCGGATCCCCGTTAATGAGACGACAGTGGAGTTATTCACATAGAGCATTATCTCGTCTCAGACTCGCAACTAGTAGCCACCACAGACATTTTCCGTAGAGTAGTTTTCCTGTGATGATAATTACGTACTTACTAACTTTATGAATACAGTGTGCTGCTGAGCTCGATTTCTGAACATTTCTGATGAAATATTCATGACGAGAGAGGACGGAGAACATGTCATATTTAACTGTCCTGTAAACGACTTACCCATGCGGGAACTAAAGTGCGTTTCCTTTCAAGCCGTCTAAGACACTGCGCTCAATTCACGGCTGAAGGTTTGACAAAAAGGGAACAGCTGTACATGTGGGGTGTGTGACGCTTTTTTGACCAGTCGTCCCAATGTTTGGCCGAATCTGATGGGCATCACGACACGCTGTCACGGTCATGTTTGATATTGCTAGATGACACAAACGGTAAAGCTTTGAAGGCACAAATTTCCGTTCGGTTAATCACAGTCGTGGGCACCTGTATACAACATTTGGGATGCTAGACCTACTTACACAATCCTTTCCAGAAATCATATTTAGTGTTCTCGTGGACGACAACTATCTGAAAGACGTACGTCTGTCACCGATATCATAAAGTAACTTTTCTTTTATATAAAAAAGTCCTGAAGCAGGTCCGCCGTACCTTGTCTCCCTCCTCCCCCTTCACAGGTTTGATCTGATTCTAGAATTTCGCTCCCATTCATTTGATATCTTCCTCCTGAACGAGCATGGTTTCTGAAGGACCAAGAAATTCAAAGCCGCACGCGATCACGGATTTTCTTTGCCGTGTCAATGGCCTCAAGATCCGTCAGAGCCTCCAGGACTGGGGACAAGTAACCAATGAGTTCGGAGGGAGGAATTGTCTCCGACTCATTCGAAGCTCGCAGTTGCAAAGCCTTCTCGACAAACAGCCTCTGCAGACCAGAATCCTGGGAAAGGGGTTTACAGTCCTTGACGACGAGGGGCAGAGCATCGCGAGCTTCTCGGGGTATGGACGGGCAGTCCATCAAAGCGACGAGGAAGTCTATCAGAGCCAAAAGGCGAGCATCTTTGACGACAGCTACTACCTGCTCTGGGATCGATTTTTGGTGCTGCATTGCTTCCGGATAAGATTTCAGATACGTTTCCAACGTTTGCAATAGTTTCTCCCACATGCCAGCGGATGCTGTTTCCGGCAAATTCTTACACTGGGCGATTGCACTCTGCAGCGAGGGGAGCGAGTAATAGAAATCTCCACTGGCGTATTCGCTGTCCAGAGCCCTGAAATGGTGACACATCACTGCTGTGATAACGCAGCGAGCAGGCCTAGCTATTGCTGGCGTATTGTTCGTGAGGAAAGTTTTCAGATCATCACCTGGAAACCAAGATGTATGTCGCTCGTTCGACACGAGATGGTTGAGGAAAGAGCACATCGCTTTTAAACAAAGTAAAGCACGGCGTCCTTGCTCTGCGGACATCACCCCAGCACTGGCGCTGCAGCCATGGAAATAGGCATCAAGTTGCATCGCAAACGAACGATCAGGAAATGCTCTATCAATTGTGCGGCACTTCTCATTATCCAAGGCCCTGAAGAATCCAGGTAGGTCCTCTATGAATGGCTCCACCTCACTTGCTTTCTTCAAGGTGCTGATTAAGTCGTACAATGCAGCCGTATCTCTGGAATCACGTGCCGACGATGGTGTAGTAGCTGCTTTTTCTGCCGAAAGGTGATTTCGTACTTTACGTTCTTCGGAAGTGAGTTTCGTCCAAATCCCCCGTTTCTGTTGTTTGGTCTTTGCGAAAAAAAGGAAAATGACGCAGTAAAAGAAGCCCTTGAGAAGAGTACGAAACCCAGACGTGATGATAGTCAGGATCGGCGTGTTGTATGGACAGTTCCGATATATGATCGGAAGAACAGCAATTGCAACATATAGGATGGAAGCGATGAAGAGGATGGCAAGCACTAGACGAGCGATGACTGAGTTGATGGGACGCATGAATTCGTAAAGGCCACCAAAGAAGAGGAACAGTGCAACATGCAGCAGGGTAGGAATAGATGTGACCAAAAGGGGGATTCTGAAAGATTGCAGGCCCTCAAAGAGATAAGCACGTATCCTTGCCCGCGTGCGAGTGGCAGAAGTACGCTCGATCGCTTCTAGGTAGATACGGACCCATTGTTTGACCATAATCGCACCAAAAGCCGTTATAAGACTGAACGAGAGACTGAGGAACCAGAGGATATTCGTGCGCAGGATAGAAAGGGTTGGGATAAAAGGAACCGTTTCAGGAGGTGGAGAAAGGGCAAGGGCTTGCGAGCCATTTGATATGGCGGCAAGTTGTTGGACAACTTCAGAAAGGAGGGTGACGGTACGATCTCCTGGATTCGGCTGCAGACCCTTGAAACTTTGGAGTATGAATGCAGTTATGACAGCAGAGAAAAGACCAGCCTGTGTTGACAGGTGAGAGGATGTGGGCTCGCGGACTCGAGATTTTTGTCATTCACTCACGAAGATCAGGATCCCATCCATGTCATCTCTCCAGCCTTCCACCAATGTCTTGTCGTATTCGTCTGCTTTGGTGCAATAAATTGACCAGATCCTATCCGGTGGTTGATCGTAGGATCCGCTCGCGGGCTCATTTTCTAACAGTAACAGTACATATGGTAAAGGAACGAAGAGTTAACTGAACTACTCCACGACTGCCACCGTGACACGACCACGCACGAGTTTGAACTTGAGCTTCGGTGTCTGATCGTCCCGCTTCTGGGTCTGACATGGTCTCGGACGCGGGCGCTTCTTCTGAGAGTGCACCATGTAGCCCAGTTAATTGAACTACTCCCCTGAGGAATGCCACAACTACGCACGAATTTGAACTTGGGCTTCAGGTCGTCCAGCTTCTAGATCTGACATGGTTGGCAGTTGGCAGCTGTCGAGAAGGGATTGTGCCTGGCATTGGTCAATTCTAAAAGGAAATTTTTGTCATCGTCAAATTCACCAAATATATAGCAAGTTATATACTTGCGACACGCCTCCCCCTCTCCGAGTCTTCCATTAGTTCGCCAGAGCATTAAACTATTTGAACTATATCACCACAACCCTCGTATACATCAGCAAGTCTTACAGTCATTGCTGGCCCAGTACGTGGAATTTGATGTCGAGAGTCCTCTGTTTCTAAATGCAACGACACATAGAAAATGTGTATTAGACGAATCAGGTACGATACCGCCTGTGGATGAATATATCGATGAATAGTAAACCTTGCAGCTTCTGAACGTTGGTTGAGCGCTGACGTTTTCGTTATCGTTCCACCGTGGAACAAAGTTGAGGTGAATCCACAGCATAAATCCCAAATCCTAGTTATAAATTGCACTCCTAAACCTTAACGGCAGGGATGCCGCAGAGACCCCGGAAAATTTTTCATACCCCGACAGCCTAAAACGCCATCATAAAGATGATTTCTGGGAAGGGGGTCGGTACCCCCCTTCCAAATCGGACTTTGAAAATCATAAATATTTTGCTTAAAATAGCAATGTGCCTGTCCGGCACCCCCAAGCGATGTCCGGCACTACGAAGCGATGTCAGTTTATGTCTTGCCCTTCGGAGACTGAAATCTCAAATGCACAGACGTCCTTATTGGGTCGAAGGGGTTCCATCTCCGACATATGTCTAGGTTTATATGCGTTTATGATTTATGCTGTGGATTCGCCTCCACTACAGCACACTTCAACCTTGGTCTGTGAGGTTGAGGAAACGAGAAGTCCACGATGGATCCCAATCAGCCCGCTGACTCGGAGCCCACCATAGATCCATCATTTGCTTTGCTGGCAGACTTTCCCCCTGAAATACAACATGCTATCATCACTTTCACCTTCGTTCTGCAAATGGAGGAGGCCTATTCCACGAACGACTTGGAAGAAATGGCGAGGCGTGTTTGCAATTATCCACTTCACGGGTGGGACAAAGTGCGCTGTTGGGTGACTGCACTCGTGAGTGCTTCAAAATGCTTATGGATTTGTCTTTTAACACATTTTACAACATCCTCAGCTCGATCTCAGTATACGCATCCTGGACCCGCCTTGTGTCGAATATTCAATATTCAGTGGAACTGAGGAGCCGAAATATAAGGGGTGGACTGCCTTCCAGGTCGCCGCAAAGGTAGCCGACATTCCACTGATCCGACGCCTCATCCGTCTTGGCTATGATATCAATGCACTCGATTCCATTGGAAACATGGTGGCGTCCACAATTGCAAGTCGCATATCTGACGGTCTCTCTCCAGCATGGAAAAATTTGTTCGTGCTTCGGATCTTGTGCGAAGAAGGCGTCAATGTTAATGCAGGCCACAACGGTCGAATTCTCGAGAAAATGCTCTACGACCCTGCAAAATCCTTCACGGATGAAAACTACAACACGAGCATCAACGGGTTTAAATTGTTATTGAAGCATGGCGCCTCGTTGAACCACGCCTTGCATGGCATAGCAGATAACAAGTCAAACGTACCCGAATTTCTCGATATCTTGGTTGATGCCGGTGCAGATCTGGAGGAGCTGCAGGATAACATGACGCCTCTCACGGCAGCCGCTTCAAAGAAAATTTTACGGGCAGTCAAAGCCCTAATCAGGGTTGGTGCCAATGTCAATTGTGCTGGAGAGAACCCTTTGTTTGCCGCGATCAAACCTTGTCGTGATCATCATGTCTATGCACCTTCCACCGCAGCAATCTTGACGGTTCTCTGCAATGCTGGTGCAGATACGACTCAGCTCAATCACGTCAATCAGAACATTCTATTATATGCCCTACAAGCATCTGGTGATGAAACATGCTGATATAATACCTGGGACGCTGTCCCTACTGTCGTTGAAGCACTCTGCAAAGGTGGAGCAGATGTTAACTTCCATTACCATCGTGATCAAGCTCCTTTTCCCCGTCACAAAAATGGTGACACTCCCTTACACGTTGCCACTCACACATGGCCTGGAGCCTCGTGGGGTGATGTTCCTCCCAAAGTACCTTCTGAATGTGTCGAGATTCTGATTTTGCATGGCGCAGAAGTAGATTCTCAAAATAATGCAGGGGAGACGTGTTACCTTTTCGCCCCTTTTCGCCCTGCTTACTCATCGATCAATTCCCACGGCCACTTTCCCATGGAGAAGTGCCAAGTCCCACGACCCTATTGGCTACCAATCCTTCAGTTCCAAGTTCTCGCGCTTTGACGTCACCACATGTATGATCAATCACATGTCTGGTTATCGTCCAATCACATCGCGCTTACTCATCCAAGATAAGAGAGCTTAATGCCATTGGCTGGAGATAAGAGGGAGTTCTGCCATGTTATGGATCGCTAGATCAGCGGGCTCCAGCAACAACCAACTAAACTGAGTCGAGATCAGACCAGAGGAAATACAAGGAATAAAGTGTATTCATGGTCAACTACTACTATACAACCAGTAGCAGCCCAGGGGAGGGGGGAGGGCTAGGTAAGCGAACCAGGGGGTGGAAACCAGACTAAACGTAAGGAAAAGGAAACAACAGAGTGATCTACCTACTATATATAGAGCAAAGACTTAAGGGTAGGCTTGGCTATCATACTATATCTGGACTAGTCATGTGAACCTCAAACAATAGATAACTTCACCTATTCAAGTAATCAGAACCAAAACAATGGAACACAGGGTAATGTTCCAGAAAGCTCCGGAATCTGTCATGGAACATGTGCTGGTCACATGTCATGGGATTGAACCAAGGTAGTGGTAATGCGCAGCATTGCTTGACATCGTGGGATATCGATGAGTAATCAGGATACTGGTCACCTGACTGATTACTGTTGAGTTGGGATGGCAAGGGAGTGGTCCATGTCATAGGGAAAGGGTAAGAGAGGGTCAGGGATTGACTGTCACTATACAGCCACTGGTATAGTCAATAATCATGTTGTGTTGGTCATCGTATGAAGTCCATGATGTCGTGTCAAGTGGAGACTTGTCAGAACTGTCCAGGAACTGGGGTCATGGATACACATGTGTAGTATGTACCATCTTGGTGTGATCGGGGAGGTCAGTTGGATCATTGAATAAGGTATGAGACAACAGCAATTGAGGTGGGTGGTTATAGCCGTCATTCTACCCAGATGGTCTGAACCAATAGAGTGGTATCACTGGTATGCGACAGTGTTGAAATGTATCGGAGTACAAGTCTTTGTGGAGCATCAAGGGGACTTGTCATACATGCAAGTTCGGGTTGTCAGCTGAGCACCGGCGGTCAGCTGATGAGAAGAAAGGCGAATGAATGTAGAGGTGACATGTGAAGAAGAACAAGATGGTTGGCCAAGATAGGTCCAAGGAGTCATCGGTTGTTGGCAACTATGACGGATCCGATGTCTGAGTCATTGTGGGGAGGTTGCATTATCCGAATATAGGTTGCATAGATGTAGACGCCCACAAGGGTGGAGATGCCAATAGAACATATCACAATCGTGGCGATGAGCTGGGCGTCAAAGGTAACCATGAGGATCGGGATGACGTGTCGGTCTTCTTCGAAATAGGAAAGTCGATCGGTCATCAGGCACAAGGAACCATGTCGGTGAATTGTGAAAGAACAATGACAATGTCATGAGCATATGGGTGTGGACATATGATCGGTCGGCGGAGAACCAGAGTATTCCGATTGCTGGGTATGATCGGTGGTTGGGTCATGGAGTATTCTTGTCTCCGGGTATGCACACCGGTCATGGGTTGTGACAAGAATGGAATGGTCAAGTTCAGATTGTATTGTCTTCAGGTTCCTTCAGCTTCTGGTTGTGCATGAATGGTTATGCACCGTCAAATCATCCAATGAGGACATGGGGTCAACCCGAGAGTTCGGTAACAAGGTATCGTCCAATCAGAGCGTGGGACTTGGCACATCTCCGTGGGAATGTATGGGTGTCACGTGCTGTCAAAGCAAAAGACAGGGGCAAAAAGGTGAAAATTGTAACATGCCATTGGACGATAGAGTATTGTCTCCCCTCAAGTTTGTTCCTTTATATATCATCGATGTATGTACATTGTACTTTACATTTAGTCTGGTTTACCACATCGGATCAATAATATCCCCTTCTCCCTCTCATCGCTCGAAGCTTAGTTTGAGTCCGTTTGTTGTCGGAGCCGTCCCGTAGACGATCTGTAACAAGATGCCTCTGCATTTAGCTGTGCTGCAACAAGACCTCCTGTGTGTGCAAACTCTCTTATGGCATGGCTCAAAGACCGATGTGGAGAATGTTAAGGGCAGGACACCACTCATGCTGGCACAGACTGCAGATTTCTTGAAGACGCAGGTGGGGGAACAAATTTTAGCGGCTCTTCGTGGAGCAGAATAGCGAGATTGTGTTGGAGGATACCTATGATCTGAAGTACCAGTAAAGCAGTATCTTGGCAAGTTGATATATCAGGTTTCAAAATTCAAATGCAGATTGGGATGTTGAGCAAAATAACAATGTAAATATTGACTTTCAACCAATTTTTTATTCTATTTGGCGCCTATTCAACATCCCCATGCACCTTGCCTTATAAAGTGATAGCTAAGTAAAATAATTTGACTAGTCAATTTTAACTCCAGTCCTACTGGGATAAAATGACTGAAAATTTATGTCTAGGCAGTGTGAAGACTAAGATATACAAAACCTAATTCTCTTCAAAATTCTGCCCAGTTAGTGTTTCAATATAGGCATCAATCCCAGATGAGTTCTTGATTTCTAAATCAAAGCCAGGCATTCTTTTTCTGTAAACATCTAGATTGTTTTATGGAAAGGCCAGATAGTTGTTAGTGTATGGGGGGAGTCTTGAAAACCAAAATATTCCCTACAGATCTCTGGGATCTGGGCCACAGTCTTTCATACACATAGCCAAAATGACGACTTTTTAATCTCTCCAGCTTCAAAAAATCTGGCATTAAAGTTGACAAAAGATTTTTCATATTGTATGTTTATATCCCCAAATTTTTGTAATACATATGGAGCAGTAGAATACACTGTTCTGAGACATTTGCATTACGCATCCAATTTGCACTTCTACTACCATAATAGTACGTGTAAAACAATGTCTGTTCAGAATTTCAAGCACTGCTGAGACTGCACTATTTTGCATGTGAGAAAATCATTGTAAAATAATTGGCAGCTTGTTATAATTTTGCAGACCATTTTTGTAGTTGCAAAATCCAATCCAAATATTTACTTTTGTTCCATTGTTTTCATTTTGAGGGGTGCAAAATTCAAAATAAGTGACAAGGATATATTTGGATAGAATTTTGCAACTACAAAATTGG
This sequence comes from Hygrocybe coccinea, assembly GCA_963555575.2. Taxonomy (NCBI): domain Eukaryota; kingdom Fungi; phylum Basidiomycota; class Agaricomycetes; order Agaricales; family Hygrophoraceae; genus Hygrocybe; species Hygrocybe coccinea. The sequence goes on from OY741991.2 coordinate 774,592, forward strand.
TTGCAAAATGATAAGCCATCAACGATTTTCCCGCATGCAAAATAGTGTGGTGTCAGCCATGTCAAGTGAGGCCATCCTGTGAAAGGCGGCGCGTGTTCGGCAGAGGACAAAACAAGCTCCGCTTGAAAATTTTAGATATAAAGTCCTTGCCAAACGTCCTTTTATAATGGCCGTTTATTCCCTTGATCCATCCACTGCTGTCGAGCATCTCAAGTCATACTTGAGCCCTGATGGCCTCTCAGTCTCTGATCTCATGAACTCGCAAGTTCATGGAGGGCTTGCTTACAACGATTTTCTCCTCCTGCCGGGTAAAATTGACTTCCCTGCTTCAGACGTGGTGACTGAGAGCCGGATCACCCGGAATGTCGTTCTCAAGACACCTTTTATGAGCAGTCCTATGGATACTGTTACGGAGGCTGAGATGGCAATTTCCATGGCTGTAAGAATTTTTTTGCTGTCCTCATAACATGCTATCGAAGAACTTAATGTCTTTTCTCCTGACCGTTAGCTTCTTGGAGGTATCGGTGTAATTCACCATAATCAAACGCCAGAGGCACAGGCCTCCATGGTGCGAGCTGTCAAACGACATGAAAATGGGTTCATCGCGGATCCGGTGGTGCTTTCACCGACTCATTTGGTTGAGGACGTCTTGGATATTAAAGCAAGACTTGGTTTCTGCGGTATTCCTATTACCGGTGAGTCTCTTCTTTTTTTCTCCCGTCATTGTGATGAAAAATCCATCATGACCTTCGTTCTTCCGAGCTAACGTTTTTTGCGTGGTATGGGGATATCCATGTCTCCTTCTGAATCCCTGTTCTTATTTGATTGGTATTTGAGCATTGGTTAATCATCGTTTATTTAACAGACACTGGTCTGCTCGGTGGCAAACTGGTGGGTATTGTGACTTCGCGAGACGTCCAATTTCGGTCTCCCTTGGCACAACTTTCTGCCGTAATGACTACTTCCCTGGTCACTGCATCTCAAGGAGTGACTCTTTCCGAGGCAAATGACATTCTCCGAGATTCCAAAAAAGGCAAGCTTCCGATCATTGACGACGAAGGCCGCCTTACCTCGCTGCTCGCACGCTCTGATCTTCTCAAGAACCAGACATATCCGTTGGCGTCCAAAAACCCACAGAGCAAGCAGCTATACGCTGCAGCCGCTATCGGGACACGTCCTTCAGATCGAGAACGACTTACATTACTTGTGGACGCAGGGCTTGACATAGTAGTGCTTGACTCCTCCCAAGGCAACTCAGTCTTCCAAACTGACATGCTGAAATGGATAAAATCTACCTACCCGAAACTCGAGGTCATTGCTGGCAATGTCGTTACGCGTGAGCAGGCCGCGCCCCTGATCGCTGCCGGTGCCGATGCTCTTCGTGTGGGTATGGGTTCTGGATCCATCTGCATTACCCAGGAAGTTATGGCTGTTGGGCGACCCCAGGCGACGGCTGTTTATGCCGTGGCGGAGTTTGCGAACAGGTTTGGGGTGCCAGTCATAGCCGATGGAGGCATTGGGAATGTTGGGCATATCGTGAAGGCGTTGGCACTGGGCGCGGGCGCAGTGATGATGGGTTCGCTGTTGGCGGGGACGGAGGAGGCGCCGGGGGAGTACTTCTACCACGAGGGGAAGCGGGTCAAGGCATACCGCGGCATGGGGAGTTTGGAGGCTATGGAAGAGGGCAAGCCTGTCCCAGTGAAGTCGAGCGGTACCCCCGGTACCAATAAATACCCCACCCCGAACAAGAGCAATATACACGAAAATGCTGCTACATCACGATACTTTTCTGAATCGAGCTCTGTAAAGGTGGCGCAGGGAGTATCGGGCGATGTCCAGGATAAGGGTAGCGTGAAAGCGTTTTTGCCATATCTGCATGTTGGTGTGCAACATTCGTTCCAGGATTTGGGTGCGAGGAATCTCCTGGAGTTGAGGGAGGGCGTGATGGAAGGGAAAGTGCGGTTTGAACTGAGGACTGCCAGCGCGCAAGTTGAAGGGGGTGTGCATGGTCTGAATTCGTGAGTCGGTTCAATGCTCTTGTTTGAGTGAACCTCATCAACCGCGCCAGATATACGAAACGACTGTTTGCTCGACAGTAAATAATTAGATCAATCTTGTATACGACATACTTACCGGGATTATTATTGACATCGGCGCTGCTTGTCACGTGATCAGATCTTGGGAAGGAACCGTTGGGCAAGTCGCATAATAAGTGATGGCAAGGCAACGACGGACTCGGCCTTTACACCCATGTAAAGTTTCAGATTACACGCCTACGACAACCTCTACCACGACCTTCTCCTTTGAGGCGAGGAACTTCTTCGTGCAGCCCGACCTCCTCCGATCAGCTTATCCATACGATCCTGGCGTCAAACACCCCAAAGGATACAAGATCCATTACTTTGAATTTCGTGGACTTGGGCCTCCTCCGGATGATTTGGGATTACCTGGTGATGTTTGGATCGACCGCACCCCGTCTCATCATGCGCTGTATTCGAGAGAAGGTGCAAAATGGTCTTTATGGCCAGCTTCTTGTCTGGTGGAGAAGTTGTCTGTGTCGCATCCATTCATCCCAGCACGTATGTTGTGGTGTACCGACAAGGCCGTTGCCTGGTATGGTCCTGCCACCATTCAAAATCATTGGGGACGGCTTAAGAAGTCAAAACACCCACCTACTGCCGGGACGTTGAATCAGATGCTCTCGGCAATTCTTCACAGCGGAGACGCATCAAAAGTCAAGGCCCCCGAGAGGGAAATTGTTTGTGTGAAAATGATGAGGAATAAGATGACCTTGATTTCTTACAATGTTGGGAGTTCTCAGGAGTCTAGCATCCTTGCCGAAGCACCATCTCGGGGACTTTCTTTCATCGGTTCATCGACTGATCGTGTGGATAAGTATCAGTCCTCTACATCTACAACCGACTCGTCACCACTACAAAGCCTCTCACCACTAGATACGAGTGCTTGTGATTTGGTTTCCGAGCAGTCGACTCCCGATGGCGGACAGCTGATGTGTATAGTTTCTGATCCAGGTATGCTGGCGCGTCCACCTTGAGCGAAGCTTTTTTGGGTGTTCCCTCATTCGATTCTTGCAGAACAGGTGGATAGCTCCGAAAATTTCCGCACTGGTCCCATTCAGGCCTCTCTTCGTAGCGGCGAGAATGATTCCATGTCGATCGGTGATGACAATGCTCCTATATCAGATTACTCCGACGCTGAACTCTCCAGCTTAAGTGAAGATGAAATCTCCACGCCCGATCCACACAATCAACATACCACTCAACCATTAATGCAAGAAGAACTTAACACCAACCGCACATTGCACGCTCTTTCTGATGACCATCATCCCGCTTCTGATTCACCATTGCCTCCTTCGCTGCGCCGCCTTGCGTACCATCAGATTCGACCGCCGCCACTTGCTCATACATTGCCCGACTTGCATTCTCCCCCTCCTGCACTTCAATCGAATTCAGCACATTTGGGGTCAACGCCACCTTCGCCTGCATCACTTGATGAAATATACCGGTCCACCAGCATTGCTGACGAGCCACAACCGTCTCCTGCTCATTCGATTACGCGTATTCAAGAGGGAAATGATCAGATCCAGTGCGCATACCCACATGAAAAACAGTTCCAACTCCTCCTCGAAAAGACACGTCTACTGGAGGCCGACATACTTTTCCTTAAAGATGCAGACCGACGACTTCACAAAGGGGAGATGACACGAACCGATGAGCAAACGAATGATACCGTCGTGGATGAATCTATTCAAGGATTAATCCATTCCTTGTTTTCCCGGGCACAGATTTCTTCAGATATCGATATTATCGAACCTGTGGTCCGCAGCCTTGTACAAGGTATCTCGCTTTGTAAGTTTTCTTTGCTGAAACTTTGATTTTTGCCTCTGTTTTTCTCAAACCCTCGTGCGTTGTTAAAAAGTTTCTGCAAGGGTCCAAGCTGAGAGAGCCGCACATTCAATGACGAAACGACTTCTGGAAGAAACACAGGCAATGCTAAAGCAGGTCAGCTCATGATTAATATCCTTGTCTTGCGAAATCACTGAAAGCCTTTCGTGAGGTAGTACATGCATCCTGAGCCTAACTCAGACAGCGGAAATAATAACGCAGTTGCGACTTCTAGCGCCTCGATCTCAGCGGATATTTCTTCATCCAGTCAATCCGCAGGAGAAGCAGCAGCCTCTTTGTCTGCACCCCTCACGCCCATTGTTGTTGACAAGACTCATAGTTCTTCAGCACCATTTGGGCAAACGGATGCAGATCACTCCTCCGACTCCACGTTGATCGGCGATCACATGCTGTTAGCTTCTTCGTCCGCGATCCGTGACAAGGCAATTGGTAATACTTCCACATGGAGCGTAAAGCCTGGACAGCAGTTTTCTGACACTCTGGAGGATGGACAAGAGACGCGTCCGGGCAAACGGAGGCGCATATCCTGTGATCCAGAATCCTGCCCAAACTCTGGATACGGCGACGGGTCTGAACACCTTGAACTAGTATATCAACCGTATTCCCCGACTTTGCACGCAGTGTTTTCCCCCATGGATAATCTATACGAGGAGAATAACGGTCGCAGAGACAGAGTTGAGGGAAATTCACCTCTACCTAGCAATTATAAACCCGGACAAATGGGCAAACAACACCTTGAAATTCTTTTCCTTTCGCACCGTAATCAAAGGCATTGCCGGAGTTGCCTGTACGTGGCAAATTTTTGTGATCTTCGCGTTGTCCTCTTCTGCGCTGTGACTGAACTGAAATGTAATGCAGTCTACGACAACTCCAATATCCAAGTTTTACTCCACTTGCATTCCCGTCTGACGCTTCCATTACAAGCCTTGTTGCTCATTGCGAATCAGAACACCCTATAGCATGCGAGAAATTGGCCGGCAAACACATTCAAGAACTGGTTGAGATACGAAATCAAGTCGAAACTACAGACTGGCGGCTGTTGAACACGGCGGTTGAGGAAGACGATAATGATGATGATATCGATGACTTACGTGTATGACGAAGTACATGGGCTTATCTCGATTTCCCGCTACATACCTCTCGCAGGACCTGTTTTCCCCTGCTTCATGTTATGTAAGATGGAAAACTGTGAGGAGTTCACGAAACATGACGAGTTATTGAATTGATGGGTACAGATCAGCGGTACATATTGATATAAAGTTATGTAATTATGATCAGAAAAACTACAAATGACGATAAAATTGATGGCTTAGTGAGTCCGTAATAGAGTACTATGAGAATAGCACCGGCTCAAGTCCATTGTCGTACAGGTTACCGGTGATTTAAAAACTACTTTGTCCAAGGAGGGATCTTGAGTGGGAAAACTTGAGCGGGTTGGCCATTTCCATCGCAGGTATGCACCGTCCTTTGGTGACGCTTCAGCCGAGCGGATCCACGATAATGGTCAAAGCTCATAACGCCGACTGGTGACCACTTAACGGATTGCCTTGTTTCTGATCGCAACCTAATGGGGGGACCAAAGGCAGATGTCCGGCCGTAGGTAGAATTTGGTGCCTGTTGCGATGTTGCCGAATCGTAGTAGACAGTGCCGTAGCCATACCCCAACAACTGGGAAGTCGACAGCGTATTCTCGGCAGACCAGGGTGACGTTAGCACCGGGAGAACGTGGGGACAGGGCTGGACGCGACTTGGGCGGGACAAGCTGCCAATCGCAGAGGGATTGGCGGTACTGGGAACGTCTTGTACGCCTGTGAAGTAAGAATCGTGTCCGGTGTTGACCGGAATAGACTCCGAAGAGTGCATGGACTCCGGAGAGTCACATATGGCGCCGTCGAGCCACGCTTGCCCGTGCGGGGTGGTGCACCACTGAGGACTACAAGAAGGGCACCCTACTCCGGGTGACATTGCACCATTGGAAAGGCCTTGTGAGACGTTTGCCAACTGGGAAAGAAATCAGATGCACTGAAACGTAGAGTCTGACGGGGGGGGTAGTTACATTGGAAACAGTTCTGGAAGACTTGCAAGTGCAATAGAAGACGGACAGTGACATATCTGTTTAGGAAAAATATGTGTTGAGGTGTGGGGTAAAAAGCAGCAGAAGTGATATATACGTTACATACAACTTTGGAGAAGTGTGCAGACAAGGGAGTCGAAGCAGGTTGTTGACCCTTTTTATGCCGAAGAGCTCGTTGGAATGGACTACGGTCGTTGACCATGGTATCAGGGCGAAATGATAAGAAAGACAATGAGTGGATCAAGGTTCCTTCGGTCACCAAGGAGTGGGACAAGACATCGACTTCGAAGCTTGCCTAAAACAAATCGTTTGTCACGGTTGTCCTGGGAGACTGAATTTTTACAAAGTTCATCAACGGGACCCACAAACTCCTGGTTGTCGCCGTTCTGAAAGGTTTGACTTGTCGGTTTCTTGCCCGTTTCAACGCCGTCGCTATCGAGACTCTGAAGGTGCATGATGATCTGTCAACAAAAGCAGCGGTTATGTAACCAAAGCAGGAAAATCATGTAATTATGTAATCTGAACCTGGCGACATCAGTAAATACACAAGACCTTTTTTCGCACCTTTAAACACTTTGTCAAGAGGATAAAGTTCGATAAGGGGTCAAGAGATTCACCTTTTAAAAGCCAGGTGGGTTTTCTTGGAAAAGGTGGCTGGACTTGGAAAAGGTGATTTCACTTGTAGAAGCTGCAAAAAAGTGCACGAAAGGGCTTCAAGTAGATTAGCGTCATTTACCTTTTATCAGTTTAGAACTTCGGCAAAAAGAGCAAAAAGGCTAAAAAGCATTCAAAGCAATTCAAAAAGCAGTTGCTTTTTATTAGTTGTTCAGCTTGTTGATACTTTGGAAGGCTGGCAAGTAGCACGAAAAGTAAAAATAAAGTGGCAAAAAGTGATGCTGAAAGCATCACTTTTGCCACGATTTTCATTTCACTATCTACGGTCCATGGTATAATAAGAAAGGCCGCAATGAGCGGCCAGAAGATGAGAAGAAAAGGGAGGGAAGAGGCGGAGGGGAAGTAGGAGCATGGGAGAAATGGATGCGGGGGAGGGGGACAGGTAAGACGACACAAACAACATAAGTCCAAGCGCGAGCAGCGAGCAGCGAGAAGCAAACGAGAATGGCAAAAACGAGGGAGTGGTGGGGCAACTGGGTTTGTGTTGCTTTGGGGGATGTGGTTTGCCTGGCAAGGGAGGGGATTGGTAAAAAAGTATTAGAGAAACAGGAATAACTTACCAATTATTAGTTGGCCCCATCATCGTCCACCTGAATAAGGTCCTCGTCGCCATCCTCGATTTCGAAGTCTGAGGAGTCATCCACGGTAGCAAGAGAATTGCCGCTGTCAAATTTCTTATACTTAGCTTCCGCTGATGCGCTGTCGAGGATCTTCTTCCATTGTACATCGGTAAGCTTTCCAGCTAACTTCATAAGAGACGAGGTCCTTTTAACGAGTACTTCCTTCCCATCCCGCCTCTCAATTCGGTCGCCCCAATTGGACTTCGAGAAGTAGCCGGGTGGGCCATGGATTGTCTTCTTCGAGCCGCTCACCCAGCAGAGAAGAGCATGTTTAGCCTGTATATATGTATAGTCAGCCAATGAAGTTCAGGTGTCGGAGGGACTCACAGCTTGGAGAGAGTAGACGAGGGCGCCAACAGGTTTCGTCTTCAATCGACAACCAAGGGGAATGCCGGAGATGGAAGAGATATGAGTTGCGAGGATAGTTGATACAAGTTCGGATTGGAATATTCCCTAGAAACCAATGAATACCAATTTGTTTATATTGAAATATGAGACGTACCACGGGTTTTCCCCCCTCCTCGCAAAACTTATAATAAAAGGGGGATGATTTATCACTCTCACCCAGCAGCCATTGAACATGTGATACACGTTCCTCGGGAGTCAAGTCAGCCTCAGCGAAATACTTGTCAACGCAAATCATTGCCACTGTCGCGAATTTATTCCGCCATTCGGATAGGCGATCCTCAGACTGAATTGTTAGTAGTAATATGAAGTTAAATTTACAAGAACTTACGAGTTTGGAAACAGCACCAATAAAATCGTTGTCAAGCTGATATGAAAAGGCAAGGGACCACAGATTTCGGATGTCCATCTCGTCAGGTTGCTCCCATGATGCCAAAGTCCCAGCATATTCTCGCAGTAGTGGAATGAAACGAGTACGGAAAGCCTCGCGATTGGCGGCAGGTAAGTCATTCATAGTGATATTTTCCTTCTTGACTTGGCCTGACACAACGCGGCTCTTTGTCTTTGCAGAATCGGGCTCGGTCTTTACGCTGATTTTGGCAAGTGAGCGTACCTATTTCAAGGGGTATCAGTAGAAGGAATGTTTGAAGGATGGTAACGTACTGGCGCTTCCACCTTGGCAACCGTGCCTCCCCCATAATAGCAGACAGGAGTGGTGTCTTGGGACATGGTGGCTCGCTCAACGTTGTCGTTGTCATCCTCGGAATCAGTAAAACCTATCTGAACAAGATGTCCAACAGATTGCTTGGACTTGGACTTGACCTTGGACTTGGACTCGGATGCTAGCGTCGAGGTAAGTTTTTGCTTGTTCTGGACCCAGTCCGCGTGAAGTCCACCAGTGTTGGTCTTATTACTTTTCTTAGGAGCCGGCCTGCGCACATAGGGACGTTTATGTGAGCGATAGTCGGAATGGGGCATGGTGACGAAGTACGTACCTTTCCACATCAAAGTGTTCAGGTTCATCAGGTTTCCTCTTTAGAGACTTCGGTTCCACGCTATCTGATTCATCGATAAGGTTGATCGCCTTCTGGAAGGCAAGTTTGTCCTTTTTCTTCTTACTGTTCTCCATCATTGCTGCGCTGGTGAGTTCACCGTCGTCCATGTCCATGTCCATGTCCACATCGTTAATGGGTGTCTCTGTAGCGTCTTTGCCAAGTTCCTGGTTCATGTAAGTCAGTTTCTTCAGCGCTCCATTTTAACATAGCACTTACTAGTGGGGCATTGTCTGTTACTAACCAACGCCAGTCGCCATCTGTGATAGGTAAGAACTCGAGCAGATTCATTAGCAATAGACTTACCATCAATCCTGTAGGCATCCGACTTTTCCTCCGCCATCTTGATTGTGCGGGCTTCTTTTGCAGTGACTTTCTTTGCAGGATTTTTGACAACGCTCAAGGGAACGGGGACTCTCGCGACGACTGGGTTCTCTGTGGTCTCGGCCTGGACTTTTGTGTAGGATCGCGGGGCCTTCTTCGCTGTTCCAATCGGGGGGTGGTCTGCCGTCTTTCTGGCCAGCTTGTCTTGCTCTTCCATCTCGTTTTCTTTGTTTGCTACAGCCAACATAGCGGAGGTGCGTTCCGTTTCCTTTCGAGCACTGTCGTCGGCCTTTTTTGCCTTTTCTTCTTGGACCTGCGCTGACGTTCGCCTCGGTTTCTTCTGATCAGGTATTCCAGGATTGGAAGCACGATCCTTTCGAAGCGTCATTGGAACTGTAACCGACCTCGCGAGTTTAGCGTCCATTGGTGCAGAATACTAGTGGGTGACGTGGTTTAAGAACACGGGACGCAAATAAAACGTATGTTTTTTAAATACTCGTCGCACTCCCAATTCTGATTTGTTCCAAGTCTGCCGCTAAGGCTGCTCATTAACAGCGCTTTCCGACTCCATTTCCAACTTCCTCATCGCTGCCCGCTATCGGTGCTACCTGCACTCGCTATCTGTGCCTTATCTACGCCCATTGACTTGGATCCGGACTCCTCTTTGCCTCCTATCTGCGTAGCGTTGCTCTTTGCCATTTTTCTCATTGTCCGCTACTCACGGCTTTGAGTGTGCTGCTCTCTGCGTGGCCCAAAAATCACATTCCTTGTGCACAAAGTCCCTTTTTTGAATTCAACAATTTCCCTTCCTCCCACTTCTCACGTAGTGCATATTTGTACTTCAACTCATCTACGTTCATCGAATAATCCTTGTCGCAAAGAAATTTTTTGATTTCCTACTTCAATGTTGCCTCGTAAAACCTTCCATCCGGCTATCTTTGTGTGCCCGATTGAGACATGTCGGAAGGCATGCAAGACGACTGGTGGACTTACACAGCATATGGGTGCCGCACACCCCAGATACCATGCTCGTCAACAACGTCTTAATAAGCCTATACCACCCGCCAGTGGGCTCTCACCGTTGAGAAGTTCAAGCCAATTGCCGACACCTGGACCTTCACAATTGCAAGATGTCGAAATGTCAGACCATCCAGAATCTAGTAATTCCCCAAGCCCAACTTCTGCTAGTAGTGCTTCGAGATCATCACAGGCACCGCCAGACGCTGCCAGTAAGCCTGAGAATACGCATTCCGTCCTCGATGGTACTCCTTGTGATGTGAATGGGTTTGATTGCCCACCTGGTGCTCCCCCTCCCCCTCCTGAGGAACGAGCTTTCGATGATTATTCTCCGTACAACTCCCAGGCAGAATTTGAGTTTGCAAACTTTATTTTCGCAGAAGAACAAATGTCGGGTGGTAATATTGATAAACTTCTCAACAACCTTGCTGCCCTTTACCCTGAACAGTCACCTCCGTTTGCAAATCATCGAGAGATGTATTCTGTCATTGATTCAACTGCTGTTGGTGATATTCCCTGGCAGACTTTCTCAGTGGAGTATAATGGAGTTCTCCCGGAGGATGGTGAAGCGCCACCTTGGATGACAGCAAAATATGATGTATGGTTTCGGGATCCACTTCTCACAATGGAGCAGCAGATTGGAAATCCAGATTTTGCTGATGAGTTCGACTATTCCCCGAAGCAAGTTTTTGACAAGAATAAAATGCGCCAATATACGGATCTTATGTCAGGTAATTGGGCATGGGAACAAGCAGTAGGTGAACTTATTTTTGTGATTGCTTCTTGACTGACATGAAATATAGGACAAGATTGCTGAAGATGAAGAGACCCATGGAGCAATGTTTGTGCCAGTAGTTCTAGGAAGTGACAAGACCACTGTCTCAGTTGCCACTGGCCATACTCAGTATCATCCTCTATATGCCTCGGTTGGAAATGTCCACAATGGTGTTCGACGAGCTCATCGAAATGCTCTTTCGCTTATTGGCTTTTTAGCTATTCCAAAAAGTATGCTGCCTTTATTGTCTTGTGTTTAATTGTTTTAAAAAAATATTTAGCCACAAAGGAATATGCTGAGGATGCTGACTTTCGGAGGTTTCGTCGCCAGCTTTATCATTCATCTCTTCACCAAATCCTTTTACCCTTGCGCCCCCACATGACAGTTCCTCGAGTTACTCGGTGTGCTGATGGGCATTTCCGTCGTGCTATCTATGGATTAGGCCCGTATATTGCAGACTATCAAGAACAGGTAATACTTGCTGGTATTGTACAAGGATGGTGTCCACGGTATGTAAAGGGCCAAATATTTTGAGGTCTCTTCACTGATTGTGTTATAGCTGCACATCTTTACGTGAAGATCTTGATGAACCAGGAGGCCGTCGCTCACATGAGCACACTGACCTCTTACTTCAAGCTGGGAGTATGCATGAGCTGTGGGACAACTATGGAATTGTTGGGGATATCATTGTAAGCATCATGTATTAACCTGATATTCATCATGGTAAATATAAAATTGTAGCCATTTACAACTGGATTTCCTCGAGCAGATATACATGAGCTTTTATCACCAGATATCCTCCATCAAGTCATCAAAGGGTGTTTCAAGGATCACCTTGTTGATTGGGTTGTAGAATACATCCAGCTGGCTCATCCACCACAAGAAGCAAAAAGAATACTTGCAGATATTGACAGGAGGTGAGTAATTCGTAATAAAATATAAATAATACTGATAAAATTTTAGAATTGCAGCTGCACCATCATTTCCTGGTTTACGTCGCTTTTATGATGGTAGAGATTTCCAACAGTGGACAGGTGATGACTCCAAAGCTCTAATGAAGGTAATTGTTAACTTTATATATGAAAAGATGCACTTTTAATAATATTACTAAGGTTTTCATCCCTGCTATTGCTGGCCATGTTCCAAAGGAAAGGGTTCGAGCTCTTAGCACCTTCACTGAGCTTTGCTACATTATACGCCGTTCAGTGATTACTGAAAATTCCCTTGTTTCATTGGAAAATGCCCTTAATTCTTTTCACCATTACCGAGAAATATTCCGTGATGTTGGTGTGCGACCTACTGGATTTTCATTGCCTCGCCACCACTCCCTTCTTCACTACCTCTACCTTATCCAGATGTATGGTGCTCCTAATGGTCTCTGCTCATCAATCACAGAATCCAAACATATTAAAGCTGTCAAGAAACCATGGCGCCGCTCCAGCCGTTATAAAGCTCTTGGTCAGATGCTTATCACCAATCAATGCCTTGACAAGCTTGCTGCTGCTAAAGTCGACTTTACTTCACGTGGTATGATGGAGGGCCATGGCTTTGTGGGGCCACAATACCAGTTGCCAGTGGCTCTTGGATTAGAGTTGGATGATGAAGAAGCTGAAGATGAGGATGAGGATGGGGATGCTGATGGGGATGCTGATGGGGATGCTGATGAGGGTGATGAAGATGAAGATGCTGATGCTGATGAAGGGCTTAAGTATCTTGGAGAGGTTAAACTTGCAAAAACTCGAGGTGAGTGCAATTTCATCCAATTGGATGCTGTCTTAAAAATATTGCAGCACGGGGGTATCCCAGAGATGTCCATGAACTGGGCTATCACATTGGTCAATTGGATCTTCAGGAGCTTATTCGGCGCTTCCTTTTTGATCAACTACACCCAAATGCAGAGGTTTCTGGACAGGATGTTAATCTGCAGGACTGTCCCCAATTTGATGGCCATGGAGTCTATGTCTACCCATCTGCTATTGCAATATTCTATGCTCCAAGCGACTTATCTGGAATTCATGGCATGCGCCGTGAACGAATTCGTGCAACTTCATCATGGCGCCAAGGTCCTAGCCGCTATGATTGTATATTTGTTGAAAAAGACCCAAACTTGGAAGGCTTTCGGGGACTGCATGCTGCACGTGTTTTCCTTTTATTTTCATTTACTTATGATGGTGTTACTTATCCTTGTGCCTTGGTTCATTGGTTTTCACCTATTGGGAATGAACCTTGTGAGGATACTGGTATGTGGACTGTTGAGCCTGATTTTCTCCCAGATGGGTCATACTCGAAGGCAGTCATTCATTTAGAGTGTATTATTCGTCGTGCTCACCTCATTGGAAAGGCTGATAAAACCTTTCTCCCTCAGGATTTTTCACACCATGATTCTCTTGATGCATTTGAAACCTTTTATGTAAATAAATATGCTGACCATCAATCTCATGAGATTGCTTTTTAATTTGTAATGATTCTTTCTATGTAATTATCTCACTTATTTATAACTATAATATCTTCAAATACACTGCCAATTGATTGGATGGGGCTCATCCTGTGTGTGCTTAGTGAGTGTAATTATGTATTAGTATTATTCCATGCAAGCACCAGTCCCCTTTCATTGCCATATTCATTTGCTGGGTGGTGATTATGCAGTAGATTTTTTATCTATCTGGTGTATTTGCATTACTGCAAGAGAAATATAAGATATTTCGTTCTTCTTTCAATCCTGCAGTATATTTCTGCAGTGTGGTGAGGCAGCCCCATGGTTTTTTTGTGGGTTGTCAGTGAGGTAACAGAGCATGCCAGCATGAGAGCAATCAACAATTGCTTCTCCACTTCCACATGCCTTGTGGAAGATCACTATCTGACAATGCTCAATGGATAGTTTTACAATTATCTGCTCTACTCAGCATTCCAGATGTTGAGCTTTATACAGGTGTAAAATGTTGCACTATTGAACGTGTCCTCTCTGATTTCAAATGTCATGGCACTGCCAATTGTCCAAAGGTCCAAAGCTATTTGCATGGACAACCAAGAGCCCTGACTACCAACAACATACAAGTTTGTTTTCAGTTCTATCATGCTAATATTGACATATCTTTTCCAGTTCCTCAAAGGTTCTGTTTGCCACACACCTGATGCCTACCTTGACAAGCTCAAAGAGCTGTTGGAGCAAAAGACTGGTACCAATGCGTTTCTCAGCACTATTTGGCATGCCCTAATGAGGAGCAGCTTTACAATGAAGAAAGTACACACCATTCTTTGGCAACGGCATTGTCAGATTCAGAACACTGATGAAAACACCTTTTAGCTGAGAAAAAATGCATTGGAATGCAATGAGAAGCAGCAAGCTGAATACTGCTATGCATTCAGCACACAATATCATGCCAAACAAGCGGTATTTCTTGACAAGAGTTCATTTGATCGTTGTACAGATATTTGTGGTTGTGTTTGTGGGCATTGTCTTGGAAAGCAGCCACACAGAAGGCTTTGATTTTGACAAAATATGACATCAACTCCTCAGTGACTTCCATTGAACTTGAAACTGAATAGTATCCTCCTTATAAAGCCTGTCCTCTTTCAACAGGGATATTGATTCTTCCCTTCAAGTGTTTTTCTAGATCCAACATATGTTGAATCAGTAAGTCAGGGTCAGTGCATTCAAGAGGAGCCATAGGAGTTTTGTGGCTTGGTATAGCTTGTCTTTTAAGCATTTTTCTCTGACATCTAGTATATCTGCAACATTTATCATGCCAGAAAGTCATCCATATCATGAAGAGGGTCAGTCTTGGCATAAGCATAAGCTATTTCTGTGTCAATCTTTGGCTCTTGTAAGGACTTGCATGCCATTTGCAGAAATCAAACCAAGTTGTGTGTTTACCTGTGTGATTTGAAATCTCAATGACCTTGTCAAAATTGGAGGGATCATCTGCCTTGACATATAAATCTGGACATTCACAAGTCAGTAATATACATATGCTAAGCAGTTGCATCACTTACCAATGGCATCCTTGATGCACAAGCCATCAAGTTGCACCTTTGCAACCCTATTCCAAACCTCAGGTTTGTTGACCTTGTTGGCAAAGTCCAAGCCATGATCAATTGATATGATGTGCTCAACAAGAACATTGATTGCCATTGTGTGTTGATCATACTTCTTGTATATGGTGAAGGCTTCCTTGTAAAATCTGTGATCTGTTGCAATCTTGGCAATCTCTCCAGCATCATAGTTCTGAAGCTTTGTAATATATCCAACAACTTTGCCCTTGTTGGCACAGATTGCTGTCAACAACAGCAAATTCTGTAAGTTTTTGTTATCACTTGATGGTGATGGCTCAATGATAATCTTCTCCAAGAGTTCAATCAACTCAATTGGGAGATCAGTGGAAAGAAAGGCCTTGATGGTTATTGAGACATCATCAGAGCCAGTGCATTTAGGAAAAGCTGTAGCCAGGATCTAGCAATGATGATAAATCAGTGACAGAGATAATGAAATGAGAACATACCTTGTCAATGAGAGTTGGTGACAGTGTACATTATCATGAATCAAGACCTATGCCCATAACTCTGGCTGGTGGTGTTTCACAGAGTATTGGGCCTGCTGTTTAAAAATGGAGTTATCATTGGTGATTGAAATGAAGTCATCATCATGGAAGCCTTTGGCATAATATTGCCATGTATGCCAAGTATGGATCATGAGCCTTGTAGAATTTGCCAACAACCAAGAGTTCATATAGCTTTAATGACATGTGGTCAGCATCATGTTGGAATGCTAAGAAGGGAGGATTTACATTATTTTCCTTCAAGAAAGCCTTGGGATTATTGTTGCTATTGATATAGATTTTGGCAATGGCATTAAATACAGCCCAGTCCTGGTTACTGGCCTGAATGTGAGCCTCCAACAAAGGAAGAATGAGTTTTAGCCTATTCCTTGCTCTACTTCATGAACCAGCTCATCAATAAGGAAGTTTATAATTCTTTGATAGTTGTCTCATTGCAACCAACATCCAGCAGCTCACTGATAGCATGAGGTTTCTGAATGGAATTGACTTGTTGTACATACACCTCAATGAATTTGGTGAAACCTTTCTGATACAAGTAGAGCATGAGATCATGGACAAAATCAAATTGATTGCAAACAATGATAAGAGGTAGCTGATCAGAAAGTTTGGCCTCTTTGAGGAAGTTCTTGACCTTCTCAGGATTGTAGTAGTTGCTTTCTCAGCAGATTCATTCAAATTTGTGGATTTGGCCAGTACAAGTAGCCACTTGGATGTATTTGAAGTGGACCTCAGGATCTCTGCTAAGATTGACAACAGATCCAAGGTAATAATAAAGCCCTACTGCACAGGGTACTGGCACTGACAAAGGTCCCATAGGTTTTCTCCATGGTGTTAACCCCCCTGCAACACCCAATCCTCCTCCATGGCTATCCCTAATCCCACCCTCTCCAGGCCACAATCCCTCCTCAAGTGGAAGACAACCAGAGACATACTGCCACCTGGCACAACATCCACACCTGAGCAGACAGATAGCACTACTTCCATAGGTTTGCCAAGGAGCCCATGGTAGACAATCTCTACCAGATGATTCAGGTGTGCAAAAAATCCAAGAATTATCATTTGTTTACTGATATATTTTCATACCTTGACGATGGAAGAATTACAGGACTGGATCAAAATGAATGAGATTCCAGGTGAAGGCAGCACTAAGAGCCAAACAAAAGATGGTCAGTAACACAAAACATGTTTCTCCAGTTGACATCGACCAAACTGCTAATGTAATTTATTATTTAATAGATCTATTATCTGTAATTCTTCATGCAGAAAGTACTCACCAGCTGTCGAGGGAAGATGTTGCCAAGATTCTGCAAGATGTAAGTTCCTTTCCATCCTTTTTTTCACTGGTGTACCACTGATTGATTGATTTCTAGCGCAAAGCCAAGAGAAGACATTGAAGACCTGATTTCAGACCTATACTTTGTTTTCAGCTGCTTTGCCTTTGCCCTGGTATTCTCCCCTCTTCAATCCCCCCTCATTTCTTCTCTCTCTCCACCCCCCAGCCCCCCTCATTCACTTTCTCCCCTTCCCCTAGTACTCACCATTGATTATGCTGTATTGTGGGATTCAAATATACCTAGTTCCAGACTACCATCTGACTTCTGTGAGACTATAACATGACTATAACATGATTTTCTTATGTGAATTTGACCTGACTCAGAGACAACTTTGAGATGACTTTGGGTCATATATTCATGTGAGATTATTGACTTTACAATATACATTTAGATGACTATCACACAACTATCATAGTCAATAATTAGTTGTGCAAAATTATTTAAAAGGGCTTTTAGTCAAATATTAGTCAGCTGTGACTATGACACCACTAACACTAGACTTTCACCTGAATATTCCTTTTTACTGAGTGTAACCCACACAGGTTACCCTTACCTGTGCTATTGCCTAAAGCCTCCACCCTGCCATATCCCCAAAATCCAATCACCACTCACTGCCACTGCCACTGCTCTCCTTTGCATTCACCCACTTAAGCTCCATCCCCTATTATGCACCTCACAACAAAACAACAACCCCCACTGCAACTTTTCAAACCTGTTAGGCCCCACCACATCCCTCACAGCCAATCCAGCCACCAGTCCTAGGTGCATCACACCTGCACCAATACATCCAGTTGAGCATGATTTCCACCTTTCAAAGTGTTTACAATGTACCTTTCAATGCCCAGCAAGATAGTGACAGTGAGGTGCTTGTTGAAAACTGACTGGATTATGCTGAAGAATGTGATGATCAAAATCTACAGATACTTGAATAAAAATTAGCCCTCTAAAAAAAGAGTTCAACAATTGTGAAATTACATAGAGAATAAAAGTTATAAAACATGTGAAAGATATTCAAGTAGAATAATGGGTCAAAGTTGTTCAAGAGCTTTACAAGCAGATATAAAATTGCTGAAAAAAGTATTAAAGTGTACAAGTTGAAATAGAGAACAAAACCAGTAAAAGATTTGTAAGATGTCAAGTACAACAAAGTGCTTTAAGATCTTACAAGCAGATATAAAAGTGTTAAAAAAAAGGTAATTAACAAGTGTAAGTTGACATGTGCATTAAAAGTTGTAAAAGATGTGTAAGATGTCAAGTAGAGCAACAGGTTAAAGTACTGCAAGAGCTTCACAAGCAGAAATACAGGTGCTGAAACACATGATTGAGTATTAATAATAATATACACTAGCTCTGTTAATAGATTGCTTCATATTAAGAAAAAGAAAAAAAATCAAACCAAAAAGAAATTAAAAATTTCTTCTCAAGTCAAAATTTTCAAGTTGATAAAGATGAAAATCTGGTTTAAGTGAATAAAAAAGATGAAAAAAACATTGAAAAAAAGTCCAAGGGCTTCAAGGTGTCAAAAAAGGTCTTGTGAATTTACTGATGGAGTACTTTCGATAAATCAGTATCGCTGAGTGTTCGCAGGCAATATCCCTGTCGGACGCCAACTCCGTCGGCCAAAATTAGTACAATACACAACAGTATCGTATGCTCTCATGATGGGGAACACTGTGGGAAGCAGGATGCCCGAATATCAGTGCTTCATAATCATGAAAAACCGTGTCCCAGTCATTGTAAGACAGTGATATCACCTTTTCCCCTCCACTAAATAACAGTGGTCTTCGAGCATTGAAAGGATACAGGGAGCCTAGTAAAAAGAGGTGCCATGAGCACCTTTTTCAGAAGGATCGAGCACCTTCTTTCTGGTACGTACTAGCTTAGATATCAGTGCTCTTACATTGATTTGTGGTGAGGTAATGCACGCAATAACATGATTAATTTAATCCAGTAATTACAACAAAATGTGGATATGGACACAAGGGAGTACAAAAGTCCGAAACATGAGCAAGGGCTGGAAGTCCAAGTCCGAGAGCAAGTGCAAGGGTTCCGAGTCCTAAAAGTATTTTTAGGTCTCGGTCTTATATCGACCTGACCTGCCAATTTTCAGCCAGCCATCTATCGTCGCGGCAAACGCCGAGTTTGTTTGTGTTTATCAACTCTCTACTATCACATGACCTTTTGACCTTTCAACAATTTGCTGCACCAGGCTCAATTCACATCCAATTGCCTTGATTCCAGTTAGTAGATTTTTTCATTAGTTTAGGAGACTTCAAATACTATTTTTTGATATTTTATCTGGCGCCAGGGGTTCATAACAATGGGGATAATGGTGTTAAAATGAGGAAACTGGATGGAGTAACAAAAAAAAATGACAGATCACCTTCAAAAAATTCAGTGATTGGTGTCTTTCCATTTAGAAAATAATGTTTCAAGGCAATCCATAAAGGTCTTGTTCCTCTGAGAGTGTCTGTCTTCTGCGTGTGACATGCTTAAGAGTATTTCAATCTCTGACCAAAATGCAAGCAGTCAAGTCAAGTTGGCCCTTCAATATGGTGCCTATGGTGCAAATCACTTAGTCACCACCAAAATTGTACAGTGGCCAAATTGGGTTCTGCTTGCCCCAAAAGGTCTAAATTCATCTAAACCCTGGTCTATTGGTGGTGAGGAACTCGCAGAGAACTAAAATGATGCAGAAATGTATAAAGAAAATTATTAGAATGCAATACTCCTCTTATTCTCTGAGCTACCATATGCCACAAAAAAAGTCCCTTCAAGAAGTGGTGAAGTGAGCCCATGTGGGGTGAGCAGCTGTGCATGAACATGCAAAAAAGCAATATTTGAAGCCTCAATTAGAAACACTGGAGAATCAACCTGACTTCCTTGGTCAAAAGTCACTTGTTCAAGAGGTAATTGAGGGAGTGGGACATCTTTGTCTTGTTCTCCCAAGTTCCATTGTGAACTAAATTTCATTGAATTCTTCTGGGGTGCTGTTAAATGATACCTTTGTGAGCATTGTGATATGACATTTGATATGCTCAAGGAGAATATGTCCAAGGAATCAGTTCCACCTGGAAATGGGAGCATAGGATGTACCAGTGAATGGCAGCTTACAGGGAGGGCCTAGGCACCTGTGAGGCTCAGATGAAAGTCAAGGCTTTCAGTTCAATGAAATACAAGTCTCATTGTTGAATACCCAAGTCGGTCCCAGCTGCAATGGATGCCTGAGACAATATTTCCTTTTTAGTATATTAGTAATACTCCATATATAGTAATGGCCAAATGAATATGATCTCAAATTTGACCAGGCCCATTTTTGATGCTATCAAAATTCTGTCTTGGGGGTTTAGATCCCCTCATTAAAAGGAGCATTTAGGAATGAGAAAAATATTAAGATTTACAGGTGCCCATAAATTTGTACAATTTTGGTGGTGACTAAGTGATTTGCACCATAGATATCATGTGTGACATGCTGTAACTTTTTGTTAAAAGGTAGTCCAAAACCATTAAAAGTTAGGGAATAGCACAGGTATGGGCAAACCCATGGTTTTCGGGCTGTGGGTTGATTGAGTACAGGTACAGTTTCCAAATTAGGCAACCCATGCACAACTATGTACCCTCAGCATGGGTTGATGGGTTTCAACAGGTTTTCAAGAGACCCTTTCAGTATATTTTTGTTCAACTATTCAACATTTATTGACATTTTTTTTGACTTAGGAAATGTACCAACAGGTCTTCAAGGACCACAAATGACAACTCCCACATCACCACCACCCACACAGCAAGAACAATGACAGAGAGTGAGGCTGGGAGGGTGGTGTGCCCACCTACCAGCCCAGGTATGTGCCCCATATCTATCCCATCATGTCTACTAACTAAGCCATCCCCTTGCAAACATGAAAGCCCCAATGACAACAAAGAGAACATGGGTGTAGCCCATGTTCCCATATCTCCTCACCACTGGCCATATCA
The DNA here is from genome assembly GCA_963555575.2 of Hygrocybe coccinea. Lineage (NCBI taxonomy): Eukaryota > Fungi > Basidiomycota > Agaricomycetes > Agaricales > Hygrophoraceae > Hygrocybe > Hygrocybe coccinea. Next base: position 795,322 of record OY741991.2, read on the forward strand.
CTTCATGAATGAGCACTGACATGTAGATGTCATTTGTGAAGTATCCAGCACCAACAACGATGACCTCACCACCAGCCACCTTGCAAACATGGCCTGACATGTCAACTGACATGTAGATGTTGTTTGCAAGGTATCAGCATCAAGGGCACCAGGAACAGTGCACAGCTCATCTGAGTCCCCACCCCATACCTCGCTAGGGTGACAGACACGTCAATGGACATGTGTCTGGCCTGAGCAAGGTATTGGGACCTCAGCTTGCCAGTGACGCACTCATGGTAGTGCCTGGGTCCATGGTACCCATGCAGTGACACAGGTAACCTGTGTTACACCCTACTTGGCACCTCAAAGAAGCAGAAAGACACATTCAGAATGCATCATCTCGTGACACCACCATTACCATCACAACAACAACAACGGCAATGACTTCCACCACCAACTGGCAGCAGCAAGGTGATGATGACAGTGGTGGAGTGGGAGGATGGCAGTGGAGCCCAGTCCAGCCCCACAAACATGAACCATCATATCAATTGATGCGCATGCTTCATTTGTGGGGCTCGAGGAGCTCACTGCCCACTGGCATTGATGCTACCCATGTGGTGACATGGGTAACTACCATACCTGTGTCTGACTGTGGGTAATGCAGACCCGTACCCATGATGGCTGCAGTGTCTGCAGGTATGGGTATGGTGTCTGGCCTAGGGACCCACAGGTCACCTGTGCTACCTATTAAAAGTTGAGCACATGATAGTACTGGTGCTCACTCATGCTAGTAATTCTCATTGACACAACTGAAGAAATGAAATGTGAAGACAAGATGAGAATAGTCCAAGATAAATTTAAAGGATTACTTTATACTTGCACAATCACGGTGAGAGGACATCATTCAACTTCCATTTGGTTTGGTGTAGCTCTTTTTGCTTCTCGGTCCACATCATTGTACCCAACATTTGAGCATTGGCTTCACATCAGTGACCCACATCAATAAATGTTTTCTCATAGAATCCTGTTCACTTGACTTTTACTATGAACCTGTTTGTTAAGATATTGATGGTTGTAGATTATAGAGAGGACTCGGATGTGCCATGCAAAGCAATGGCCCTCTAGCTCAAGTGACAGCAAGGGCGAGAGATGCAATGTGAGAGCAAGCAAGTGCAATAGCGAGTCCAAGAATGAAATATTGAAAAGTGCAAGTGAGAGTCCATCTACGATTTCCATGCCGCTAGCAAATCAAACGAGTCTATGAAAGATGTGAGTGAGTCCATGGGTCCAGGCCATGCAGTCAAGAGTGCCTTGTGAGCATTGTGTACAGGCACTCACCGGTTATAGCTTAACTTTGCGAGTCATCCCCAACATCAGCATCTGGCACAATGGGTTGATGACGAGGGCGAGGACGTGGCCTTCCTGCACTAGAGGTTGCACTGGCATCTCCAGCCTTAGATGCAAGAATGGCCTGGTATGTCGTACATTAGGGAAGGGATAAAAAAGATTTGGAACATACCGTCTCAGCAAGCACCTTTTGGCCACTAGGCCGCTTCTCATTGGCCGCTAACCGTATATTCTTGAGTTGTATGTAATTGAGCTCAGTATCGTCGTCGTCCTCAGGATTGAGACCGTAGCCAATGTCGCCACTTTCAATCATTGTCTTGTAAGCATTTTCAACTGAACAGTCCAAATCTTCTTGGATGAGATGGCAGGCGATGTACAGGACTAAGAAATATGTTGTGAATGTTGAGAGATCAAGCGGCGCAATTGGTTTTATCTCGGTCGCATTCCTATCGAAGATCCGAGCAAGTGTGCTTTGAATAACGAGGTTACCCTTTTCTCTGTAGCTGCGCAGATAGTTGAGAAACAGGAATGTAGCGAAGAGAACACGTACTATCCTGGCCTTGCATCATCGATGGCCTTGCCACCATAAAGTGCCCCAGACCCAGTTAACTCCCAGAAGTTCTTACTCACATTTGCACGCCCCAGACCTGTGGTAATGAGTTTGTACACGGGATTGGCTCGCCTGACCTTGACATTAAAAAAAAACTTCTCCAAATCCTTGCGCATTGCCAGGACTCGGTCGGGTACGCCCATGAAATCAATTTTCTGCGGCCATCCGTTGGTCTCTGCAAGTTTCTTGTGATCAGATTTCTTGATTTCAGTGGTGAGCTCAACACAGACTCTCAGAGGGTTAGTTCAGCACGCATTTCTTCCAAGGTCACCTTGCCCGGTTGTAGGGCGTTTTGGTATGCCTTTAAGTGACGCAAAAGATTTGGGCTTGGGCTTTCAGGGAAACAATCCCGACAGTGATCGGCAGGACATGTCGTTGGGATATGGATTGTTCCGGTCTTCTATGAATATGGTCAATAGCCAATTTGATAACCACGGCAATGAAACACTTGCCACTGGATCAGGTTTATCTGATCCTGCCTCACTATCATTGTCTCGTTCACCCTCGTCTTGTTCCCCATCCGAAGTCGAATAAGCTTTCTTTTTAGGAAAGATATTGAGGACGTCGTCGTCGGAATTGGTGAACAGGTCCTCAACCCTCTCAACTGGCTTTTTCCTCCGTGAAGCAATGGCTCTCTGTTTTTTGACATCGTCCATCATTTTTTTGATGTTCTCCGCCTTTTTGGGATCTGTAGCTAACAGTAAAACTCTAGTTTAGTATCCTAGTTCCATTAAGATGCTGACAAACTTTTCTTGATTATGATCTTGGGTATTTTCTTTGCGATAGCGTTGGCCTTCTTTCTGGCAACTTTCGGTGGGTTGTGATTGTTGCCATCATCCTAAATCACATCAATACATGTAGTAGATCAATATAAAATCATTTATTGTTCGTTTCCACTTCCCTGCAGTCTTTTTCCCACCCTGCATGTTACACGTCGATATCTTTTTGTTCTTTGAAGTTGCCTGGATTGAGCAATAGTAAATTGATAAACGACAATGATAACTGGTGTTCACCTTAGACATAGCTTGAGAGGTGCGACGATCAGCGCCTTTACTGCCCTTGGTAACAGCCTTGGGCCTATTGCACACCTCTTCGTCCTCGCTGTCAGGGTCAGGGTCACTCATGCCAGTATTTTCGTCTTCACTTCCTTGTTCATCCTCAGACGAATCACTCTATTTCTCAATCAGAATGACATATTAATAACAATGAGGCACATACTGCTTCATTCAATTTCAACCGACCGAGTGAGGCATGATTCCATAAGAAACGACTGATAAAATCACAGATGGGCCATCCATCCGAGAACCAGCGTAAGAACTTGATTTCTCGCTGTGCCTGGAATGAAAAAATATAGCATATACGACGTGAAATTAGTGGTTTTGCCACTCACCTTCGATACAATCAAACATACAACGCGTTTGTCTTGCTGATTCATGGTCTTGGAGATGTCAAGGTGTTGGCTAGCTAGTTCATGACACATGGACTTGTGAACAATAAAGGTTGAGTAATGGTATTAAGAATATAATGGAGGCACAAACCGCTATCCTATTATATCGCCGCTTATTGTCCTGCAATCCCATCTCACCTTGAAGGTTGTACCCCTTTGGAGGGGCTCTTCCAGGTGTCCCTTTTGGCCATGGGATGAGGTCGTTCTTGCGAGAGCGATAGATGGTAACCGGCTCTTGTATTGCCCGCTTATCTACAAGACAAGAGATTAAATATTCCATTCTCATTAAATAAACTCACTTTTAAGTACTTTGATATCCTCGGCAAGTACGCTGAGTGACATGGCAATGGAATCAAGCTTGGCGATAGGCTTTTTCTTTTTCTGATTCTTGGGGATTGTCTTGACCATAGTGTGTTAACGCGACGTGTCTGAGTCACATGAGTTAATCTTAGCGAAAACTTGAAGTTGACTGTCCTCCGGCAGCTCTAGTGGACTCAGTATGAGAACACGCCCTAAATGCAAACGCTGTCGCTGTTGTACCAGTTGCTACAAATGGCTCAAACCATCTGCATGCAAGAAACACTATCGGAAAGCCAACGAATCAGAAATGTTACCATCAGATTATGGGAGTAGTACTGGAGATTCCAATGATGGCAAAGTTCTCATGCTTGATGGTATGTTCTCTGTTTATCTATGGTAACATATAGCCTTATTATTTGCATAGATGTCGAAATTCAAGAGGAGAGCGACACAGATATCAAGGTTGAGGAAGAGAACAACACAGATGCTGAAATCGAGGAAGAACACATATCTTTTGGCGACGAAGATGAAGATTTAAGTTTAGGAGATATATCAGGATGTGAATCCGAGCAGACTGTTCAATCTGAGAGCGGCGAATGGACAATCAAGGATCACGATTTGTCAAATGAGGACTTTCTGATGCTTAGAATAATCGAAGATGATCTACGTGACTATCTTGGTCCAGAGGACAAGGAGAACGCTTGGCTACTCCATAAGTTCACCTATTAATTTTGTTAACATCGTCTTATTCACGAGATTTTAGGTAATGATTTACTCACTGACGCTAATCGTGATAACATTCATGCCTTCCAACTCAAGATTCTTGGCAACATGCCCCGCACTGTATTTGATCAGATGCGCAATACATTCTTGCACAAGATGGAGCTCAACTCCGAATGGGTTACAACTCATCGAATTGCCATTCTCACTGGCATCGAACCTGTGATGTATCATTGTTGCATCAACACCTGCCTCGCCTTTACAGGCAGATTTATTCACCATGAAGAATGTACAATTTGCAGGGAACCTTGTTTCAGTGGTAATCAGCAACCCCGAGCGAGATTCATGTACCTTCCACTCATACCCCATCTCCAGGGCTTCTTTCAAAGCCCAGCCATGATCGCTCAACTGGCCTACCGTGATAACTACCAACATCAAGATTGCTATACAAGAGATGTGTTCGATGGTCTCCACTATCGCAGGCTACAAAATCGAAATGTCACGATCGATGGTGTAGAGCGCCCATACAATATTTCTCAGACAAACGGGATATTGCATTAGGATTGTGCACGGATGGCTATCTCCTGTACAAACACCAAAGAAAGGGTCCATCAGCGATGCCAGTCCTCCTCCAAGTCTATAATCATTCTCCCCTGACTCGAACTCATCTCGAAAATCTTCTCTGTGTTGGTATTTTACCTAAACGCCCCAAACTGTTGGACACGTTTCTCATCCCACTTGATGATGAAATGGCAACCTTGGCTTATGGCATTCAGACATTTGACGCTACTGAACATGTCCTTTTCGACCTCCGGGCTTATGTGATCCAGAAACATGGTGACATCGTAGCCATAGAGAAAATGCTTGGCATTAGAGGGCACAATGCTTACTGCCCTTGTTGTAGTTGCAAAATGAAGGGTGTGCGGGATGTTACTGGGAAGGCGACAGTTTATTACATGCCACTTATCACCCCAGATGTCGAACATCTGACAAGGCCATCAGTGGACCCACAGAACCTCCCCAGACGCACACATGGCGAATTCTTCAGAAAATGGCGGCGGCAGCCACCAAAATGAAAAAGGATGATATCGGGAAGTTTTATGGTATCCAAGAATGTGCAGTGATGTGCCGTGTGCATTCTATTGACCTGGCGAGGTCTGTTCCATGGGATTGGATGCATCTCCTGTGTGAGAACATTTGTCCAAACATGGTGGACTTATGGACAGGAAGGTTCAAGGATCTCGATACCGGGTCAGAAGACTACGAGTTAGCGCAACATATCTGGGAGGAGATTGGTAACGAGACGGCAAATTCAGTTAAGACCATTCCAGCCACATTTGTTCGTATCCTCAGCAACATTGTGGACGATCGCTCGCAATTCACGGCAGAATCCTGGGCATTTTGGTTTATGTATATTGCACCAATCATTTTGCGAGGTCATTTCAAGAAAAAGCGCTATTACAAGCATATGTGCTTGTTGGTCGATATCATGAAGACGACGCTCAAATTTGAAATCACCTCTGACGAAATTGACAAGCTCGAAGAGAAGATCGTACAATGGGTCCAGCTATATGAGAAGTTTGTGTCTCTATTTGTATTTTGCATCGGTACTTACATTAATATTAAAGATACTACTATCAATACAAAGAAGGACGACTCTCGATGTGTACTCTAACAATTCATGGTCTCTTACATCTTGCAGATGATATTCATAATTGCGGCCCCTCGTGGGCAACCTGGGTTTTCTATATGGAACAGTTTTGTGGTTTACTTCAATCAGGATTACGCTCTCGCAAGCACCCATGGAGTAACCTCAACAAACGCAATCTCCACATGGCCTATCTGGGACAACTCAGTACGCGGTATGACTTGGATGATGAGCTCACAACAGTCAACGCTTGTCGCAGTAGGCTAGATATTAAGCACCGTGAACATTTCTACATAGATTGTAGGTGAAGTACATTTACCTTTGACGAAAACTGATCAATTCTTGAACAGATCCTGATCATATTATGCGTTCACCCTATCGGCCGAGACATGCCCCAGATCAAATCACACGAGTGAGGATCGCAACATATCTTGGACAAGTCTTCCACCAGCGACAAGACGTGATGCTCCAACACCTACCACTTCTCATGCCATTGTGGGCAAAGTTGCGGATCCGACACGGAGGGGATGCTATCCGAACACGATTTGCCATACGTAAAAGCGGATTGCAAGATTCACAGGATAATTCATGTGTGCGGGTAAGTATTCAATTCCACATTCAACTCCGGGTTTATTTACTCTATATTCAACAAGTATGAAGTAGTCTATGATGGACCACAAGGAAATGCCGTCACTACAATCAACTATGGTGTGCTAGATCACATCTTTGTGTATGAACTCACCCAGGACCCCATTTGGGGTGCGTCGAGAGGGAAGACTCTCTTACTGGCAGTCATAGAGCCCTTCAAGACTAATGGTCAAGACGCCGCCATCAAGGTGTTGCACTACACAAAATGTATGGCACCAATTGTCACTGATGTGCGCAACATCAAGTCAACCGTGGGCCGGGTGGAGACACGCAAGCGATGGGGACTTGTCGACCAAGACATACAATCGGCAAGGGCGGTTTTTAATCTGGAGGCCAACTCAGACTCGGACTCTTCTGAGGATAACTAAAATTTGATGTTTTGATCATTAACACGCTGATATACATGTTATACATGCAAAAATAAAATCATTGCTTTGGTCACCTTTTTGAAGACGTGAGGTTTAAAAAAAGTGATCAGTGATGGGCTGGGCACATCAAAAAAGTGATCGGTGATATCACTGAAAAGACGTATGTAGACTCAGTGCCTTGAGCACTGCTTTACCACCTAATAGTGCTCCGGGCACCATTTATCGTTGATTCTACTCTCCACAGTGGGAAACCGTACTTAACGCTCTGAAACCCGTTGATCGTTCAGGCTATTACGTGCCCGGGACGATACTTGACAAGATTCTTCGCCAGCTGGACGATGACTAGGCACCTAACCTTCTCAAAATCAACCATTGCCTCAACGATGGTGGCGATATGGGATGTTACGGCTCACGCTTCTTTTTCACCCTGAGGAGGGGATGCTACCGACCAACTCTACTGGCAGATCATTGAAAAATACCGAGGTATTGGACACCTTCAAGAGAGTTTTTGGTACAACAGTTCTGGCCAAAAAGGCCCTTCATCATGCAGATCTTATCACTTCCTTGGGGAGAGATCATCTATTGAATTCATCCTTGGGCACCTCTCAAGTGTGAACTTATTACAAAACCATATGTTACTTTTGTGTTACATATCTAGGGCCGGCGAGGGAAAAAAGGAGTTAACCCTTGACCTTAAGCGAGCACGACCGAGGCCATTGGTGACGATACAGGGGGCTGGAAAAGTGCGGTTCCCAACACAGACAGGACTGGGTGACGAGAATATCAATTAGGAGGGCTACTTAGACAGCTGTAAAGCCCGGTGTGCAGCGGAAAAACGGGTTTTCTCCGATTTTTGTTGCTTCTGCCTTTGTATGATTACCGCGACCTAGGTCGGTCATAAGATTTCCAGAAATGTGACAAGCTTCGCCAATAATGAATACTCTGAAGAAAACGTTAGCGACTATGATGCCCCCAAAGTTCAACCCAGCTTACAATGTACTGCTCTCAGTGCTGAATGGACGGGCAGTGCTGAATGGACGGGAAAGGTGTTCACGCGGATGGTCACAACGTGACACTATCCCGTGCACGCATACCACCATATGCAAAACCCGAATTCAAATTACCCAAACCAAGGGCAGGTTCAGTACCGTTTGCCAGGCGACCAGCAGCCAACTCCTGCTTCCCAGAAGCCAAATGTTACTTACCTCCCTGGGCCTCACGCTTTTCAGTTACCCTCACAACGTGTATGTGTACATTACCCATATAATTGTTTCATTTAGCCGATGAACCTCAGTGTAGTCCTCTCCAAGCTATCCCAATCCATCTCAATTGCCGCAAACAAACGCAACTGCCTCCCCGGCGATCCATCGACGGGCAATCGCAACGCCTTCGTCTCAAACCCAGAATCATCAGCGACAAATCCCACACCTTCCTCCGACCGTTCACAAGGGACATCCAGAACGCTCACCGCAGTCGGTCGCACCACCTCATCAAGGTTACAGTAACCCGTCGTCTTCAACCCCGATCAACCATGATCCTTCACCACAAACTCATCCCCCAAGAACTCCGGTCGTCGGCGAGATGGTCGCAGCTGTTTTGGGTCCAACCCACAAGCTGTTCGCCGACGCGTGGAAGGAAACTACCACTTGCGTCCAAATAGAGCTCCAGAACGTGCATAACGCCTACTCTGATCTCTTGAGGTACGAAAAGGGTATAACAGAGCAGGCTATTGAAACGTGTCAGCAATTGAAAGCTGAACTTGATGCTGCGCGGACAGAAAGGGCGAGGGCGGAAGCGGGATGGAACGCAGCCATGTATGAGTTGGCCAGGTTGCAAGGCGATAAGGGGGCGCTGAAGCAGGCCGCTGATAACATGGCTGATGCACTTAGGGGAGCAACAGTTCAAAACGAGGAGCTGAAGACACGCGTGGATGTCCTGCTCGGGGAACGTGGACGGCTACGAGCAGAGTGGGATCTCGCACGAGTGCTGAGGTTGAAGCTGCAAGAGGAGAATATTTCCTTGAAGGAGCAGTTGAGCAGGAGGGGAGTGGATGATGAAGCAACGAGGACAAATGGCCGTATGTGTTTATGATTCCACTTTCTCTTCACAAATGCTCACAGTATGAAATCAGTCATAACTATTCCGCATGAGCAAATACAGGTGGAAACACAGTCTTCACCAACAAATGTAGTTATATTTCGTCAATCGCCTGCCAATCTTATTACTAACAGGAATACCACTACTTTTTTTTCTCACAAATCATTCCGCAAAACGACGGGAATCTCTAGAGAGATATCTCGACCACCGATTATGGTTGGCTCGGTGAATCCCAGGTCCGTGACCAAGCTTCGCCAAGTAAAACAAGCACTGAGGGTGACGAACTTGAGCTGCAATACCCCCCTCCATTGTCCGAAAATACGGAGACCAACATAGTGGAATTGTCTAATCCCTCATTCTCGCCTTTTACAGAAGTCATCCTCATCCATGCATCGACAGACGTGGGTTATGGCGAATCTAAGTTTGCGGAGAGTGGTTCTACGACAGGACAGTTGGCCCCCAAGAAATCTCCGAGTGTGAAGGGACGGTCTAGATCCAGATCGCCTGGAGAAGAAGAAACAGACGGCGGTCAACCACGACCGCACAAGCGTCCACGCACATCGTTTGGCGGTCAGGGCGAGAATACTGTGGATCTTGGAGTCAGTGACGTGAAGATGGAGTACCCTGATTTCTAATTGGTGAGATGGTTTCTCCTTTTTTTTCTGCCGCAATGTTGACAAGAGCTGGCAAGTTATTCTGGCCTCTCACTCGTTCCGCAATGTATCTTCACATTTACGATTTATGTACCGATATGTGTAGCTCTGTGATACTAACCAAATCTGATTGACTAGCGATAAGGTCGTATTACGTAATATTTAGGTCGCATAATTCGTTTGTTCCCACGTTACTCCGAGTCGGCTATGCCTGTTTCTTACACCCATGTCCTCCCTAACAGAGCCCCAGCGCCGCATGTATGCATCCGAAACAACACAGAACTTCCGTTCGGTCGCAAGGCTGTTTGCTAGACCCTCCTCCTACATCCTGACTTCCAATGATCTCTCCGACGTGGACCTGCAGGAAGAGTTGGCCGAAATCGGGCAATTTGCCGAAATTGCGCACGGGAAGCTCTCACCTGGGATCGTGTGGACCCATCTCGACCACCTTTTGCAGCCTGATTTCCCACTTCATGACTACCGTGCTTTGAAAGGCTCGGTTCTAGTCTGTGTCTTGCGAGGCAAAGTCGCAGACTTGCAAGGCTACATTGCCTATCGTGCACAAACAGCACAGCTCGTGGTCGCTTTCTCGGGCACCTCCAGCGTCAACCAATCGCTTCGCAACATTGACGTACGGTTGGTCGCTTATCCGGGTGGGGATGGATGTGCTGTGCACTCTGGGTTCTGGAAGATGTATCAAGGTGTCCAGGCGCAGGCGTTGGAAGAGTTGTCTCGAGCCTGGTCTGGCCGTACCGTCGATGAGGTCGTCTTCACTGGACATAGCTTAGGAGCCGTCATGTGTTATTTGTTTATGCTCGACGTCTTGGGGGCGGGTGGCAGCACGTCTCGAATCCAGTTGCCAGCTGCTTGTCGCTTGAAATTTGCCGGTTTTGGCAGTCCGAGAGTGGGAAACTTTGCGCTTGCGCAGCATTGGCGAGCTGTCGTTGCAGATAGCGGCGCTCGTGGGATCTCGGTCAAGGAATGCTCGGTCAAAGGCTACAATGACGGTGAGGAGGGGTGGCGGGGTGGGGTGGGGGGGTTCCACATCTCGTTGACTCTGATGCTATTTCTTTTACTATAGGAGTGCCTTCCATCCCACCATATTATCTCGGCTATCGGCATTTTGCCCAAACACCTTTATATTACGCCCACGGCCAACTCTACCGCATTCCTGCGTCCGAGTCCGAGTGGTCGTGTTTTACAATTCGGCTATCTGACGACACGAGGGACCGCTTTCAGGATCACCCACTTGGCGGCCACAATTATTATAACAGACGGGACATGGAGAAGTTGCTTCGGAGGATGAAGTGGCTCGATTCCGAGACTTCGAAGGAGGATTTGGACTGGGAACGGTACCGGGAGTGGCTGCGGATAGAGTGTGAGCGCGAAATGGGGGTCAAGACGAATGTATCATAAGATGGTGCTTTTCTTGTCGATTCATCTGTGCGGTTTTTTTTTAACATAAAAAAAAAACTCATCATTTGAGTCAGTCACCACGAAGAGCCGGGCGGACACCAGGTGATATTGAATTGCCTATATTCGAGCCGTATTCCGTTGTTCATTACCGATAATGCCCCCACAGACATTTAAAGCATGCATATGGGTATGTACAGATTCGGAAGTAACGACGAGATGAATATAGGAAGCATGTTACTACCCCTCGTAGCGTCCACAATTCAAGAACCCGAAGAACTTGTTACTTCCTTGTTTGACAGGATGCCCACTGTTGTAATGACTGAGATCAAGATCGTCATACGTCGCCATATGGACAGGCCGTGATCCGAAGATGCCCATCGATTGGCTGAGTAGATACATTCTGGCCGTCTGGAACCCGAGAGATACCCAAGCGAATACGCCCACGCCGATTCTAACCAAGCGCTGCGCCCAACCGCTCAACTTGTGCTTATCAGCGGTGATGATTTTCACGATGACAATTTCCAGTATACAAGAGTTGAGGAGCGACGATGAAAACCCAGCGAGACGACAAAGCAAAGCTGACGACCAACTGAGCAGGACTGCTGATTGCTTGATCTTGGCTAGTGAGGCATCCGACGTGTCTCCGTGATCACAACCATCGAGAAAGCACTGGCAACTGCGGTTGCTAGACCGATGGCAGCCAGAAAACTGAGGACTTCCTGAAAATCCTTGAACGGTGGTTCCTTTTATTCCCCCCCGTGGTCAAGACCGAACCATGCGTTGGAAAATGTGACAAAAATCACTCACTTCATCTGATTCTCGTTTCAGCGAACCCTCGGGTGAGTTGGAATCACAACCTGCCTCCTAGAGGATTTATGATTAATAAAAGGCAATTGAAAACGTAGAGAACGCTTGCACTCACCTGGTTGGCAGAGTGTCTCATGCCACATTGGGACGCATGGTTAGCTGTAATCTGCCTTTAGTGGAGTCAGCAATGGCAAGGGAGACTTTGATACGAGACGAACGGTGGGACCCATGGGAGACAGTGGTTGTTGTGCTCCGCTAAGGTGAGCATGCTGGTTGTTATGGTTGGCTGCCACTGGCCCAAATGTGCTTTCCAGCTATCTCGGTTCGGTGGAAGTATATGGCTAAGCTTTACATACACCAGATAAACGTAAATACAGAAGAACACTTTTTCGGCGTTTCCGGAAGCGAGGTTCAAGGCTTTTCATTATTATTATAGCACAACTTCACCACGGTCGATCACTATCGATCACTGGCGATCAACAGGCGTGTTCGAAGCGCTTCACAAAAGTGTTCGTTTTCGATGTTTCTGGAACCGAGGATCCTGTTAATTAATATTATAGCACAACTTCACCGCAGTCGGTCACTGGCGATCGAAAGGCGAGTACGTCAATTCCAGTTGGACATTTCATGGGTGAAAACGAGGCATGAAATGGCCTCGGCTGTATACTTATTCAGCCAGCAGTTATCATTTGGCCAGCCCAAATGCTCATGGATCACAGGTATGCCATATCCGCGGATAACTGGTCGTTTAGTCCATTTCCGCTCCTGCTAGTCTGCTAGTATAAGGTTCTCGATCGTGCATCCAGACCTGCAGAACGCGCGTTTCTTCTCCACCCTTGTCTAGCGTTTCTGATCCTCCACACCCGTCTCAATTATTGTACGTCCGAGTTGCTCAGTCTCACTACTTCACCACTTGTCAGCATTGCTTGATGGCTTGGAAACTCTTCGGTCGACGACACCAAAAGAAACAGCTACGCGTCGTGTAGACATTGGTGAACAGATGGGTGCTACAGTGGTGGAGAAGCTGGTTACTGGTTCTGGAGACGGTGCGACAGAGCTCAGAGATTCGCTGAAGGAATGTATTACTCTCATTCAAGAATTTTGTGCGGGCGTTATTTCCTTCAACGTCCTTTGGATGAAACTCCTCGCAACAATGGGCTATTGCGGTTGGGGATCAGTACTATCACTTGAGGAGGATAAAAGAGGACAATGACCACCTTGCTCTTGATCTTGCTCCTTTCAAGGAGGGTGAGGTGTTTCTGAAGATACCGCTCTGGAAGACCAATTACTCCCATGAAGACTTGGCGGGCATTGGTTAGTGGTTACCCGCTCATCTGACTGCTTCCGTTTGATGAACCTTCATATGTAACCGCAATAGCCATTGGCATTCTCGCAGGCATGAGCAACAGAAAGCGGCAAACTATTGATGTCCTCGATGGCGACAACCGCATTTCCCAGAACAAATTCCGATTCGTCAAATATCGGCGCTATATCCCTCTTCCGACAATTCCGCGTGTGCCCATCGGTTCTAACAAATATAACCCGTTGTTCAACAAACCGCCAACATTTTGGCACCGCTGTCCTTAACCAACTGTCCATCCCACGGGTCACTGGGCTTCCCAAAAATGCTACGAATCACGAACGAAATGATGGGACTGTGGTTTCCCGACAAGAAAGATATCAAAGCTATGGCTTTGGAGATGACGCAAGCATTGAAAGCTCAAAAGCTAACTGTAAGTTTCTCTCTCTGCATAATCATGTTAAGTATTATTCACTAAATTGTTCCCCTCAAGATCGAGTCCATTCTTGAACGTGTAATGTACTCGGTTTTTCTTTTTTCTTTTATTTTGGTTTCGAGCACTGGCATGACGATTGGAAGGGTTGAACAAAGTGTATATACTACTATGCCTGTGACAGGCGCTTGCTTTTCTTCCGAACAACGGAGAGTACTACAAGTATATGGTGTTTGGAACATCCATACGGCATGCCATGTTGAGAATTGCATTGCGGAGATCATCAGAAAGACGTTTTCCTACGGTCCGAGGGTTGTTCACAGGTGTAAAGTTAGCAATTTCGGCAACTAATGTCCAGTGCCACTGTGGCTGAGCAACAAGAAATATTAGTTTTCTGTGTGATTCATGCTAGCTACTCCCAGTGCAGCTCTATCTTAAGCCTAAATAAATCTATCTATACCTTGAAATATGATCCCAACTGATCATGAAGGAAGTATGCACAGATTAAATTTCCTTTTTAGTCATGAGATTTTGGCTTGTTTTGGAAAGTCTCGCAAAGTGATCCCAGGGTGCCAAATAGAATAATCCATTGAAGAAATATGCATATATGGAACATATACTGAATATGGTATCCCCGGAGCTTTGTCGGAGGTCACGTGATGTCCTAATAAGGCTAACCCTATGCCCTTTTGACTCATGGTTTTCATTTCCGTGAGTTTCGGCTGTTTCACTATCCTAGTTCCCAACCATCATCAGTTTGTTGAGGCCACTGCCTTCTTTCCCAGGGCCAGCATCTACTAATGAAGTTACTTGTACAAAATATTCATGTAGGGGAAGGCATGCCCAGGCAGTAAAAAGGTAGGACATCCAACGGTGGGTGCCCCCATCCAGATTGCAACAGCTAAAAAAAGTAAACAAACTTATAATATTGCGTTGATCGTGTATGCATCTTCCCCATGGATCACAATCGAAATGGACATAGGCCATGAGTTACATATTTGATCATTAGTGGTAAACTTCGGCATGTGCTAGGACTGTTGCCAAAGAATTGGGATGGGTGGACACATACAGAAATGAGACGTAAAGTCAATCATGGTGGAATCTCGAAGGAATATTGAAAATTGTCATAAGTGACAATTTCTTGGTGCTTCAGATTCCACACAGCTGGGCTCACAAAGATGCTGCAACATTCGTTAAGCTTACAGAAGAACATAGGTTGATGGCAGCCACACACACATTAAACTGCTGAGCATGCCGCAACCCTGTGTCCCACTCCTGTTTATGACAGTCATATCCGTACCTAGTCATAACTTAGAACACTGGCCATGATAAAGAGATCTGATGCAGTCAACATACCAACAGCTTTTCATGATACACTCCCCTGCTATGAACGGATTGGCAATCGGTAAGAGCAAAGTATAACCGTATAACCAATGATAGTAGCTCACTGCGACATTTGCGATCAAGCCATGCAAAGGGCAGAGTGTTTCTGAAAAATTCAGAGAGACGACTGGGGCACGCCCACTTTTCTTGGGACCAATCATTGTAAGCTCCCTGCTTACTAGCAAACATCTCATGGAACAATGCTGAATAATCCATGCTCTTCAGATAGTGGCGGAGAGGCGATGACTCGACTTGATTCCTCAGCAGCCCCCCTTTGACACAGAAAGAAAGGTCTGAAAGTAGTAATCCCTTCATGAAGTCCCAATCTGCATATAATCAATCAGCAGCAATCATCAGTTGCATTAAAGACTTACTTGTTTCATTGTACAAACATTGTGGCATACCCAAAATGTCATCTGAGCCACAATACTGGCCTGAATGAACACAGCTGTAAATAAACGCCATCCCTGGACTTGTCATCTTGCCCAATTATGTGATCCAGGATGACATGATTGAAAGTAGGGCCTCGCATCGCCACATCGCCCCGTTCGTTCAAGATTTCAACTAATGGTCCTAAAAGGAATTTTGAATACAGGCCACCGTCACCGAGAAGGTTAAATGGCAAGGGTTCCACAGTGGCCTCTTCATAACACTCCAGAATGGCACGCGGTCCAGCAAATTGATAGAGGCCGTTGTAGTCATCTTTGCAGCGAACTTCTTAGTTACAGCATATTTCAAAAACCTTGTCAGTAAGTGAAAAAAAAAAAAAAAACCGAGGCAGCTTACAAAGCTGCTCGGCCACTTCTGGGCAACTGTGGCTGAAGCTCTTAAGTGACAAAAATAACTGTTCTCAAGCAAGAACAGGACTAATTGAGCTTGAGGGCATCAACCCCAGTTGGGTGAAGATGCATTACACCATTTTAAAGTATTTTCTGTGTACATCAGATAATTCTAATGAGAAACCATGTTGCTCACCCAAAAAAGGAAATCTCCATGGATGAATTGTATAAAAGATTTATGGTGAGCTTAGAGAGCATCCCAAAAATTCTTAAACAAATGTATAGTTATTATGAATGCTTCAAATTTACTTAGAATAATTTCAGTATTATTTGAGTGAGTAATGGTATCCAAATTGATACATAACTGAAATATATCTCTGATAATCATCTGACAACACCCACTTGCACTTATGTACACAGAAAATATTTTAAAATGGTGTAATGCATCCTCACCCAACTGGGGTTGATGCCCTCAAGCTCAATTAGTCCTGTTCTTGCTTGAGAACAGTTGTTTTTGTCACTTAAGAGCTTCAGCCACAGTTGCCTGGTGTTACGATTTTTACCTTTGTGCCCCTGTCTTTTGCTTTGACAACACGTGACACCCATACATTCCCACGAAGATGTGCCAAGTCCCACACTCTGATTGGACGATACCTTGTTACCGAACTCTTGGGTTGACCCCATGTCCTCATTGGATGATTTGACGGTGCATAACCATTCATGCACAACCAGGAGCTGAAGGAACCTAAAGACGATACAATCCGAACCTGACCATTCCATTCTTGTCACAACCCATGACCGATGTGCATACCTGGAGACAAGAATACTCCATGACCCAACCACTGATCATACCCAGCAATCGGAATACTCTGGTTCTCTGCCGACCGATTGTTATGGATCGCTAGATCAGCGGGCTCCAGCAACAACCAACTAAAAGTCGAGATCAGACCAGAGGAAACTCAAGAAGGATGGTGTATTCATGGTCTACCACTACTATACAGCAAGTAGCAG
Organism: Hygrocybe coccinea; assembly: GCA_963555575.2. Lineage (NCBI taxonomy): Eukaryota > Fungi > Basidiomycota > Agaricomycetes > Agaricales > Hygrophoraceae > Hygrocybe > Hygrocybe coccinea. The sequence continues at coordinate 812,268 of OY741991.2, forward strand.
TCTGGAGGAGGGAGAGAGTCTAGGAAAGCGAACCAGGGAGAGAAAACCAGACTAAACGTGAGGAAAGGGAAGGGAAAAAGAGGAACAGTTCGAAGATGAAGGTTTAAATACAAAGAATTAGGGAAATGTCATGAAAGACAGACTACCGGGTCTGTAGGTACAAATCGAGAGAGATGTAAGAACAATAAAGCTGTCCTGAGGATACAGCATTTCCACCAGTGTTTCAAGGAGTGATTGCAAGGAAATGGTTCGGAGCAATCAAGGGTCCAGACCCTGCGCCTCATGGTTGCCTCATGGTAAGGAGGTGAAAGGATCCATGAGTAGATGTGTCAGCGGGCACATGATGAACATGAGGCAGCCATGTGGATGTCATGTGGTTGAGTTCCTAGCTTGGGAATGATGAGATTGGTTCGTCTTCCTGATGGTTTGCATTGGCAGTGGATGCCTGGCCAATAGCAGCATATGACTAGGAGTATGTGCATGCAGGATCGGGATAGAAAGGTGAATGTGATACTTCATCATTGGAGGTAGGGAAGAAGGTGAATCACTGAATATGGAAGGGAAGAACCATGCAATGAACACTGGTAATCATACACCAGCAACTGTGGTTCCTGCAGTACGATAAGCAAGGGTGCTTCATATAACCCTTCTTGGCTGCAGGGTACTGGATGACTGGGATGTCGACTGGGTATGGATATTCTCGACCAGTGGACTGGTACACAAAGGTAATGAAACATGTCGGAATGCAAGTCCTTGTGGAGCATCAAGGGGGCTTGTCATACATGCGAGTTCAGGTTGCTAGTTGAGCACCGGCGGTCAGCTGATGAGAAGAAAGGCGAATGAATGTAGAGGTGACGTGTGAAGAAGAACAAGATGGTTGGCCAAGATAGGTCCAAGGAGTCATCAGTTGTCAGCAACTATGACAGATCCGATGTCTGAGTCATTGTGGGGAGGTTGCATTATCCGAATATAGGTTGGATAGATGTAGACGCCCACAAGGGTGGAGATGCCAATAGAACATATTACAATCGTGGCGATGAGCTGGGCGTCAAAGGTAACCATGAGGATCGGGATGACGTGTCGGTCTTCTTCAAAATAGGAAAGTCGATCGGTCATCAGGCACAAGGCTATTCATTCATCTGTGACAGGCACAAGGAACCATGTCGGTGAATTGTGAAAGAACAATGACAATGTCATGAGCATATGGGTGTGGACATATGATCGGTCGGCGGAGAACCAGAGTATTCCGATTGCTGGGTATGATCGGTGGTTGGGTCATGGAGTATTCTTGTCTCCAGGTATGCACACCGGTCATGGGTTGTGACAAGAATGGAATGGTCAAGTTCGGATTGTATTGTCTTCAGGTTCCTTCAGCTTCTGGTTGTGCATGAATGGTTATGCACCGTCAAGTCATCCAATGAGGACATGGGGTCAACCCGAGAGTTCGGTAACAAGGTATCGTCCAATCAGAGTGTGGGACTTGGCACATCTTCGTGGGAATGTATGGGTGTCACGTGCTGTCAAAGCAAAAGACAGGGGCAAAAAGGTGAAAATCGTAACACCGATCATATGTCCACACCCATATGCTCATGACATTGTTATTGTTCTTTCACAATTCATCTACACAGTTCCTTGTGCCTGTCACAGATGAATGAATAGCCTTGTGCCTGATGACTGATCAACTTTCCTATTTCGAAGAAGACTGACACGTCATCCCAATCCTCATGGTTACCTTTGACGCCCAGCTCATCGCCACGATTGTGATATGTTCTATTGGCATCTCCACCCTTGTGGGCGTCTACATCTATCCAACCTATATTCGGATAATGCAACCTCCCCACAATGACTCAGACATCGGATCCGTCATAGTTGCCGACAACCGATGACTCCTTGGACCTATCTTGGCCAACCATCTTGTTCTTCTTCACACGTCACCTCTACATTCATTCGCCTTTCTTCTCATCAGCTGACCGCCGGTGCTCAACTAGCAACCTGAACTCGCATGTATGACAAGCCCCCTTGATGCTCCACAAGGACTTGCATTCCGACATGTTTCATTACCTTTGTGTACCAGTCCACTGGTCAAGAATATCCATACCCAGTTGACATCCCAGTCATCCAGTACCCTGCAGCCAAGAAGGGTTATATGAAGCACCCTTGCTTATCGTACTGCAGGAACCACAGTTGCTGGTGTATGATTACCAGTGTTCATTGCATGGTTCTTCCCTTCCCTATTCAGTGATTCACCTTCTCCCCTGCCTCCAATGATGAAGTATCACATTCACCTTTCTATCCCGATCCTGCATGCACATACTCCTAGTCGTATGCTGCTATTGGCCAGGCATCCACTGCCAATGCAAACCATCAGGAAGACGAACCAATCTCATCATTCCCAAGCTAGGAACTCAACCACATGACATCCACATGGCTGCCTCATGTTCATCATGTGCCTGCTGACACATCCACTCATGGATCCTTTCACCTCCTTACCATGAGGCAACCATGAGGCGCAGGGTCTGGACCCTTGATTGCTCCAAACCATTTCCTTGTAATCACTCCTTGAAACACTGGTGGAAATGCTGTATCCTCAGGACAGCTTTATTGTTCTTACATCTCTCTCGATTTGTACCTACAGACCCGGTAGTCTGTCTTCATGGCATTTTCCTAACTCTTCACTACTTAAACCTTCATCTTCGAACTGTTCCTCTTTTTCCCTTCCCTTTCCTCACGTTTAGTCTGGTTTCCTCTCCCTGGTTCGCTCTCCTAGACTCTCTCCCTCCCCAGACTGCTACTTGCTGTATAGTAGTGGTAGACCATGAATACATCTTTCCTCTTGTGTTTCCTCTGGTTTGATCTCGACTTGTTTTAGTTGGTTGTTGCTGGAGCCCGCTGATCTAGCGATCCATAACACCTGGAAGTGGCCGAGCAGCTTTGTAAGCTGCCTCAGTTTTTTTTTGTTTTTTTCACTTACTGACAAGGTTTTTGAAATATACTGTAACGATGTAATACTGAAAAGATTGGATCTGGTTACTAACATACTTCAAGTGTGTCAAGGCAACTTCCATCTACACCAATCGCCCAGAGTGCTATCGCTTGAAGGAAAAATGCAACTCGTTTGATTTCATGCAAGTCCGCTGTAGTAAACTTGCTCAAAAATGCCTTCTGTTTTGATATGCATTTCACAAGGTCGAACTCATTATAATCATTAGCTCCCATCGTGTCAGGGACGCTACCCATCCATATAAATAGGACAAGAGCCAAATTCGATACAATGCCCGACGAAAACGTAAGGACTCTGCATGTGAGAGCTGGCTGTCTCTCGACATTCGGTCTTTGTGCCTACATGCAAGCCAGTTGTCAGTGAAATCAAGGTACCAAGATACTGATAAGATTCTATACGGTGGAATTGTGAGTGACATCTCTGAGTCAAAGATCAGACTTTTCTTACCATACCTCCAGCTGAATAAGTTCTCTAGGGAAATCACAACTTTTGCGTTCAAAGCGAGTATGCTTGCTTCCCCATGTAAAATCCCTCGATTCATCACAACGTTCTCGCTTGGAAGTTCATCAACATTGCGGTCAACAAGGTGAGCGGCTTGGCATCGAGCAAGTCGCAGAGCTTGTGGTAAGGCAGAGGTAGGCGAAAAGGTGAAAAGATGATTGGTGACATCGCCTGCAGCGTCAAGATGGCTGGCAGGCATGATTGACTGATAGTATGGAAATTTGTAAAGAAAGCCTTTGTTTGTAACGTGCTTTTCAATGTCAGTAGAACCTGGCACTGGCAGGACACTCCACGCAGTAATGATGCAATGTCGCCACGACGAGTTCTATCGGTCAAGTTCAGTATATGAAAATGCCTATGTTCATGCCATATTCCGTTTGTTGCTGCCTGCATGCATTCGAAGTATCGCACATGGTATGTACGTTCAAAAAGCATGTAACGAACTAGATGAATATGGGAAAAAATACATTACTCCGTTGTTTGTTTTCTAGTAGTATGCTTGTATGCACCACCAGACAAGAACCCAAAGAACTTCTGACGCCCCTCGTCACTTGACAGGATGCCGACCATTGTAACGATTGCGACCAAGACGACACCCGCCGTCAGCCCATACCTCGCCATTTGGACAGGTCGTGGTCCGAAGATCTCCAACGATTGGGCTAGTAGATACAACGCAGCTGTCTGGAACGCGAGAGATACCCAAGCGAATAGACCAATGCCGATCCTAACCAAGCGATGCGCCCAACTACTCAACTCCTTCTTATTGGTGATGATCTTGACGATGACGATTTCCGTATACAGGAGTTGGGGGGTGACGATAAAACCCAAGGAGACGACAAAGCAAGCTGACGCCCAACTGAGCAGGATTGCAGATTGTTTGATCTTGGCTAATGAGGCGTCCGACGTGTCTCCGAATGACGACGTAATCCCAACCATTGAGAAGGCACCACCGAGTGTGGCTGCTAAGCCGATGGAAGCAAGAAAACTGAGGATTTGTTGAAAATCCTTGAACGGCGGTGGCTTGTTTTTTTCTCATGGTCAGGGCACATTGAAAATATAACAAAATTCGCTCACTTCGTTGACTTGAACATCGCCTGGCCGGGGATCTGAAAGCCCAGCCTTCTAGGAGATTTATTAAAAGGCAATTCGAATGCGTATAACGCCTTTGCACCCACTTCGCTGGTGGTGCCGTCTCGGGGCGCCTGGTTAGCAGTGGTCGATGAAGCTGAAGCTGAAGCCTGCTTTTGGTGAACTCAGAAAAAGACAGGGACGACTTGTATGGACCTCGACGAACATTGGTCATTGATTCAAGGCAACGCCAGTCCTGCTTATCGATACCGCTGGGATGATATAGGTAGCCAGGGTCATAGTGATTTGGTTCCGTCACTGATAATCGGTGTCAATCAACTACCGGTCATCCGATCAACCACCGGTCATCCACTTATGGAAGTTTCCGGTCATAAATGGAATCCGAACAAAAGGGCTTTCAAGTTGGAAAATACTAATAATGTCCGCATCTATAAGTTATGTGAGCTATTCTGCTTGGCGTATGAATGTCCTTAACAAAAGTTTTGATTTTCAGCGCTTCCAGAAGTACTGCATTATATAGCTGCTCAAAACGCAGCTCCGAGCGACTGGGAAAACCCTTGCGTGTGTACGTTCCTATGACAATTCACACAGCCTGATAAGTGGAGACTTCTATCCAGAAGCGCTTAGTCGCGAGCGACAGACAAGGAAGCCTTGCGTGAGTACTTGATCCTATGACTATTTGGCCTCGGTGAACTTATGGCCCGATGAGTCTTAGAGCTTTCCTCCATATCACCGATCCAGAACGCAGGCGCAGTAATATATACATACTTGGTCGGTCTTGTATAAAGCTCCCTCGATAATGCATCAGGACCTGCAGACCGCCCGTTCCTTCTCCGCCCTTGCCTTGGCGTCCTTTGTCTTTACGATCCTGCACACACTCCTCAATTCCTGTGCGTCTGAAATGCTCATTCGTACCGACTTCCCTCTCACCTCATGACCAGCGGTCAGCATTGCTTGATGACTTGGAAACTCCTCGAGAAACAGCACCAAACGAAACCGCTCCGTGTCGTGTACCTCGTAATGCGGCCAATCGACCAGGTTCACATGGTCGTTGAAGCTGCTTCGAAGGTCGGCGACATTGGTGAACAGATGGGTGCTACAGTGGTGGAGAAGCTGGTTACCGGTTCTGGAGACGGTGCGACAGAGCTCAGAGATTCGCTGAAGGAATGTATGACCCTCATTCGGGAGTTTTGTGCGGGCGTTATTTCCTTCAACGTCCTTTGGATGAAACTCCTCGCGCAACACTGGGCTATTGCGGTTGAGGATCAATACTATCACTTGAGGAGGATGAAGGAGGACCACGATAACCTTGCTCTTGATCTTACTCCTTTCAAAGATAGCGAGGTGTTTCTGAAGATACCGCTCTGGAAAACCAATTGCTCCCATGAAGATTTGGCAGGCATTGGTTAGTGGTTAAGTGCCGATCTGATTGCTTCCGTTTGATGAACATTCACATGCAACCGTATTAGCCATTAGCACTCTTGCACGCATGAGCAACAGAAAGCGGGAAGCTATTGATGTCCTCGATGGCGACAACCGCATTCCTCACGAAAATTTCAGTTTCGTCAAATATAGGTCCTATATTCCTCTTCCGACAATTCCGCGAGTGCCCATCGGTTCTAACAAGTATAGCGTGCTATTCAACAACTGCCAACATTTTGGCACCGCTGTCCTTAACCAACTGTCCATCCCGCGGCCCACTGGGCTTCCAAAAATGCTACGAATCTTGAGCGAAATGATGGAACTGTGGTTTCCAGGCAAGAAAGATATCAAAGCTATGGCTTTGGAGATGACGCAAGCATTGAAAGATCAAACGCTAACTGTAAGTTTTGTCTCTGCGCATCATAATTTAGGTATTATTCACTACGTACCTAATTTGTGTCTCAAGATCGAGTTCCTTCTTGAACGTATAATGATAGCTTCCACAACGTTCTTACAGGAGAAGAAATGACTTTGCAGCTGTGTTGGAGTGCTCCTAACGGATCTCACTAGTCGTATACGCTGAGTTTTTTGTTTTTTGTTTTTATTACCCGGGCATGACGATTGGAAGGAGTACATGAATTCATTGTTTACAGTAGTGCATTCCTTGGCGTTCTGATTATCAGATGTGCTATCACAGAACAACGGACAACGTAAAGGTGCCTGCTTGGTTCTTTTTTCATCGTGACCCTTCGCTCGACGTTGGCACCAAGCCCAAGCAACATAAGTATACTGCGGGTATCAGATATCTGTTGTCCCCACAAGATCGTGTGCCAGATACCTCGCGAACGCCGTGCACACGTACAACCACATTTCGAGGGTAGGCCCGGAGGTAAACTTTTAGCATCGAGTGTCTCGTGGTCGGTTCCAAGACCAAACGTAAAAAAGGATTTTTACGTCGATCTCGGTCGTATATAATATAAGATGCGAACCAGTTTTAGCCAGTCTTGTGCTCTACGCCCTGGTTATGGACAAAGGATGAAGGATGGCCTACCAGCGATGACTGTTCAAAGAAAAAGAAAAAACAAAGAAAAAAGAGGGGGTTCTGCATGGCTGCTGTTGAAGTGAACAAAGCAAAATTTGCCGGAGACTGGAACGTTGAAAACACGCTGGGTGTTAGTTAGCGGGTGTGGACCTGATCAGCAATGAGGTGAACACGAGTTTCAAAGGGTGGGTGACTTCCAGTCAGCTTTTCCGCGAAACTGGTCTGAAAAGAAGAAAAAAAGCCCTTTTTATAGCTGCGAAATGCCTCTCTGCTCGGTCTTTCCAAGACTGCCCCCGCCTGGTTTTTTAGGTGCAAGACCATGGTCCAGGGTGCGTTCCACTTCTGAGAACTCTTCTTCCAGTGTTTGCCTCCTCAAAAAATACCAAATAATCTCAATATGCCAAATGACAGTCCTAGTCCCCATCTCACCCCTGGATATCCTCACGACTCCTCCCAGGCATCTGTATCTCTGGAAACAGAAACTCGTTCGGTGCAGAGCCAACAATACTACCCACAACCATCCCAGACTAAGCAGCAGGTATTTATTTGACTTGTCGGGCAGACACTAGACAATTTGTTCATTCCCAACGCTGCAGATCGAAGCTACCGGCCAGTTGAACTACTACTACGGCACACAGCTCAGCCAACCTCCTTCGAATCCAGCGTCTCCACCTTCCCAACCCCGCTCCGACCCGCAATCTCAACAACAGGCTAGAGCCCCGATACCTCAACCGCAACGCCGCCCATCAGCACAACACCACCCGAATTCACAAGCGGGTTTACCACCGCTACACCTCCGAGGAACCTCACAGCCCTCTCTACATCACCATCATCCCAATGCCTCACTACCCAGCACGCCTACCACGCCTACCTCCGCTCACCAGCTCGCTTCATTCCACCCCGACATCGTGCAGATAGCCGCTACCGCGCTCCTCCCTGCACAGTCGCTCTTCGAAAGCGCGTGGCAGGTCACTGTGCACCGTGTACAGAATGAACTCACGAGGGTGCACGCTACTTTCCATGGTCAGCTCAATGCCGAGAAACAGGCCCATTCGCGTACCATCGACGCGTGTGCGGGTCTGCGGCGCAAGCTAGATGTCATGCTTGAAGAGAGGGCCGCAGCTCACAGGGAGAGAGACAAAATGCGTGGAGAGGTGGAGCGGGTGGTGGAGGAGAATGAACGTTTGAGGTTGCAGTTGAAAGGAGTGGCGAAGCAGGCTGAAGAAGCAAGAATCGAGACAAAGCGGTCTAATGCCGAGAATTTGCTCCTGAGGGAGGGGTGGGGTAAGGTTGTGAAATCAAGGCTGCCGGAGTGGATTGATAGGAAAGTAGGTGATTGTGCTACTCCCGATGAGGGTACTTCCGAAAACTCTTCGTGCCCATCGGCACTGAGGGGAGTGGTCCAAAACCGAATAGGACGGGAGCTTGAGATGCGTTCGTTTCTTTCTTTCTTTCCTTCGTTGGTTCCTTTGGTTGACTTCCAGTCCCCTTTCCTTAGTGATTTCGGACGTGCGGGAACAGAAAGCGTTGAAATCACAGGCTGGAAACAATCCCGTAAATGTCCAGCACACCAGATCAGTTAGTGTCCCCCCCTTTTTTTTCCCTTCATTTTTGGCAGAGACTGATTCTATCTCTTTCATTAGACAAGTGATTTAGCTCAGGCTTCAACAAGAAAATCACCATCCCCCGCCCTCTCATCAACCACGCAATCCTCCAAGCATTCCGAGCGCAACCTTTCCTGTGACCGCGATCAGGGCATCCACATCATCCACAGCGAAAGCCCCACCGCCATAGGCACGCCTGAGCTGGACGTTATCGCGCTCAAGGTCGAGCCACAAGAGCTCGAGAGCAGGGTTTCTGCGATGGACAACGCTGGCATACTCGATGAAGAACTTCCACGGATGTCCGAGTCGGCGTCATCCCACGCTCGTTCTCCCTCGTCGTTTCACCTGCCTGTGGTGTCACCGGCTGGACAAGATGTAATGGGAGGCTTGGAGGAGCGGTGTAGTCCACCTCAGCCAGAGGCAGGCAGAAGCAATAGAAAGGAGCAGGCAGGAGGACGACCGCTCAAGCGGCGGCGAACTGAGTATGATCAAGAGGACGGATTAAAGAATTATGCTGGAAGTCAAGGCGGGGTAGAGGTGGAACGGGATGGTAGGATCCTCGAGGCAGGAGGAAGATCATCTTGGGATAGTAAGTTTGAGGAATGCGAGCGCAAACAACCTTTGGAATCAGTTCAAACGGCGGACATGCAGGTAGAGCCTAGACCTGTGGACGACAAAAATGCCGCTACGGAGTGTGCTGGTACGTCGACCATGAAGCACCTTGCCCCGATGCAGAGCTCCGCGCGCAGCAAGATTGGGATAAACCATATTGACTTGCTGTACGAGACGCAGCTGAAACGGATGGTGTGTCGGATGTGCATGTGAGCGTGTTTCCACTCTATTTTATTCATTTCATTCTTAAAAACTAACCGATGCTCTTTCCTTCTCTCAGCGTCCGGAGGCAGCAAGCAGGAGCGACCGCACCTGCAGCGGCGTTCGCACTGGACGCATCGTGGGCGACACTCATTGGCCACTGTGAGCGTGAACATCCAGCAGCGAGGGAGGTGCTCGAGCGAATGAGCCCTGCACAAGTGGTGGAGCTGAGGCAGCGCGTGGTGCGTGTCGGTGCTGTTGGCTTAGGTGCTGCGATGGGTGTGGAGAAGCGATGAAAGTCGTTGTCCCGTTGTATTTGTTTCTCACTTCTTTTGTTTTGTTGGATCTTTGGGGACCGTTTCTTCAAGATCTGGTGGTTAATTTGTAATGTGATAGATAGAAGTTATTATGGATGTATTATAGGGCGTAATTGTTTCTCTCCTGCTTGCAAGCATGGCAGCACGGCGGCCAGGCGAATCCGAGCAGAATATACTACTTAATAGAATACGTATTTTGGAACGATAGATACAAATGATAGTTATATGATACAGCTTTGCCACGCCAAAGGGGAACAAAAAAATAAAATACAGAACTCACATACGAGAAAAGAAAAAGAAAGCAGAACCAGGGTGCTCCAGAGCTTTCCTACCGACTTCCCCCCGTGATGACAGCATTGGCGATGGTGACCATCCTTTGCCGCAACTCCATCACCTCCCCAGGTCCCATCCCCGCGACCTCCTCACATGCCGTGGGATGCTGTCGCTCGCAGTGGTCCGTGAGTTCCTCCCACGTCGCGCTCCGCATGAACATCTTTGGCGCCACGCTCATCGTGCTGCGTGCGTGGCCATACTTGTACCTAAATGGGTGTTTTGTTTTCAGCGTTATTGTTTGTAATAAAAGGGGGCAACCACGCGACGTGGGGTTTGGGTTAGGGGGGGGGACACTCACGCACAGATGCGGCACACGAGCTTGTCTTCTATCGGCATGTACATCAGATCGACATGATTCACACCCAAACGGATGCGTGCTGCGCCAGGGGGGCTGGGAGCGCGAGTCGGGTTGGCTGATGTGGGTTCGCCGGCTGGGGTTGTTCTCGCCGTCGTCTCGCCGTCATCACATTCGTCGCTCGGCTTCACCTCATCGCCCTCGCTGCTGAGTATACTACACCTAGGTTTCCTCGGATCGTGCTCGATCTCCGTATCTGACGGTTCTGCCGGCAATTCGCCCTCCGTCTTCAAGACGGCACTGCATTGGTGATGATGCTTGCGTCTCCGTTTAGAAGGCCTCCCTGTCTCACACTCGTCGTCACATTCCCTTTTCCGATCCTGTTCAGGTTCCTCGTCGTGGATGTCTGCACAAGTGACCCCAGCTTCAGGTTCGTCGTTGTTTATGCTGCTACTCTGTTCGGAAGTTGAGGAGCTCGGTGTCGGCAGTGCGGTTGCGGCAAAAGTGGCCACGGGTGAAGGCGGGGGTGGGGCGAGCTGGGGAGATGGTGGAGATGACGGCGTTGGGGAAGGATACGAGTGTGGATAGATGAGATCTGGTGGTGACGGTTCCGTGGGCGAGACGACGGGATCAAACAAGTTGGTACCGGTCGAGGCAGTAGTAGCAGCAGGAGCCGAAAGCGGGGGTGTGAGACTTCGAGGAAAGATGCCGCTAGTACCGTTGGCGGAACCGACGACACCGTCGCCCTCCCAGCCGCTCTTCGTGCCTGCACCACCATTCCCGTGGCTCCCACCGTCCACAACAGGCGGGTGCGTCCCGTCATCGTATTGCCTCCCCAACGCTCTCCGGAGTTTCTCCCGTGCGACGTCGCGTTCTCCTTTCAGCCTGATGCAGTGCCCTCGGAACACCTCCTTTTCCTGTTGCTCCTTGCGCAGGGCATTCACGTACAGCGCGTGGACGTGCGCGAGTTCCCCATTGAACCGATCGAGCAGTCCACGCCACGAGTTCTCGAGCAATGTCCCTGTGACCGTCTGGATGCGTGATGATCCAGCTTGTGCAGTGACAGTGGCAGTGGTAGTAGTAGCAGCGGCAGCAGTAATTGGTGCTGCAGAGGGCGGTGCTGGTGCAAGAAAGGTCGGTGAGGTAGGAGACGTCTGAAATTCGCGGATGCGTTGTTGGAATGATGATGATGATGGCTGGTGTGCGAGTTGGAGGGGAAGTTGGTGTCGTAGAGGGCGTCGTGGCGGGAATGGCGGTGGACATTGCTGGGATTGAGGCTGAGATTGGGAGTGTTGAGCGCTAGCGGCCGCAGTGGCCAGCAACACGTGCTGGATGCGCTCGTATGGCGGCGGTGGTGGTTCGGACGGCGACAGGGTTGGCTGGAGTGCGTGAGTGGAAGCGCCGCATAAGAAGATAATTCAATTCATGTACATACGTTTTGTACAGGGGGGGGATGGTGTGTATGGGCGAGAGGTCTGGCGGTGCCTGTGCGCGAGGCGTGGAGTTGACTGGGAACCATGGTTGGCCGGCTCATCGTTGGTAGCTTCCAGAACCAGTGCTCCTGCTAGTGCCCGGTGAAGGTAAGGCTTGTAAGGGCGGACGAGGCATCGAGAAAGGATCTTTTTATGAACCACTTGTTAGCTGCGGCTGTCACAGTCATAACTGCACAGAAACAAAAGAGACAAAAGGGTCGGAACCAAATCGGAACCCACTCCTCGCTGCAGGATTCGGCCAAGGGTCGTAGGACAAAAGAAAAACTGTAAGCCAATTGTTCTGCAACCCTTTCCACAAAAGGTTGTACACTGAGGCTTATTATAATACTTACATCGATGGACAGTAAAAGTACGAATATGGAGAACTGGCCGTAGTACAAACACAGTCCTCGGAGCACTACTCTAGCCTAGTCTGCTCTCGTTGTCGCTGTCACTGAACGCAGTCTCTGGTAGTAGACAATCGTTATGGAAATTGTTCGACAGGCTCGAACGACTTGGCAAGGTCTCCACACCACAACCATCAGCGGCAAGTCTTTGAACGAAGGTGGGAGGGAGAAGAATTCGCTGTGTTGAGAGGCGTTGGACTTGTACGTTCCACTTCCTACTTCACCGACGTAAATCTACTAGAGAGCATATTTGAAGTGTCGCTTGCATCATGGTGGAACATGGCCTAGGCGAGCTCAATACAAGGCATATATATCCCTCAAACAATTCCATAAATTTTTTTGGCTGAGCTCTGGGTCACATTCAAGTCGATTCCATCCAAGTACTGGATCATCTGGGGGCGGACCATACCGATACCCGGATACCGACGCTTTTTTGTTCCACATGGGACAATTTTATCGAAAAAAAAAAGGCTGAGATCTAGACACTGGCGTGCGAGGACTTTTGACTACGTTATATCAATGGTTACTGCAAAAAAGATCAATTCGGAAGTCGTTTCATCGAGCAAGGTGATTTATGAAGTGGTACTGGCCATTGCGGTGGAACCGGGAAACGTTCTAGAAAATACACATTGTCATGCGGTCGATGGCACTCACCGTTGACAACAAGCACAAGTCTCCCCGTTGCGGCCATCCCAACTCGAATGGCATTGTCAAAAATGGTTGGATTGAATGGCAAGTCATTTGTTATTATTTTTTTGCATACATCTTATGGATTCACACTGTCGATTACAGTCGCGGTTGTTCAGCGCAGTTCCAACTTTAAGACGGTTGACAGGAATGACCACAAAGGCAGTGAAGGACAGAGCTATACAGAGGATGGAGAGGTTACTGAACCAAATCGTGACAAAGCACGAAGAGGAGATTATTTCACCGTGCGTCTTTCAAGTGTCCTTTTTTGTAGTGATACATAACAACGATAGTACAGGCTACGAAGTGGAAGGCATTCACCATAGTGAACATGCTTGATAGCCACAGAGACGCCATGGTTTCCTTCGGCCCGAGACCAGTTCCTTTCCAGCACCAAGTTTACGAGAAATCGGTCAATAGATCAAATTTCAGGGTCTTCGATACAGCTGGCTTCGATGAGGAAATCTAAATGGATGGGGGGTCAAACCGATGGTGTCAGCTCTTGGTTTGCGTTATGCGGCTGCTCGCATATCAGGGCTTTCTCGGTGAAGAACTACGAGTTGTTTTGCATGCTCTACAATGGACAAGTCCCTGTCGTTTGCTTGTCACCGGTCTAAAAAACATGAACGAGTCCGTAACTTGCACTTCGAGGTGGCTTGGATTACGGCCACAAAGGGCACGGCGCATATGCTTATGAATCCGAGTTCGCAGTTTCCAAGGAGAAGCTGGAGGCATTCATTGACACCAAGCATAACCGAACACCGTGGAGAATACCAAAAATACCTCAGTTCATTGCCGTGCATCACAAGTTGCCTGCTCCATTCCACACCCCAAATCCCTCCCAAGCTATGTCGTATCAGAGGTGGTAGCCATGAACAATGCTTACAATCAGAAAGACCCCTTTTTTTCGTTTTGGATTATATAGTCATCTTGGTTTTGGATCTGTCAAACTGTGAACAAGTATCAATTGCTACTTTGGTAACGTTGCCCAACGGTCCGGTCCGGTCCGGTTAAACGCCCTTAACCGTAACCGGACCGTGGCAACACTGACACTCATGGCCCGCCATTTCCATTCCAATGTTCCTCCTATTGTCGATTTGCAAGGAATTGCCGCACAAGCCGTTGAGACAAGGATTGGCGAAGCGATACAGCGAATGCAAATCTCGGTCTCGGACTCCTATGATAATATTTCCGTCTTTTCCATTTACTGGGAATCAGACGACACCGGTGGTGCGGAAGACAGCTCCCTTTTCATCCAAACTATTTCGAAGCTCCACAACGTACAAACATGCCAGCAAAGCCTGCCCGACGTCGGGGAAATATATTTTAGCTTAGGAATTGAAGTCATCCGCCAAGCAGCAGCGCAATCCGGAAGCCGCAAGCTTTTCATCCTCCATTATGCGGGCCACACCATCGCCGGTCGTACACCCGACAGCCTCATCATCGCCCCCAAAATCGGTCAGAGGCTGGGGAGTGGGCCAGAAGTTGATATGTCTATGATTAAACACACATTGAAGGCTATGGGTTCGAAGTATTCGGGGTTGGATATTCTCCTCGTGATGGATTCTTGTTGTGCAGGACGGGGCATGAAGGCCAAGGGTGCCAGGGTGGAGCTTGGGGCTGCAACTGCACGCAAGGGTATCAGTGAGGATGGACGAACCTTCACGCAGCACTGGTGTGAAGCCTTTACCAAGCTTCTGGAGATCGGAAAACCTTTCACCTGTGACGACATCATCAATGATATAATTCCCGACTCCGAGCTAGAACAATGTCCTTCCACGTTTGTTCTGCGTGAAGGATGGGATTTACCAATCACATTTCGTCTTCATCCTGGCCCAATCGAATCAACTTTACCAGCTGCTGTGACTTCTCGAACGGTTATAACGGCCTTTCATGTCAAGGAAAATCCGAATTCCCCTCCCTTAAAGCAATTGATCGACTACCTAAACGACGCGCCGGTACCAATCACGGTTTTAGCGGTACTGCCGACATCTAGCACGTTGCTTCTGCTCCGCGTTCCTGTGTTTTTACAAGAGTTGCTCGTACTTCCACACATCGCTTTTCGGCTAACAGATTCTTAGTTGCGTTGGAAGGTGCATTACCCCATTCCTAACGTTTTGCAACTCATTGACAGGTCTATGATGTGGTGAGCATGGTGAGGCGGCATCGAAGGAAATTGAGGATGTCAGATCAAAATGTCCAAGTACTCTGTAAAACATAGGACTTTCTCCGTTTCACAATAACAGTTGAGCTGCAATAAGATGGCTGTTGACATTACAAGGTGTGGGATGTACATACTACGAAAGCTAGTAACATAGCGAGTAGATACGATATGCAATCGCAGCGTACATCATGGTATTATCCTCCGCCCCATCAGATTCTGAAGCCGATCTTGCAGAGGTATAACGAGGTACCGAAGGAAGACGAGAATACCAACAACGGTGTAGGCTGTGATCTGCACTGCAAGGGACTGCTCGCCTTGTAACTGGCATAGAAACCCTATTGGGAATGAGATGAATCCGAGAGCGATCGTTGCACTGGCGAGGTACCCCGCACTCTTGTGCTCCTCGATGGAGCGGCTGTATTTCTCGAGTGACGTCTTTCTGAACAACTTGTCACCGGTAATGCTTCCTTCTTCCATCCTCAACGAGCGTCTTTCCATAGGACGCAAAGAGCTCTGTCTGGCCAATTTCTTTGCTAATGGCGACAATCGTAGATGTGTAATCTCGTCCAACTCCTTTTCATCCAGTCCTCGAATGAAAGATTTTACACCGAAGAGATTGGCATCCAAATAGTATGCGGATGTCAATGCGTAAAATGCGCCAATAACATTCAAGAGAATGCCAACGGAGAAGAATACAAGTGTTGCAGTATAGAGGTTCAAGCCTCCCCTTGGTGGTGGTGAAGACGGGAATAGTTGACTTTGGACGATAGCCAGAACAACAGCCTAACATAACGCCGATTTAGAACTGAATAGCAAATGTGGAGGTTAAGTAAAGACCAACGGCCGTGGCTTGTGTTCTCAAAGCTCTTGTTTGCCACTTTATCTCGTCTTCAACGACCACGTCAGTTGGGCGTGTAAGGGATATGAGCGCAGTCAAATCCCTCACATCTTCCCCAACATGGGTTGTGTATTGTGGGCGGCGAACAGTGACATCTGAAAGGTTTTGGGTCCCTCATGGTTCAAGGTGTTATACTCAACTCCACAATGTAGATTCTCACCCAGGCGATTGGAGGCAGGGTCTGGGGACGAGCGATTCTCTATCTTTTCGGGGGACATCTGGTCTGGGAACCGTCAGCCTGGGGCATCATCCTGACTTTTATATGAATCCCGTGTCAGTGTCACCACAGGAACCCACGTATGTCCGTCTTGTTGCAATTGGGTGCCGTACAGGATAGGATTCCCATCATGGGCAATGTTCACTTTTTTTATGGAGTTGTCTCAGGAACTGGACGGATCTTTGCGAGACTATAACCTTCCGGGAACAATATGTGACAGCTCCAGGACAACCGAACATGGGCAGAGCACATTGGCGCTGGGGTGACAGGTGGCAACTTGTCAGAATCACGCATCAAACCACCCAAGTTATATGAATCTTAGGCTAGCTGACTGTAGCCACCGACCTTGTTTATCCACCTCCAAGAAGGCAGTTTGACGCTCGTCTTATCCCCCCAATCCGGAATGTGGGGATCAAACGATCACTTATATCCCCGGGCTTCACAGCTGCTTTTCACACCGGCCTCCCCTCAAGCATCATCCTCGCGTTGACCGCATGACATGGGTAACCAAGCTTCGAAGGAGTCGAAGCAGCAACTCAAGGAAATTGCGAAGGAATCAGGAAGTCAGTACAATCCCGCTTCTATCTCGTCTACCCAGTCATTGATGAATCTTGCAACTAAGTTTCCTTGAAGGTAATGACCGGCATGTGCGTGCATTGGCGTTGAGAAACGGTTCCTATTCTCAAACACACGCGACAATACAGGTGTAAAGCGATGAAACGTAGAACTCGTGGTGCTCGTTTTCTTACAGGCGATTATTTAAATTATGCATCCGAGGAGCTTCGCCAGATCGTCCAAAGTGCCGTCGATGCGAACCAAGACGGCAAAATGTCTGTCGAGGAGTACGTCCGGTTTATAGTCCTGTTGAGTTCGGACGATGTTGTCGGTAGACTCAAGGGTGCGTTTGCGTCGTACTGTTTCAATTTTGAAACCGACTGTTTGATTGATCGATTTCATTTCCAGAATTGTTTCGGGTCTTTGATTCTGACAAAAATGGGTCCATCTCGCACGAGGAAGTTATACGTATCTTCGCCGCAGCGGATGAGATCTACGAGAGGGTGAATAACGAGGAGGCAAGTTGTCGGCATTTGTAACCCCCTGATAGTATTATCTGACTTCGCCACTCGCACAGCGTGCGCGAAGATTCTTCGACACGGTGGATATAAACCGTGACGGTAAATTGACTTGTGAGGAATTTGTGCAGGCTGCACAAAAAGAAGCTTCTATCATGGCAGTAAGTTGAGTATCTGTGTACGACATCAATCATCTCATTTGAACATACGGTGCTTGCAGGATATGGAGGAAATACGAAAGATCATACTCGGCCTCCCCGCGGTCTGAATTGTCCGCCTTTCCCCTTTTTAACTACAGTTAGCTCGGCCGCTGTGCTGGGGTCTTGCGCTAACGTACACCTGAAGGGCTGCTGTCAGGAACTTTCGCAAGACCCGTTTCTCTCGGTAGTTGTGGTTCAAGCTTCCGTCTCGACCGATTGGGTGTGTAATTTGGCACCATGTCTTCTATGGTCGTGAGGAAAGCGTACGGCTGGACTACATCTTTTGCCCGCTGATTCTTCATGCTGTACAAGGCCATTGCCCTGTTCTCGTGTAAAGAAAAAGAAAAAGAGAATTGTATTCAAAACAGTGCAGGCCACATGGAATCAGTATTGCCTCGGTATATAATGGAACAGGCACCAGCAAGCAAGACGAGACAGCCCACGACGGTAGGAGCTACAACCTTCATCACGAGAGGTCCACCATCAAACGCAAGGCATCCAAGAGCGACCGGGCAAGTGAAGAATCCGAGAGATATTGTGACATAGGCTAGTCGGCCAGCATGCTGAAATCTACGTATAGACTGGCATCGTTGTTCGAACGGTATGTGGCTGTATTCGCCACTCAGCTGCTCTTTTGGATCAGGGCAATCCCAGTCGATGAACCTCTTTGCAAATATTGATAATACATCAATATGTGGTGACTTCTCCTTCTCCCATACATTGAGCTCCACTTGGACTTTGTTAAGTTCGGTTTGAAGGAAGGACGCGGCTGTCAGTGCGACATACGCTCCGATCACATTGAGAAGGATTCCGAGAAGGAAAAAGGTGTTTGTCGCCATCTTCAAACGAGTTTGTTGATCAGACTTGATGTCCAGCAGTTGCGCTTGAATGGCACCAAGGAAGATGGCCTGCCATCAATCAACATGGGTCACTAATTCGTAATCCTTATCCAACGCGAAAAAGCCACCTACGGCATTGGCTTGTTTGTTCAATGCATAGATTTGCCCCTTTACCTCTTCTTTCAAATCATTCTCGTGAATCAAGGCACGAAGTTTTGTTAGCCGTTCCAAGTCTTTCAGCTGGTTTCCTCCTTGATAACTATTCATCCGATATGCTGCCCATCACATCAATGGTCAGTTTTGAAAGCAACGACAACATAGCACTCACTGCCTGTTTTCTTCGGCCCTTCGACCTGCTTTCCTGTTTGACTGGTTCTTCCCTCATTGATGGGTGCTGATCCATCTGATCAGTCTCAGTGGGGTTGTCGCAACGTCACACTCACTGCTGTCTTCAGGTTGCTTTTTCTCTTGACCAGTACCCCTCCTCTCATTGATGGGTGCTGATCAGTCTGATCAGTGTCAGTGGGGGTTGTCGCAAGGTCACACTCACGGTGTGTCGTGCTGTCTTCAGGTTGCTTTTCCTCTTGACCAGTACTCTCGTCAGCTGCTATTCCAGCGAATCAGTCCATGCAGTTGTCGCAAGGTCACAATCCTTACTAGCACTTGTCGTGCCACTTTCGGGCACTGTCAACGCTTGTCCTACACTCGACTCAGGCGCTGTTCCATTCGATCAGTATCTGCTGTTGTCGCAACAACCTTAACACTCACGCAGGGTTATCATGGGGATATTAGGAGCTGACATTAGCCACGAATAGAGGTAAGTGAAGGGGACAGGAAGAACGATTGCTATTGACTTGGAGCCGACTCTGCATTATGCCGTGAGTGATGGCTTAGCTAAAGTTCAACCCGATGGGCGTCTATTAATGACAGATGGGGCTGGACACTTACGGCTTACAATTATGCCCTTGTCCACAAGCAGTCACAGGTGTAAACGAGGTTACATGTATGTGGGTCCATATGTGGGTCGGCGGTGCCTCGCCACTCATGTTTTATCTGCGTCATTATACTCTTATTAGCCACGAGCGTTCGAGAGTGCCGTCATTTTACCGACCATCGGAAAAGGCTGTATCTATCCACATGCAGTAATGGCTCTCTGTCTCTCATGCTGTTCTCAACGACTCGACGGGGCCGTGCCAATCGAACATCCGAAAAGACGCGCTGTTATTCCTGTTCTATTGATATGGATCCTGTGGGGCATCTGGGGATGGGTCAGCGTTTCAGAGACGAACGAGGGTTCCCGGTTCTGTGGAGTACCTAATATTCTCGTGGTGCCGCAACTACAGAAAGTCGTTTAGTTCCAGTAGTATATATATGGCAATCCGATATGACTGTTACATAATCAACGATTTCTTACCTTTGCACGTTAATGTCGAACGTCGACTTGAACGCTTGAATACTTGATCAAGCTTCGATCAAATAATAGTGTTGGTTGCATGGTTTCGGGCCAGCCCTCGCATGCTTCAAGTACACTCAGGACGGACTTTCCACTGGGCTTCACTTTATCACAATTCATCTCCCCTTGCCATCCAGTGCCAACGTGCCGCCAGCCTTGTACGGTGTCCAACAGCGTTACTGTGGTGCGCTGTCAGACACGGGATTCATATATATAAAAGCCAGGAGCATGGTACCTCGGGCTGAAGCTCCCAGACTAGATGTCCACCGCAAACATAGAGAATCGCTCGTCCCCAGACCCTGCCTCCAATCACCTGGGTGAGAATCTGCATTGTGGAGTCGAGTATAACACCCTGAACCATGAGGGGCCCATTTTCAGATGCCACTGTTCGCCGCCCACAGTACACGACCCATGTTGGGGAAGATGTGAGGGATTTGACTGCGCTCATATCCCTTACGCGTCCAACTGACGTGGTCGTTGAAGACGAAATAAAGTGGCAAACAAGAGCTCTGCAAACTCAAGCCATCGCCGTTGGTCTTCACTTAACCTCCACATTGCTATTCAGTGCTAAATCGCCGCAATCGGCGTTATGTTAGGCTATTGTTCTGGCTATCGTCCAAAGTCAACTACTCTCGTCTTCACCACCACCAAGGGGAGGCTTGAACCTCTATACTGCAACACTTGTATTCTTCTCCGTTGGCGTTCTCTTGAATGTTATTGGCGCATTTTACGCATTGACATCCGCATACTATTTGGATGCCAATCTCTTCGGTGTAAAATCCTTCATTCGAGGACTGGATGAAAAGGAGTTGGACGAGATTACACATCTACGATTGTCGCCATTAGCAAAGAAATTGGCCAGACAGAGCTCTTTGCGTCCTATGGAAAGACGCTCGTTGAGGATGGAAGAAGGAAGAATTACCGGTGACAAGTTGTTCAGAGAGACGTCACTCGAGAAATACAGCCGCTCCATCGAGGAGCACACGAGCGCAGGGTACCTCGCCAGTGCAACAATCGCTCTTGGATTCATCTCATTCCCAATAGGGTTTCTATGCCAGTTACAAGGCGAGCAGTCCCTTGCAGTGCAGATCACAGCCTACACCGTTGTTGGTATTCTCGTCTTCCTTCGGTACCTCGTTATACCTCTGCAAGATCGGCTTCAGAATCTGATGGGGCGAAGGATAATACCATGATGTCGTCTCTTTTCCTACTCTCTCTACGTTACTACCTTTCATAGTACATCCACGCCGCCGACCCATGTAAGAATTCTCTCATCATTATATCATCTTGCCCCGCTCTTGCAATGCCTGAATGGAAAGAGAACCTGTCAATGTGGCCACGGAAGAGTACTTGTTCGTGATGTGCTAGGGAACTCTTTTTCCATGATGATCTGCGGGCAGTCTTTCCGCGAAGGAGGGGGTTAAATCTATCCTGGCTGCGACTAAAGTCCTATCCCTCTTCTCCACATCGATACCGTTTCTGTTTTATATTTAGTCATCAAACGATTATCTCATCATCTACATTGACATTGCTTCGATTCATGTCGTACAACTGTGATTCTATATACAGCAGTCACAACTCTGACAACCACGCAATTGCAGATGCAGCAAATAACAAAAAGTGCATCATACAGGCCATCCTGGAATGCAGTTTCTCACATGATGGGGCAACACGCGACCGTTGGGCTTGTAGAGTGATCAACATGAGAGATCCAGCAGAGTTTCGGGTATTGGGCGTCCCAGAGTAGAAGGCGTGATAGAGAAGGAGATATATATATAATATGATAGCTTTCATGAATTCGATAGCAATGGTCGAGGAGCACAAGGAAGATTAGAATGAATGGTAAAAAAAAATGGGGGACTAAGGAACTAGCATGCTGAAAGTTACGCAAATGTAGGGGTAGGGCGAGAGACGTTAGTCCACATCTTCCATTCCTCCCGTTCCAGAGGGGATATCTGCGAGTGGAGAAACTGGAGAAGAGCCTGCAGGAAATGAGAAATTAAAGCCCGTTGTGCCGTCAATCCTGAAAGCCGAACTCCCCGGGCTAGACGGAGGTTCTTTCGGCTTTTGATTGTCCATTCGACGCTTTTTCTCCGCCCTCAGTGACATTTTCTTCCTCTGCAACTTGCTAAAGGAAGATAGGGAGTCCAACGCATCGCAGATGTGATGCTTGCTAGGTTTATCGGCTAGGCTGAGGGCAGTTTTTGTGGTGTGATCAAATCATGTGGGCAGGAGAAAACGAAACTTGGCTTACCGGGAAATCATTTCGTCGACGGCATCTGGAGCTCGCATAAACGGCATTATTTCGACTAGTTTGTTGTAAACTTTGAGTAACACGCCAGGTCCTCCCTTTATCGATGTAGCAGTGTCATTCCACCCCTCAAACCTCTCCTTTAGTTTAGGACGAAGCTCATCTCGTAGTTCCTCCAGATCGGTATCGTTCTGGTCAAAGTCGAGGTAACCCATCGGATCGGCGTCTTCGGCGATGTCGTCCATGCCTGGACCAAAAGGCAGTCCCATCATCATGGCTGCAAGAGCCATTGGGTGTGGTGGAGTGGTTCCAGGCGTAAGCACGGCATCAACCCATTGTCGTACGCGGTCAGGACGGGTTTCCGATCCTTGTATGAGTTTGATGATTCGGCACATTTCCGCCTTGTTCTCTTTGTTGTTGATGTTGGAGAAACAGGTAGAGAGCGCAGCGGAGATAGTTCGTACAGTATCGACAAGTTCCTTTTCAAGCATTTGAAGACTACGCGATTCGAAGAACGGGTTTTCGGACAAGACGGAGACAGCAGTTTGGAGAATGGAGGCGTCGGAAGGACGTAGAAGGTGAGAGTGAGACTCTAGCAAGGCCGCGATATCTTCAGTATTGCTTTCGACGGTATGGATCTCGAGAGCCGCAGCAAAGTTTTCAGAACAATGAGTAGCGCTGGAGGAGAGGAGCTCTAGGAGTTCTGAGGCGACTGAATCAGGTTCAGAAATGGACAAAAGGCCATTGAATAGCGGCAGAGAAGGGGCGACCTTGAAGATCGACGTCAGGTGCTCCTGCACGTATCGACGAAGTGACAGTCTTTGATCATTGATCTCGTCTGACCAATGATCAGCGTGACGACGACATGTGCAACGCAGGTCGCTTCCGTCACTCTCATCTTCGTCGCAGGGTATGTCATCGTAAGACAATTCGTCATCGTCATCGTCGTATTCCTCCTCGTCCTCGTAGTCAGACAAAGCTGTAAGACCTCAGGGTGGTCCCTAATAGGTGCAACGTGCCCATACTCACGTTTTTTCCCGCCATACAATAAACGTTGCAAGGCTTTCCAGCCGAACACATCCTCTATGTTGGACAACATCTCGGGAATCCGTTCCTTTTCCTTCTGTGGACAGGACACTAACATCGAAAGGAAGAGTTCACGCCATATCCAAAGCAACACGCGCTCAATGTTTTGTGCGCCAGTGAATGAAAAGGATTTGACGAACTCGCCAGTATTCTTTTTGATGGTGAATGAGACAAAGGCATTCATGAACGAACACTTGCATCTATGCAGAATCAAAGAGAGAACAGAAATCGGAACGACGATGGCTCACCCCCCACGATTATTGCCAAGCTCTAGTAGGACTTCAGCGCCAAAGACTAGGCATGCGTGAGCGAGCATAAAGTTGACGTTGTGCTCATATACGACGCTCCATATGTCGTTCATCCAATCAACCAGACTTTGAATAGCTTCTTCCAAGAGCTCGTCTTTGTTCGAACGGCTTTTGACGAGACTACGCTTGTAGTCTCGCTTGAGCTCGTCCAGTATTCCATTGATTTCCTTTTGCTTCGCTTTCAGATCCAGAACAGGCATACCAGCATATCGCTTTTTGAATCGAGCGGCAGCAGCTATGACCTTCTTGGATTTCTCCGGAAGACAGTCCAGCAAAGGCACCAGCTGTTTCTTGACCAAGATACGTTGTGCCTCCAGGGGTAATGCGTCGTACAAACGGGTAAACCTGCGGGTGTCTGGTTCAAAACGGAACATCGCGCTGCAATAGGTCCCCGCTACGAACCTTGCGCTGGGCGAGTCGGACGGCATCGCTCAGTAGTTGTGGATTTCTTGAGCCAGGGAATGGGGGTTGGGCATGAAGCGCGCGTGATGTTGGCGACTACGCGCAAATGTAAAGGTGACACCGTACGGCCACGGCCACGAAATTTGAATTTTGGTATCATTTTTTGAGCTGAATTTGTTTTTCTCAGTCCAAATTTCACGGAGAAATCTCGCTGTTCGCTGTATTTATGAGGGACATTTATTCACGATGGCTGGCTGGCTGGCTGGCGTCTGTCTTGTCAGGCTGCGCTTGAGGTGGTGTTGACCCAAACCACGGCCACCCTGTTGCACAGCGATAGGAAAGTAACTGCTTTGGTTGGCTGTGTGATAAATATTGCCTTGGCTCTGACAGCGAGAGCGCGAGGCCAGCATCTGGTAGCCACGTGCAGTCATTTCAAGACTAGACCGGTACCCATCGCCCTTGTTTTCCTTCTTCAGCCTCAAATTTCCTCCAGTTTACTCGCCCAGTCGTCCTTCACAGAGCAGTATTGAGGGCGGTAATGACCCCCAGACTCTTGCTGTTATTAGGCCCAGGGAACAGTACAAACCAGGCACTCGGTTCCGCCGTCAGTTTTTCCCTTTGGGGGTCTGGTATCGGCCTCGAGGCGAAACTTTCCATACATGGCTGCCGACCTCATTGTGCACCCTAACAGCGTTGTCTGACGTTGGCCACGTTGGAAACGCGCGCAGTACCAGCTCGGGGACATATAGACCATCTCTTATTCCCCGTGCGGGTCTGTGTCTTTGTTCTCTTCCTCTCATATCGCACTCACCATCGAGACAATCCTCAAAGTCATCGATCTCCGGAGAAATGTCTGGTTTGTCACCGCAGCGTAATCGCAAACCGCAAGGCCATCAAGGTACGTTTGTTCCTTAGTCTCATTTTGTTAATTTCAGGTTTGGGATTCGACTCAGCGATTGAGTTGTGGGCGTAAAAACGTCCCATCTTTTTCTTTCTTTTTCTTTGGCGATTCTGCCTGGTTCTGCCGTGTTCGGATCTCCCACATGATGCAGGTCTAGCCCCCTGCTGGCCAGTACTTAATCCGAGCGAGCGGCAAACCTTACATCCAACCTCACGACCAACACATTTTTTCTTACTCACATGTCGCTAGTAGGTCCCGTCCAAAACATGCCTCCCCGCGAGATGTCCCCATCCCCGACATTTCGTGACCGACAACGAGCCATCAAGACGCAATCCTTACCTCTCGTCCCAACAGTCATGCAGATGTATCAAAATCAAAACCAGCCTCGCCAAGCTCAACAGCCAAGCCCGCCCATATCCAACGGATCCCATCAATCCCGAAGAACGCCCCCACCATCCGCCTCTCAAATCCCGTCCTCTGCCATCAAGTTGACCACGCGAGAAGTCAGTCCTGAACGCTTGACCCCTCCACCCCCGCCAATCCACTCTCACAGCCAAAGCAACATTCATCAAGCTCTCGAACCACCCCCACAGCCTCAGTCTCATAGCGCTCCAAATATTCATGCGCACAATCCCCAGATTGGTTATCCCCGCCCCATCAACCGGGTCCCCCCACCTCAGTTCCTGACATCATTCCGCCCGATGGACGAGAATTGGACGATGACCGAAGAACTTATGGCTGAAATTGAACGTGCAGATTTACAACAGGCGGCGGCTGGTACAGCAGGGGTGGCGTATGCAGGAGGCGCTGTTAGTGCGGGAATGTCGTATACTCGGGTTGACTCTGGTTCTCCCCCGAAAGATCAGGGTATGGAGAGGATGAGATCCGAAAGAATGAGTCCGAAGGATTGCGATAACAGCCAAGGTAGCGGTGGGTCAATTGGGAGAAGGCAGGGTCGGGAACAACCATTACCAAGAGAAAGTCCCAAGAGTCGTGATCGGCAGTCGCAACCCCAGCCAACTTCACCATCTGCATTTGTTCAAAGTCACCCTCAGGCACATACACCCGAGCGTCGTGCATCTCCATCGTATCACGCCCCGCATGGTTCTCCCGGCGAAAACTACACTCAGTACAAACGTGAATCGTATCCTCCTCACCCCCGAATCCCGACGCCTCCGCTTTTGCGACGATCTTCAAACGCTCACGCTCCCGATACTTCGTCTACCACACGTGCGACGCCGCCTGCGGCAAGCAAGCTCTCGAGCCATACTCCACCCCTCCAAGCCATGAAGACACGCTCACCAGACAGATCGCTACCTGTTCAAGAAGAACCAGAGGAGGACGTGCATGATGTACATGAAGACGGTACAAGAGGGATGGGATCACCCACCCCGTCCTCAGATCTCCACCCTGAGGGTCATACTTCTCGGTTTGACGATCGTGGAGGGAGGGATAGTCGGGTTGGTCATCGGGAAGATGACGATGAAACGCTTATCGAGCAAGTTGCCGGGGATCGTAGGGTACATGACAGCTCGAGAGACTCCGAGGAGGAATCGTTTACTCCACGCTCACCGTCTACGACTCTTCCTGATGACGGTCGAGAAAGATTCTATGCACAAAGTACGAGTTCGCGGCAGTCCGTCCGAAACAAGAACCGCATTGGAGCCACGGATCAACTGGGATTAAGAGGATTTGAAACTGCTGTATACGAACAAACGGGCCTCTTGCCAGTAATCTCCTCCCAGCCTGCATCTACACGGCACGTTGAAACCGAGCAGCCCCGCCGTCATCCCCAACCGCAGCCTCAGCCACCACAATACAATCGGTCTGAACAAGGCTACGCCCAATATCAACCCCCTCCCATTCCACACTTCGACGACCTCCAGAGCTTTTTCGATGACCCTACCTCAGCTTATCTGCGTGCATATCTTCAATCCCCCCGGCCCAACGCTCCTATCCCCCCTACCCCGCATAGTCAGACCGCAGCGCCGTCCCCGTCACCGCTCGTTTCAGGAATGCAAAGCGTACCACCGTATAGTCCCATCCCACCTGTAGGCTCGCCGTATCCATTCCCATTCTCTCACGTCCGTCGCCCGCACGCATATTCCAGCCCAGCCAACAGAGTAGCGCCGTCATCGAACTACGACCCGAATCATCCATCTGCCATTCAGGAGCAGCTTGCATTGCAGTGGCAGATGTACGCCCTGAACAACAACCGTGCGCCAATGTCCGATTCCACGCTGTCGCCCTCTTCGACGCCTTTCCAAGGAGCTGGATACAATCCATGGGCATTCTTGCATACCAACCGTGCCTTTGGAGCTAGGCACCCTGACCCGCTAACGAGTCTGCAGTCCAGTCCGAGCCACGAACCCTTGCAACTTCCTTTACCACCTATAACAGGTCGAGCGATCAAGAAAAGGCAACGATCGACCGATTTACGTAAACAAGTCAACATGGGTAAGCCGCCTCCTCGGGTCGAGAGCACCCAGCCAAGGGAGACCAGCCCCGAGCCATCGTCATCTTCTGGAGAAGAAACTGCGGGAGACGAGCGATTTGAAGGTAATTGGGCGAATGGAATCGTACACGACGACAGCGGTGAATGGATTGATGAGGATGCCGCAGGCGACGACGATGATCTTTTAGAACTAGAATATCATCCAGCCTTTGTCAGCAATATTGAGAAACGACGCCGGAGATGGGAAACGCGCTGGGAAGCGCTGATTGAAGCTGTGAGTTGTCGTAGTATTATAATAATCTTTATTTTTTTTTCCCCCCATGACTTGGGCAACTCTGACCCCACCGTTTGGATCGTATAGTTTGAAGCTCTCGATCGGCAGACGGATGCGACAATTATGTTGTTCGCTTCCCCATCCCACTCAACCAAATTGCACGCATTGACGTCACGATCCCTGCGGCGTGACGTTTCTCTGGCTCGATCCCCAACCATGTCACACATGCGCTCCGCTTTCGGCCACATCGCCTCCCGCCGTCGAGCCGCTCGATCACGCAGATCGTCGTTGGCGGACCGGCTGTTTATGCCCTCTGGAAGCTCAGTCGACGGGTCCGAGAAATCGGAAAATCGGGAAGAAGATTTAAAACGGGCACTGGAAGCTGCGCTGGGGAGCCTTGGGGCGATTGGGAACATCTACGAGCAGCGAGAACACAGATGGAGAGAAGAAATGCGCCGAGTTAACGAAGATCGGGAGCGGGTTGAATTGCTCCTCCAGCAGTCGCTGGGAGTCGGATTGACGAACGGTAGTAACCCCAATACCGTGGTTGGACGTGCATTGTAAATTTGGATGAATTATGGGGTGGACTCCCCCTTGCCCCTTAGGACTTCTCGTGTAACAAAATGGATCTACAAGCTGGACTGAGTCGTGGATACTGTATGTAATGACTTGTATGTGCTGCGTTTCATTTACTGCCGATTCTCGTTTCGAAGACGCGGAAGATCCTTGGTCGGTGGAGTGCGTGGTTTCTGGTTCTTTCGACACTTGTGCTGGGACTGACTAGGATTGTTGATTAGATCGCTATGACTAGAGTTGATTCCTCTGTGTGTTTTCCTGAGTGATGAAGGGAGTCATTGCATAGTCGTACAAAGCAGTATATTACGTTCAAGACGCCAGCTTTCAGTGATTTAGGGAACAATCTGTACATAAAGATATTTGTAAGTAACGAGTCGGATTTACGGTGCACCGGTTTATTACATAACTTTCGAGTTGTTGCGTTTGATGCCATCAGCGATCGTGATCAGTGATTCTGAATTGAACGACCTCAATACAAATGGACCGCCGTCGGCAGAGTCCTGTGAGTATCGACTTGGCAATCAATTCAAAGGCCCGGAGAATAGAACCAGGACTGGCCGTAACAAAGTTGGTATCTATCAAGCCCCGTCTGATCATCACCTTCGACACTGCTCTCGTTACTGTCAATTCAAGCTCAGGCTATTTGTTATCTTATTTATTATAAGACCAACCTAGTTCCCTGATCCCACAAGGCTCCGTTACGACATGTATCTCCTCCTGTTCTTGCTCGTCGCATCTCAAGGGCTCCAGGTCTTCTCCAACGGCGCCGGAAAGGTTTTCAATCCAAGAGAGTATCCGAAGCGGATAGCTACATGCGAGGCTGTTGGGGATACCAACCTCCCCGTTGATATCAGTATTCGTAAGCGTCTCGCTGGGAATTTATCAATGACTGGTAGTAAGAAACTTGCGGATTGTTGTACCAGATTACGTCGATGTAAACCCTGCAGCCGACACCAGTATCATAATGATCCATGGCTGGCCATCTTTGTGGAGTAGCTGGTCGAATCAGATTCAAGAATTCCAAGTACGCGAACGCTTGACTCTGGGAGAGTTCCCCACTGATTCCATTGCCGATACAGGACGATTATCACCTCATCGTCCCAGATTTACGCGGTTTTGGCGCATCGACGCACCCCGGAAATGGCCAAGGTACTATGGGTGACATGGTCAACGACATTGTCTGCGTTCTCGCGCACGCAAAAGTTGAGTCTGCGATCTGTGTGGGGTGGGTACTCTTCTTGTGTGTCGCCTCGCCATTCACGAAATACGCGCCATTCAGACACGATTGGGGCTCTCAAGTCTGCTATGAAGCAGCGAGACTGAGACCAGACTTGTTCGCTGCTGCGGCTGGCACCATTCCAGTGCGTCTCCTGCCTTATTTCGTCAGTATAGCTGATCTTAATCGCTCACGACCAGTACATCCACGCTTCTGGCCCTTTCGTTCCTGTCGCAGCTCTTGTGTCGACTCTTCCACGCCTCAGTTATAACCTTTTCTTCGACAAGCAGACTTCGGCGGCCATCGCAGAACTCAACAAAGACATCAGGAGAACACTTCGAGCAGTCCTAAAACAAGTCGATGATCCTGTACCTCCCGGATTCTTGACAAACCAAGATTCGTTCCTGGCTGAATGGGAGGACGTTGATGAGGTGCGCAACCCTTTCTGGTTCTCGGATATGGTTTGCTAGAAATATTCTTCGCAGATCTCGCCTCCTGGATTCTTTAGTCCTGACGAGGAAGACTACTTGGTGGAGCAGTACTCCATTCAAGGATTTAATAACAGTAAGTCGCCTTAGAGCTTTAGATACAAAACATCCGAAAACTGATTACCTTGTCTGCTCCAAGCCTTACACTTCTACACCAATACCGTTAGCTTGTCTTAACCTGATATTCTTATAAGATGTTCAATTAACTTTTTAGAATCGCCACGCATCGTGGGAGCTTGCTAATGTCCAAGGCAATCATACCATTCCTCAACCCGTTCTCTGGATCTTCCCCCTGAACGTATGTCCTAGAGAAGTTCTTCGACAGGGTCTTGCTAATGAGTGATTTATTCATAGGACCCTGTTGCCGACTGGGTTCTCGTGTCTAGCATCCTCAAATCTGCGGACTTCCTCCCGCAGCTTACCATACACGTGGGTCGTCCCAATATACAATGTAGTTGGTGTCGTATCTGACAACGGACATCATCTACCTCTCCAGACCCTCCGTAGCGCCCATTGGCCCCAGCTCGAAAATCCGCACGAGTTCAACGCCTTCCTTCGAGAGTGGCTGAGCATGGTCTGTCATTCACCGCCCAAGGCGCCCACACATCGAATTCCGGACGAACTTTGAACCTGACCTTTTATTTTTCTCGAAGCGGTGTCCAGTCGGAATCAGGAAGATTGTGATCAACAGGATGTCTTCGAGTTGGTGTTTTGTCTAACTTGTGATGCGTAGAAATTATGATTCCGTCTCTGAGGATCTTTGGAACCTTTGTAATATTATATAGTACCTCACAGTTTAATTGTTTAACAAGTGTCCATAACGGAGAAATTTCCTTGTCACCGCTAAAAACATTCAGAAGCAAATTTGCTCGAAAAATATTGCAGTCTATGCCCAGTGTCTAATTGTTCTACTAGCTTGGCACATTGTTCCATATTTATGTATATATATATACCTGAATAGCTGTCAAAACATTTATAGATTGGTGTGGAATTATTCAACATCATCATCATTCCGTTTGCGCTTCTTGCCTTTTGTGGGTTTCGGTACCCAGGTTGCGAACCCTTCTACCGTCGTCCGTTGAAATGCTTCATCATAACCGATGCATTTCATGCACCACACCCCAATATTCTAACAAGTAACAATGAATATAAAGAGGGAAAGAGAGATTGGTAGAGGAGGACTGACCTCTTGGCCCCGGTTGTAGGCAAGCTTAACTTCTGCAGGAGTTACGACGCCAGTAAACAAATCCTTCCTAGCTTCAAGAGCTTTATTAAGTTCCAACAGTGTCGGCTCGCGGCGCAATTGCTTTCGAAGAAAGATTCGGGCTCGCACCCATCGTCCCCACTGTTGTTTACAAATTTTATTCGCCCAGGTTTCTCGAACCTGACGTAAATGATCAGAAATAAAGGCCAATAAGAGGGGAAAAAGAATTACGTTGTGGGTTTGTGACAACCACTCATCTTTAGTGAGTGGCTGGGAAGCGATGAGAATATATTCTCCCTCATATTCCCAGGCGCTACGTTGGAGTCGGGTGATTACCTTGAAGACTTTGTTCAACCATTCTGCGGAGACATCCCCAAGTATGGTGGATGTGAAAAACAGTCCTGAACTCCCTGGAAACATAGGTGCTATCGGGTTGTAGTCGAGGTTGAGGTACATGAAGTTTTCATGACCGTGTTTTTTGACTCGATCGGGATGAATAGTTGGGAAGGTCTGTTGGGGATTGCCTCCATAGGTATCAGAAAAGAATTGTCGTGGAATGAGTTCAGGATATCGAAGTTCCCCAGGGAGATCAATTTCGAGAGACTTGATGCCTAACTTGTCAAGGCGTGCTCGAACAGTTTCTAGTTTGAAACCATCGTCCTTGACCTTGATTTTAACTTTGGGCTATGATAGATAGTGAGAAAAAGAAGATTAAAACATGAGACATGCTTCGGATTGACTTGGAATCAATTACATTCAACTTAACCTCCATCTTCGTCTTTATATCTTCTTCCTTTTTCGCTAAAACCCATTCTTGTTTTATTGAGGCTAGTGTGGGGACAAGGACAATGGGGGGTTGCCCAGTTGGTGGTACTTTCACCCCAACGACTTTGGTATTGGCGTTGTTGGCATGAATATCCTCAATGTCTGACTATTCAGAGCAGTAAGCGTTGCAATGAGGCAAAATGAGAATACTTAATCAACCTACTTCCAGCTCTGAAAGGCTTGACTCAGATTCCGCATCCTCTGCTTTAACAGCAAAGCTTTCGACGACCTTCCAACAAGAAACAAACGTCAAAAATATTATTAGTAGTCAAGAACAACACTTACAGTTGTCCATGAAATCGGCATGACAGACTGTCTAATCTAAGTTGGGGACGAGTATCTGATCTGGTATGGCAGGAAAGAAAATTTCTGTCAGCTTTTTGTTGCTTAAATATTATGCTGCTTTATGGATTTTTTTCTCTCTGAAACTTTGGGTCATTCAAATGGGAGATGACATACCTCGGAACAACCCACGATGTATCCTCCAAAATGGAATTGTCGTTGATTTTGTGTTAAACCTATATACTCCTTTCGATGGAGCAACGAATATGTCCGGAAAGTCAACTTCAAGTATGGCGCGCGTCACTGGACAATATTGTTCTTGTCATATCAGTGTGCATCAGTGCGCATCAGTGCGCATCATTGCGCATCAATGCGCATCAGTGTGCATCAATGCGCATCAATGCACATTAGTGCGCATCAGTGCACATCAATGCGCATCAATGTGCATCAGTGCGCATCAATGCGCATCAATGTGCATCAGTGCGCATCAGTGCGCATTAATGCACATCTCTTGCCATATATAGTGTAAGTCACAGTATATGTCACATCAATAATTCCAAAAAGGAAATCAATGCGCATCAATGTGCATCAATGCACATCAGTGCGCATCAATGCGCATCAATGTGCATCAGTGCGCATCAATGCGCATCAGTGTGCATCAGTGCGCATCAGTGCGCATCAGTGCGCATCAGTGCGCATCAGTGTGCATCAATGTGCATGTATTGCCATTGTAGTGCATCAGTGCATCAGTGCGCATCAGTGCGCATCAGTGCGCATCAATGCGCATCAATGCGCATCACTGCAGATGACAATGTGATCAATGTATATTATGTAATTCTTATTTAATTCCCATATTCAGCTGAGGTCACATCTTTGTCACATTGCACAATGACCAAAGAAGAATAAAAAGCATCAATTGCAGGTAGATATACCCATATTTATTCATCATGAGCAATGTCATAATATTGATTAATCATGACATACTTTCATGAGGGCCTTTGAATCATCTCCAGTCCATTGCTTGAACCTGCGTCCATGATAAAATTGTCGGAGACCTGAGAATGGTGGAGTGCATGCAATTCTATCATATACAGTCATTCATGGCTCCTTGAGACAGCCAATTTTAGTTACACCTCGGAATTTACAATAAACACACTTCTTTCCTCATGTAAATACACAGTCTCATACTCAAATATGTCATATTACCTGTGAGAGCTTCAGAAGTCTTATCGGAAGTGAGGAACATTGGCGATGAAAGCGATCTTTGGAAAAAGTGCTTATCAGTCGTAACTCGGTCCTTGCAACAGTGTCACATCAGCGTGACTTCCTAAGCAATTTGTGCGTGCATTAGTCCTAATTGGGAAGTGTGATGTGACATGCCGCTCACTGTGCCAGCCATTGAGCAGAGAATACACATTTCTTGGGTGCAGATGGTTTGTTTTACAAATGTGTGTGCATGAAGTGTGCCAAATAGAACTACCCTTTTCCTAAACTCTTAAAAAAATCCAAAAAGTCTCAAGAATTAAGAAAATGGCTGTAAGTATGACTAAACTCAGATGACCTCAAAACTGTCTTCATCTTCAAAATGTGATAACAAATATAATAAAAGGTGCTATCTATAAGTAATAACTACATTACTGTAATACAGAGGTGGAGTGGAAAGGGGTTATAGGGGAAAGGGGGAGGGGAAAGGAGTGAAAATGGAAGGGCATAAATGAAAGGAAAGGGGGAAGGGGGCAGGGCAAAAGGAAGGGGGGAAAGGGGGAAAGAAAGGGAGAAGGGGAGGGTTGAAGAGGGGGGAAAGGGGGGAAAGAGGGGGGAAAAGGTGGGGAGGTGAGAGAAGATGAGGAAAGGGAGGGAAAGAAAGGGAGAGGAAGAGGGGGTTAGAGGGAGGGTGGAAAGGAGAGGGGAAGAGGGGGAAAGAGAGGGTGAAGGGAGGAAGGGGAAGGGGGAGGAAGGAGAGGGACTCACCATCGCCATAGCTGCTGCCATTGCCGTTGTTGCTGCTGCTGTTGCCGTTCCGCTGTTGCTGCTGCTGCTGCTGCCATTGCTGTCATTGCCGCTGTTGCTGCTGCCACCGCCGTTGCCCTCGCTGTCGTCTGCGTTGGCCACCATCTGACCGTGGATCTTGTTCGTTTGGCTGTTGTGGTTGTGGACATGGACGTGGGCGTGGACCCAGGCATGAGCTGGGGAGTGCTGTAGTCAGTCAGTAAACAAAAAGATCTGAAAATTTTTACCCATGCAGCGGGGTCTCACCCCTGCTGCTTCCGTTTTCGCTGGACTGGTCGTCTCCTTCCTGGTTGCCGTTGGCGTCCCACATCGCTTTGGCCCTTGTTCATTGGGTGTGGTGATGTTGGAGTTGGTCTGTATTATGTATGGTAGTCAGTCTCAGCACATAAAAGAAGAAGAAAGAAATACCATTCAGCAGGGAGTGTACTAGCCCCGCTGCTCCCATTGTTGCTGGACTCGTCCAGTGTCAATCCGGGGTGTTGGACATTGGGCATTGGGCGTTGGGCATTTGGCGTTGCTGTTGGTCATGTTTGGTTGATGCGTCTTGTTGATTGTCATGTGATGTTCATGTGTTCCCAAATTGGTCCGTGCACCAAACAGAGGTATATAAGGCTCCGAAACCTCACATATTAACTTCGGGGCATTCCCCCTTTAGTAAATAGTAACAATAATTTATTACTATATAGTAATAAGATAAATAGGCTATAAAAATAGCTGGTTGACAGTTATTAATAATGATTTTTGTGTATATTCCACATGGAGTCTATGTGGACAAAATCCATGTGGAATCCACATGGACTCCACATGTCCACATGGAATCCACATGGAATTAACCTGGAGTGGGAGTGAATTTTTGGGTGGCAAAATGTCAATTTGGGTGGTATGGAATTCATGTGGAATCCACCTGGACTCCACATTGTCACTGGGAATACGTGGTAAAGGGTAAAGAGCTCCCATAGTTCTCTGAAGTTTCTGCTCTTGCTCACTGAAGGACCATCATGTAGAAGCTGCAAAGGAATCTCATTACTTGGGACCCATTTGAACACTTTGGCACTGATGGTGGGCAGGTTATGTTCATGATTCAACTGAGTCTGACAGGGGCTTCCTCCCCAGCTTCTAAGTGTTCAACTTTTTGCATTCAGCCAAGAATTCCTTCCAGGTTGGGTGGGCTTTGGTAGGACAGGTGTAGGACATATCCAGTGTTGCATTGTCCAGTAAAGAAACTGAGGGTGTCCAGGTGATAAAGATAGTGGCCTCTTGTAATTTTATGAGGCAGGAAAGCTAATCTAGTGAGCAAGGACTTCTGGTGGACAGCTTGTACCTTGTCTGCTCTCCAAGCATACCAAATGGGGATGTAGTAGTGACAGAACCATTCCACAGCTGGTTGCATTTTTCAGGATCCAATATGTCCAGGAAGACTCCCATGCAGTGGAAAAATGGTGAAAAGGTGTGCACAGAAGACATGGTGACCCCAGGAAGCCAAGACTCATCATAGCCGCTTCTGACAAGTAGGTAAACCAGTCTGGAATCAGAATATCATGGATGTGTGACTTTCCTACTCTGATCAGAAAGGAGAGGCCAGCCATGAAGATGATGAACTAATCCCTCAATATGGAGCCCTTTCAGCATATTTTTTCCACATTACATGGGCCAGCCAAGATGGACAATTCCCACTAGAGATGGGCTGGCCAATGTTGGCCGAGCAACATTTTCCCCCAAGGAGATGGGTTGGCTGACCATATTGGCTTGCCAGCCAAAGTGGGTTGGCCAACCTGAGAGGATATATTGGCTGGCCAGCAGAGGTGGGTTGTGGGGAGGTTGTGTTATCTGAATATAGGTTGCATAGACATAGATGCCCACAGGGTGGAGATGCCAACAGAACATATGGCAATCGTGGCAATGAGCTGGGCATCAAAGATAACCATGAGGATCATGATGATGTGTTGGTCTTCTTTGAAATAGGAAAGTTGATCAGTCACCAGGCACAAGGCTATTCATCCATATGTGACAGGAACAAAGAACTGTGTATGTGAATCATGAAAGAATAATAGCAATGTGTGGGCTTTGACATACAATTGACTGGTGGAGAACCTGATTATTCAGATCACTGGGTATGATTGGTGGTCAGGAGGTCACAGAGTACTCTTGTCTCCAGGTCATGGGTCATGACAAGAAACTGAATGACCAAGTTTGAATGGTGGCATATCATGACCCATGGTGGATTCTGGATTATATTGTCTTCAGGTTCCTTCAGGTTAATGGGTCATGAACCTAGTACCTGATTCAATCATCAGGGGGAGCTACATGAACCCTGGTATCGTGAGTAGCTCCCTGAGGAGCCAGGCAGATAAATCCTAAATATAAATGAGGAATATTATATAATGCTCACTAATGTGCTTTTTATTCTTCTTTGGTCATTGTGCAATGTGACAAAGATGTGACCTCAGCTGAATATGGGAATTAAATAAGAATTACATAATATACATTGATCACATTGTCATCTGCAGTGATGCGCATTGATGCGCATTGATGCGCACTGATGCGCACTGATGTGCACTGATGCACTGATGCACTACAATGGCAATACATGCACATTGATGCACACTGATGCGCACTGATGCGCACTGATGCACACTGATGCGCATTGATGCGCACTGATGCACATTGATGCGCATTGATGCGCACTGATGTGCATTGATGCACATTGATGCGCACTGATGCGCATTGATTTCCTTTTTGGAATTATTGATGTGACATATACTGTGACTTACACTATATATGGCAAGAGATGTGCATTAATGCGCACTGATGCGCACTGATGCACATTGATGCGCATTGATGCACACTAATGTGCATTGATGCGCATTGATGCGCACTAATGTGCATTGATGCGCACTGATGCACACTAATGTGCATTGATGCACACTGATGCGCATTGATGCGCAATGATGCGCACTGATGCGCACTGATGCACACTGATATGACAAGAACAATATTGTCCAGTGACGCGCGCCACATTCAAGGCCTTATTTGAAGAAGTTCAAGTTCTGTGAATCTGTCCAAGTTTGGGAAGTGGCGTCCAATTTAGTCTTTGGATGAGCGCCACATAACGTTCTACCGTTCCTCCTGAAGACTTGCGACAAATTTGCTGAGGCTAATTCCCAGCAGAGGACTTCTTATATATCTTCAGGGAATCTTTTGGTGTACCCGCACGGTGATTCCATAATTTCCATTGTTGGCCATCGAAGATATCTTGGACAAATTTCACATTTCCCTTATCATGCCACACCTGCAGTTCACCCC
This sequence comes from Hygrocybe coccinea, assembly GCA_963555575.2. Taxonomy (NCBI): domain Eukaryota; kingdom Fungi; phylum Basidiomycota; class Agaricomycetes; order Agaricales; family Hygrophoraceae; genus Hygrocybe; species Hygrocybe coccinea. The sequence continues at coordinate 849,676 of OY741991.2, forward strand.
CGGACCTCCTCTCACTCACAGCATGCAATCTAGTTTGCAAGAATTGGGCAGTACATGTGCAGCATCTACCCTTCAGACGTGTTTACAGAATACAAAGTCTTCAATGACGGCGGACTCTTCCATACTCTTCGCACCCAAACTTTTACAGCTGCTACTGATTGCACTACTGAAAGAGGCCGCTGGCTAGCTGCCTGTGTGCAAAGTATCACTTTTGATTCCACCACTATTAGGACATGGCCTTGCCGTGATTCTCATGCGCACATCCACTCTGAAAACTATTGCCTTCGATGATGACACCTTTCTACAGCTGCGGACGAGGGGTCCCCGCGTCATAGCTCTGTGCCTTGTGCTGTCCTCCTTCAGTCCGAACCCCGACCTTCCCCTGCATGAACCTCACCTGCACCGCTTCGTCGCCTCCCTTCCAACCCTCCGCTTTTTTGAGATGACGGCCACAGGACTACACCATACCCCATTTACTCCTCCACAGCTCTCTCCTCCCCGTAACATTCAGTGATATAAGCCTAATAGGTGGTCAGGAAGGGGCTGAGGTGCTGTCGATCATGCATCCTGACTCTTCGGCCTTGCGTGCAATGCTCACCATTCATGGCCTCCAGCTCCGCTCCCTCAGCGTTTCATTTGTTGACCCGACAATACTGCATCTCCGCACAAGGTTAGAGCGCTTTCAACTTCACGGGTTTCCCAATGAGTCAGCTATTCTGCAGACAATCAAGGCCCTGGCCATTCAAGGGGGATTCTATGGACTGTCAGATGTTCAATCGAGCCTCATCAAACAATTGCAGACATTTCCCCACCTCAAGGTTTTCACCTGGTCATATTGTCACGAGCGTTTACAATTTCCAGCCTTTCACCGACGGCAAATCGACTGTGTTGTCCTTCTTTTCAGACCGAAGACCTCCCGCATGTCCCCGTACTAGGAGGTCTATGTGAGCCTCCAAATCCTGTGAATACACGTAGTGCACCCTTGGTTCAGGAACGAAAACAATAATTGCAGTACTGCGAGCATCATTCTGCCTTCTTCATGAGCCTCTTTTTGGCAAGCTTCTTCATCCCTTCGGACTCTTACAATATTCGTAGATATGTGGTAGGATTTGTGACGGGCAACGACCAATCTTCCCATATAATACTGGTCACTTTGCTGGGTGCGGGAATCAACTCTGTAAAGTTTAGCGCCATGATACATAAAGTCAGTCCACTCTCAAGTTGATTACACAGGTCGGAAGTAGTTTGCTATACTGACAATTGTATTTTTAGCCCTGTTTTTACCTACAGTTTTTTCTGGAACAGGAAAAAAGGAAACTCAAACAAGTGGAAGCTGAATTTATGTAAATACAGCGACTCATCAGCTGCCATCGAAATCTTCCGACCAATGCTTGCGGTCAAATTCAACCGAATGGCCCTCCACAAATGATAATGTCAGAACAACAACCATCTATGATGTTGCTCGAGGATTGCAAATCACTCTGGGAAGAACAAGCTTATGCTTGTCTCTATCCGCGCGCAAATTTCTTGTTCTCTACCTTGTCCAGATCTTGTCGGGGTTGAATGCTATTCATGCAAACGATCTCCCATTACACTTCTTCAACATTGAGCATTCTAATTGATGAAACTTGCATTTTCAGGAATCAGCATGCGCCGCATCTGTCTGTCTGAGACCAAGGCACCACCTAGTCTAAGGTTGTCAAGTTGGGAAAAGTAGGCTACCATACTCGATTACTGGATCTCCACAGGTATCCTTTCAGTCACAATCTTGGTTCAGGGAGAGACATGTCAACGTTGAAGGCAGCCTGGTATGAGGAAACATTTATAATTTTTTCTTTGTTCAGCCTGGAGTCCTGATCAGACATCTTTGCAAGGCTTTCTAATGTCGTTAACTCACCGTTATTGTACACGCGCAGTCACGACTTACGTGACGTGGGGGTTGTCTTCCTGCAGATGATTATTGGTGTCCACCCGCACTGGTTCCTGCATTCAACCTTCGCTCACTCAGGTAACTAGATGATAAATAAACAGGCTGCTTGATGTCGGAGCGCAGACCCTCACATTGCCATCCGGTCAGGCAAATCGTCCCAAATTCCTGTATTTATCACCCATAGTCTTCCTGCATTTTACAAATCCTCTTATGGCGTCTGTACATCCAAGGTTCATGCAACTAGCATACTTTTCCTCGGTAAGAGAAATCACATCTTGTTCGACCCTTCTTTCGGAGCTTACAGGGAGTTGTTTTCATGGTGATCTGTTATTGTCGGCTCAGCTGTGAACAATTGGAATTATCACTTTATACTCAAGATGCCATTACCTCAGAATTATGGCAACTCTCATGAAACAGACTTCAGGACGCCACAAAGTGCAAGGCACACAAGTCAATGGAAATAAGGTTAGGGGGAACTTGAACTTCTGGTTGGGCTTCTGGTCCTTGATGAACAAACTCGCATGTGATCATTGAATAGGGCAAGGGTGCCTTTGGCTCTGCAGTCAAGGCTTGTAACAAGATTGACTCACAGATCTATGCAGGTGAGCGGCGGTTTTATCGGTTCAAATTTTCACGCTACTAATCCAAGTATCAGTCAAGAAAATCCTTCTTAGAACTATGCCCTAAGCCGATTATCCCATCAATTTATAGTACGTTGCTATACCGCCTAGGTTGAAACCTCAGAATGCATATCAACAACAGCATCCGATAATTCAGATCATGAAATTGCGTCGGATGATGGCATGACATTTGTGCCGCACTCTACTGAAGACTGCAGTGGATCAAGTGATTGACCTAGATGATCTAGACAATGTGGGATCTGGATCAAAGTCATCATTTCCCAGCATTCACTCCACCAGATCATTGTCCCCAAAGAATGACTGGAAGATGACATGGGTGGGCCTTTGATCTCTTTGGACCCAGACCCCCTGTTGATATCTGCCCTGTAACCCCTCCCCTCAAGCTTTCACATACATCATATAATCAGATGGTGTGAACATCTGCAAAAGTGTGACTGCACATATGACTCGACTCCAGACTTTAACCATTGACATTGACATTTCTCATTTGAAAGGTGAGATTGACACAACACTACCTTGTTTCCATTAATTGTTGGTGCCTTTCAGTTGCCAACTTGGTCCTGAATAGAATTCCCACCTCTCTTCATGATGTGATAATTGAGACAATGGGCAAATCAAAGTCATTGTCTTAAAAATGTGTGCTCCTCTTGAAGAAGGGCCTGTTGCAAAGTACTGCCAATGAATTATAGGTTATGGCTGATATCAGTGAGTAACAAGACAGTCATTCAAAGGCTCTCGAGTGCTTAGTCTGTGTTTTCACAAGGCCACTAATCCTCTCTTGCACTCACCCTGCTCTCAATTGTCATTGACTGAGGTGAGACTCATCTGTTACAAAATTTGTCACCTTACTGATCATGCATAATTCATATTTTCAACTATTACACTAAGATATACAGAAAACCTTGTGAGAGGCTTTAGGCACAAAATGTCAAGACTTGAGAAGTATACACTAATCAACATGATTCAAGAAACCAAACTCCATCACATCCCAACATGTATAAATGGCACCCAAGACATGTATGATTTACCAGCAGTGCTCCCACGAAGTGCTTGTACAGCATAGTGCAATGCATAAGCAGCTTGGGTGTGGTCTGGCTTTTGTTCCTTGAAAAGATGGCCATACACAATATCTGCAACATGGGGGGCATCTCTGTCCCTTATTGACCACATGGTAGCAATGACACCATGATACCCAGCAAGCAACATCCCAGCAGCCAATTGAACAGCCTCTTCGGGAAGATCTTCAGCCCCTCTAGCAGTTTCACATGCAGAGAGGAATGCTAAGTTGGCATGTGGAAGAGACATCTTGATAATATCCAATAGTTTCAAGTGGGACCCTCCTGCAAGGATGAGTGCACTTTTGGTTGGATTGGCCATATCCTGCACACCATGACATGCAAAGTGAACCCAGCTGGATGTTCTCATTCCTTGCACCACCCTTTCTACTGTTGCATTGTCTCCTATTAGGGGTGAGACAGTGAGGCTTTTGGCATGCTTCTGGATTTGTTTCAACTCCTCTAGTGTGTTTGGAAGAGGAAATGGCCCATCTGGCTGAGCAATAGCCAGAAGTTGAAACTGTTCTGATTTGGGGCATTGGGAATCACAAATAAGAGCACTCAATGTAGGGGTATAGGATGATATGGCAAAATCAGAGAGTTTGGATCCTGGTTCAGCATCTGCACCATAAAGGCCTGCAGCATGGATGGGAAGAAAGGCAAGTGGGCCAGTTGGGCACCACCAGATACGGGACAGTTCACCACTTGGTAGTGACTGTAAGTAATGTGAATGTCAAGATCAAGAGCTCATATGGCATGAACCACATACCTCGAATGCTAGAATATGCAGCACTGGCTTCACCACATGCAACCAGAGTTTAGCAAGAATTTTTTCAAATTCTGCATCAGTATCTCTGCGTTGATGTGCTGGTCTAATATGTCGACCATTGCCTGAGAGTAAATTGTTCAAAGAGTGGTGCAATCCCTGAGCTTGCTCAAGAGTGAAGCTGGGAAGTGGAATATGTAGAACATCATCTTGATCAGACAGGAGAATCAGTGCATCACATTGAAACTTGCTGATGTTCAGCACCACAACAGGTCCAGAATCAGCAGCTGTTTTAAGCTGTGATATTGTCTTGGGTAAAAGAAATCTTTCAAAACCAGGCAACATTCGGACCTTCTGCACAAGGTCTTCCCACTGCAAAGTCAATTGATGATGTCGCTGAGTGATTTGCTCTGGTGAGAGTTGGTTACTTCCACCAATAACTCGAGAGTCATCAGGATTGCTTGCTTGCTCCAATTCATTGGACACTTGTGAAAGCTGGGCAGCAAGTGGAAGGTTTTGCTTGCGTAGTTCATCAAGAGGAGTGCGGAGTTGAAGTAACTGATCCCATATAATAGAACGTCCCTGCTCCAACCACTCAACAGCTGTGTTATACAGTTTACCCTCAATAGCTGCTGCTGCTGCATCAATGACTTCATCTCCAATATGGATGAGTTACTGGTAACGATGATGCATTGGCAGACCCAGCCAAACTACTTGGGGGAGAAGGCCAAGGGTGCAAGTATACGCTTCTAGTATAGAAGCATGCTGAGAAGTCTTTGCACAGTTTACCCATCTTAAAGATGCATGAAATCGAGTGGATGGCGCACCCACAGAAGAAGATGCTGCATTGGATAAATGAAAAATGGCCTGGTCAAGAGCAGAGAGGTCACCAGAGTATGTGAAGTGGATCCAGTGTGAATGTCCGAGGTCACTCAGCCTTCCAGGCTGGTCGGGATGGCCATCAGGAGTGAGTCGCACAGCATCCTTTTTCATTGAGATTGACTTCTCAATGTCAGCAGGGTCACAAAGGCACTCGAAACGGCTCAAGAATGAATTTCCAAGATTGTTGAGCCATGCAGGCTTGTTGGGATGGCCATCAGGAGTGAGTCGCACAGCATCCTCTTTCATCGAGATTGACTTCTCGATGTCGACAAGGTCACGAAGGTGCTTGAAACGCCTCAAGAATGAATTTCCAAGATTGTTGAACAATGCAGGCTTGTCGGGATGACCATCAGGAGTGAGTCGCACAGCATCCTCAGAAATCGAGATTGACGTCTCGATGTCAACAAGGTCACCAAGGCGCTCGAAACGCCTCAAGAATGAATTTCCAAGATTATTGAGCCATGCAGGCTTGTTGGGATGGTCATCAGGAGTGAGTCGCACAGCATCCTCAGAAATCGAGATCGACTTCTCAATATCCCTTCGGTCACGAAGGCGCTCGAAGCGGCGAAAGAATGAACTTCCAAGATTGTTGAGCAGTGCAGGCTTGTCGGGATGGCCATCAGGAGTGAGTTGCACAGCATCCTCAAACATCGAGATTGACTTCTCAATGTCAGCGAGGTCACCAAGGCGCTCGAAGCAGCGATAGAATGAATTTCCAAGATTGTTGAGCCATGCAGGCTTGTTGGGATGGCCATCAGGAGCGAGTCGCACAGCATCCTCAAACATCGAGATCGACTTCTCAATGTCAGCGAGGTCACCAAGGCGCTTGAAGCGGCGAGAGAATGAATTTCCAAGATTGTTGAGCCGTGCAGGCTTGTCGGGATGGCCATCAGGAGTGAGTTGCACAGCATCCTCAAACATCGAGATTGACTTCTCAATGTCAGCGAGGTCACCAAGGCGCTCGAAGCAGCGATAGAATGAATTTCCAAGATTGTTGAGCCATGCAGGCTTGTCGGGATGGCCATCAGGAGCGAGTCGCACAGCATTCTCAAACATCGAGATCGACTTCTCAATGTCAGCGAGGTCACCAAGGCGCTCAAAACGGCTCAAAAATGAATTTCCAAGATTGTTGAGCAATGCAGGCTTGTCAGGATGGCCATCGGGAGCGAGTCGCACAGCATCCTCAAACATCGAGATTGACTTCTCAATGTCAGCGAGGTCACCAAGGTGCTCGAAACGGCTCATGAATGAATTTCCAAGATTGTTGAGCCATGCAGGCTTGTCGGGATGGCGATCAGGAGCGAGTCGCATAGCATCCTCAAACACCGAGATTGACTTCTCAATGTCACCAAGGTCACCAAGGTGCTCGAAGCGGCGAGAGAACAAACATCCAAGCTTGCTCAGCTGTGCAGGCTTGACGAGGTGGCCATCAGGATTGAGTCGCAAAGCTTCCTCAGTCGTCACGATGCACTTATTGATGTCGGCAAGATCACCAAGGCGCTCGAAGCGAAGATAAAGTGAGGTGCTGAGGTCATCTAAATATAAGAACTTTTTGGGGTCACCATCTGCAGTCGCTTGCACTGCATCCTCGTAGGCAGAAATGGCCCTATGTAGGTCATCCAGGTTCTGGGTTGTGCGGTAGAGCTTTGAGCATAAGTCACCAAACATATTCAGAAAGGAGGGCCTCCGATCTGCATCAATCTCAAGCACAAGCTCTTCGTATAAGGAATCGATAGGGTCTATGTTGAGGGCTCTCATCTGAAGGAGGCCCGATATGAACTCGTCGAGTGATTCTGTTCATCTAAAATTAGAAGGATTGATTCTTAATCTGACAACGGCCTACCTGGGCCTTCTGGGCGATTCTCTGAAGTAGTCACAGGCATCGCGGGGTGCTGATGGTGTGAAGAAGTCGCTGGGGAATCGTGGGGGATGACCGAAAAACTTGATATCAATTCGACAGGAGGCCCATGGTCGTCCACCTTCACGAGTTCTTGAGTAAATTCTGCGGTAAAATTCATCAGAAATTGGAAAAATACGAAGCTTGTATGTTATAACGGATGCATACCAGATATCTGGTCCACTGATCGAGTCAGGATCTCCTCGGATGTAAGTTTTATGGAACCAAGTAGCCTGGTACCCTCGGTAGCACTTTCACGAATGACGCCGATTACAAAGCAGGGAATGCTAGCGTCTCTATAACGGGGGAATCAGAAAGGTAGCCATCGATTTTTGTCGACGTACATCTTGATAGGGCTTTTTAATTTCCACACAGGTTGCGATGATTCCCTGTCCACCAGCTCTGTCTGATCAATGACATCCTGATCGACGAGGAGTTGAGCAAAAAGCTGTGAATCGTTCGGAAGCTCGTGATGCTGAGTGCAGGATAACTTGATGACAAGGTCTAGGTGCATGATTTAGACTCGAATGGCATAGAAAGAGAGCACTGATTACCGTTGAAGACGATAGTACTTTTGTTCAACTCCGCTCTAGAAATCCATCAGAAGCCTTAATATTGACCAGCACATAACCTGAACGTACTCTTGCCTATCAGTGTGGGAGGGCAACATCGTCAACTGCTTGCTTGGTAGCACGGTAATGAAGGGAGAACAAACGCAAGCAAAGCTGGTCCTGCGCTTGACATGCACTGCCATACATCCGAGTCACATGCACATATCCGTTTTAGTCTCACTCAGGGTTCGTACATATGTGCGTACTCGGTCGTTCATTGTATTAGTCGGTGCTGATATGTGGACTTGTAACGATGAAGATGTAGTGATTGGGTTGCATCGCAGGTTCCTACGGATTTGAGGATTTATCGCACACTTTTGACCATTGCTGAACTCGGTTCACGTATTTCCTTTGCAAAAATTCTCTTGATCCTCATTACGAGTTTTCCGTTGGCCGCCTCCTCTGTACCCTGCGGCAACACCTACCTGCTTCCAGCCGGTTCTATGGTGGTGGGTAGGCAGATGCGGCTTGGAAGATAAAATACTAATTATCTAGATTCATTAGCAATCATCCTCTCATGTTACAGCCGTTTGTGGAAATGATGGCACTTTTGAAAAATTTTGAATCAATTGAATAATATGGACTTAGTCAAATTTTCTGTGCTCAATCTTGTATCTCATGAAATACTGCATGGATTGACATGGTTACAGAGGGAAAGTTGTACTATTTTCTAAGGGCTATCAGCTCCTGCAATTACATTTGGATTATATTTAGTGTATGATAAGTGGTGGATGAAATAAAGAGGTAAAGTAGTATTTTTGACACCCAATATGATATTGTAAAATTATGGCATCAAAAGAGCTCCTATGAACAAGATTGTAGGGAGAAAATTGTTCAGTTTTTCAAGGGCTATCAGCTCATATACCGTATTTTTCTTCATTTTTGTCCTTTGAGTCAAATATTACTCTGTATTCTATTTGTATGTATTTGGCTTGAAATATCATAATTATGGGATCAAGGGACAAAAATGAAGAAAAATACGGTATATGAGCTGATAGCCCTTGAGAAACTGAACAATTTTCTCCCTACAATCTTGTTCATAGGAGCTCTTTTGATGCCATAATTTTACAATATCATATTGGGTGTCAAAAATACTACTTTACCTCTTTATTTCATCCACCACTTATCATACACTAAATATAATCCAAATGTAATTGCAGGAGCTGATAGCCCTTAGAAAATAGTACAACTTTCCCTCTGTAACCATGTCAATCCATGCAGTATTTCATGAGATACAAGATTGAGCACAGAAAATTTGACTAAGTCCATATTATTCAATTGATTCAAAATTTTTCAAAAGTGCCATCATTTCCACAAACGGCTGTAAGTATGGCTTTCCACCAAATGACTGCGCGACATAATAACGGGAAGGTTGGCGTAATCATTCAAAGTGTATCGCCCCTGAACGTTTAGCTCACTGGCATCCATGGTAATCGTGCCGATACAGTATATCAAATAACAATTAACTGGCAACCGTCTCTCAATCTATGTGAACCCAAGGCTCCCACCACGATAAACGAGTATAGTAGGGAGTATATGAGAATATCAACTTCTCGTCCTTGTCGGCATACGGCTTGTCGCTACCGTCTCACCATCGTCATAGCCTGGAAAAGGGCAGGGTGACAATTTGGCCTAATAGGGGATGTGATCAAGACAAAACTGAGTGGGACTGGAAGAGTTCCCAGGACTTGCCAGGTGACGCGACCCATTCCCCGCCAACCTCCTTCAAATGCAGACCTGCTACCCTCCAACCAACTTTGGCGCCACTACCGTTCATCATCGCCCCCTTCCATCAACGCCTCGGCCTCGTACTGTTCCTCAAGGAATATATTCTGATTCATGATCTTGTTACTCAATTGACGCGGAGTAGCTGGGTCTGAGTTTGAAGAGCGTGATAGACGGAGGCATTCTTGCCTGCCATGTATAGACGGCATGTGTCCCTCTATCAATCGGTGGGCGCCAAATCACTCTATCAGATCAACCTATGTCTGCGCTATCAATTACTGATGATGCTATTGTTTCTCTAGACATCCAAGGTCAGTACCTTCGGATATCCTACATTATGTCTCAAGATGCAAATTATCATAAAACAACGCAGAGATCGAGGCATCACTTACTACGACCCCGAGTCGCAAGACGTACTATTTGCGACTTTTCCAAGGCGGTATTAACGTCAAACTTGATCCTAAGCCGAGTTCAAGCCTTCATTGGCTTGTCCCCTCTGGCGCACCAAAGTTCGTGGATTTCAGCCACTCCTCATCGGCGCTGGATTCCTAACCCCGAACTTGTGGAAATTACCCAGACACCCGCGCCGTAGATCTCCAGTTTTTCTTGAGGTTTACGCCGGGCGTCGTTGGCCGTTAGCGGATAAGAAATTGTCACACCGTGTATCCATTAATTACGACGATGTGTTGAGTGCACGTTCGGACCCAGCGCAGACATCATTAGGTTGATTTCGACATTTAATGTGCTATTATTCAATATCATTGATCTTGTCCATCTAGCCGTGAAACTTAGTACGCCCGAGTGTGTCTTATCGGTCAAGGTTGCAGTCTCCAGTGCTGTCGAGGTCAGGAATTTGGACATCCATGAACCCTACCAGTCACTCAGCGATGATTGAAGATCCTCCCAGATGCGACGGAGACCCTCAATCGTGTCCGTATACAGAGACCAGATAGCCGAGCCGTATTGGATGTACTAGGTAAATACCGCCCTGTCGTAGAGGGTCTGATAACGATCGCTGGGTTTGCCGTTGAAGTTGGTCTTTCGTTCTTTCATTCCGATAGCCATGGCTAAAACATTGGTTTCGCAGGCAGATTCAAGGGCTAAGATCGTCTTCACACCGCTTCAGTGGGCTTATAACGTAAGTCGCACAAAAAAGTCTAGCAGCGCACTGTCAAGTCTTTTATTCTCCCCAGAAACTCTGTGAAGAGGAAAATCGCAACGCACTAACCTGGAAATTGTTTGATAAGATGGACCGCACACTACCTCATGTTGGCAATGTCATCGCGGGGTTGACTGAGAGGCCTGCAGAGCCCAAAGATCTGCGATCCGCTGCTATCGAACTTCTGGAGTTAATCAAGGGAGCATCTGATTTCATTGTCAAATACCAAAATAATGGCTTGCCTGGTATGTTTATTTGACCTCGCTATCTCAATTCTTCAATTATTGTCCGATAGTGCGCGCACTATCCTCAATTTTCTGTTCAAGTGCGGACGAGGAGGTCAATGCCCTTGTGAACCTCTTCGATCTATCAAAAGCCGATTTCGATTGTGCTTTGAAGGTGGAGACTGTGTTAACATTATGGCGAGCTGGTAAGGACTCGAATTCCCTCTTTTTGTCTTTACAAACCCATCATCACCAACGCAGATAAAACCAATTCTCTCAATCGACTCGAGGCCAAGACATATGCAGCCAGTCCTGCAGATCCCAACTGCGTTTGTATGTACAACACCCGAAAGGAGATTCTTGCAGAGATCAGTCAATGGGCTACAGGCCAGACCAGCTCGTCCAATCTACTTTGGATCTATGGCATAGTAGGTTCTGGCAAAAGCTCAATCGTGTGGTCGAGCGCCAAGGAATTCCGTCGACAATCTCGCCTCGGAGCAAGCTTCTTTTTCGACAGAGATACCCCTGAACTAGTAGACGCAAAGTGTGTCCTCCCAACCTTGGTTTACCTTCTCGCGAGACAAGACGAATCGTTCAAAACAGCTGTAGTGGAGGCAATTGGCGATGAAACCAGCATCTTACGCATCCCAATACAAGACCAATTCGATAGATTTGTGAAGCCTTCACTGCAGAAGCTTTCAAATCGTAGATTAGCAACTGGTCCTTTGATCATACTCGTCGATGGCCTTGATCAATGTGGGTCAGTGGAGGAATGCGGCCGGCTCCTCTATTGTCTTCGCCAAATATCTACCCTGACGAAGTGGCTTAAAGTCATCGTAGCGAGCCGGCCATACTCCTATATCCAAGAAGCACTTCCTGGTTGTCGTCGTCTTGAAATTGACCACACTGACGAGAATACACTTCGAGACATGGCCATTGTGACCACAAAGCTCTTGGGGGAGATACCGGAGGAAAAGAGGCCTTCAGATTGGCCCAACACAGATGCAATACACACGTTGGTGGAGCATTCATGCGGTTTGTTTGCATGGACCTCAATTGCGTGTTCCTTTATCTCAGGAGGAGAGGAACCGCAAGACCGCTTAGATGCTATCATTTCCAATCGCAATAGTCTGCACAGCAACATCCAGGAGATAGATCACAGTCGCGATGACTTCTACAAAGAACTATATCGGAGGCTTTACGAAACTATCCTCGAAAAAAGCTTGGATCCAGGATCAGACAATGCAAAAAGGTATCGAAACATAATCGGAACAATTATTGCACTCCAGACGCCTTTACCAGCCTCGGGTCTGCGCGCTTTTCTGGACAAATCGGATTCATCTCACCTTGAACAACGTTTAGAGCGATTGCGTTCCGTATTGTATCAGGATCGTCTTGATGGTGCTATTCGAGTCTGCCATCCGTCCTTCAGGGATTTCTTCGAAGATGAGCGCTGCCCTGAACAATTCTCCATCGATTTTCAGGAGATGCATACTACACTTGCCAACAAGTGCTTGGAAATTATGCTCAGTGAACTCGATTATGATATGTGCCAATTAACATCGTGGCACCGTTTCAATCACGAGGTCATTGATCTTGATGGTGTTAATGATACTATTGGTCTTCCCCTTCGGTACAGTTGTGTTCACTGGGCTTCTCATCTCAACGATTCAGAAGATCAGCGTGCCATGATAGAGCTTCTGCGCCGTTTCTTTTACGGAAAGCCCTTACTTTACTGGATCGAAGCTCTCAGTCTTGTGGAGAAACTCCACGCAGCACCTACTGCGCTCTGGTTTGCCGAGAAGTACAACCAGCAGTCTGGATTCCAGGTCTGTCTTGTCTTCATTGGATCTTATACAAAGCTGACATGCACCGCAGGATTCCGACGGGGATCTCTCAATTGCCATCTATGATGCGTATCGATTCATCCTTACTTTTTCGAAGCCCATCTCAGAAAGTACCTTGCACCTTTATGTGTCCGCTATGCAATTTGCGCCAACAAACTCCAAAGTTTTGAGTATCGAAAACATTCCCTTCAAGCCTTCCGTTCAAATTGACAAAAAGGATTGGTGGTCACCCCTTCTTCATTCTCAGAGACGACATCATGGGCCCGTGTCTTCGGTCAGTTTTTCCCCCGATGGTCGGTACATCGCATCCGGCGAGAGTGATCATGTCATTCAAATTTGGGAGGCAAAAACCTTCACTCCAATCAAGACTTTTGAAGGGCACACTGACACGATATCTTGTATCACCTTTTCTCCCGATGCTCTCTTTGTTATTTCGGGTTCGCATGACAATACTACTCAAGTTTGGGACATTGAAAAAGGCCCAGTGACAACTCTTCGCGGATCGGAAGATTGGGTTCTTTGCGTCTCCTGTTGGAGAGAAGGCTCTATCCGAAGGATTGCATCAGGGTGTCGTGATGCAAAGATCTTGATCTGGACTTATGTGAATGAAGAGAGGGAACCCAAGTTACAGATCATCTCCAACGGAACCCATGCCATCTGTTGTTTGTCATTCTCGACAGATGGCAGGCAGCTAGCTTCGGGTTCAGAAGACGGACTCGTACGGATTTGGAGTCTGGACAGTCGGATTCCGAAGGCTAAGGATGCCCCTACAAAACATGCCGATGCCGTTCTATCCATCACATTCGCGTCAACAAACAGAACAGTAATCTCTCTTGCTCGCGATCGGCTCATTGTGATATGGGAGATCAGTGATTCTGACCTGCTGAAATCTATTGGTGGCGGCCATCTCCCTACATCCATTTCTGCATCCCCAAGCCATGAACTCGGTGAGTTCCACTCCACCTGCAAAAGCGATTGGTCTAACACAAAACATGTCTTAAGATGAAATTGTAGTGACCAGCTATTCCAGCGACGGAACAGATTCAGGTGTACCTCCTGATCTTTCCCATGGTTCGCAGTCCGTGCCTAGTGGTTATACACCTGGTGAACTCCAAACATTGCCGCCCATTTTCAAGTCATTATTCAGCAACGAGACCATTGAACGCTTCCGAGAGCATGAACAGTTCATATTTTGTGCCACTCTTTCAGCTACAGGCTCCGTGGTGTCGGCTTCGTTGGAGCATGGGATCCAACTGTGGCGCACTGACAAGACGTCTCTTGTACATCGGTTCACTTCTGGGCGAATGGACCCAATAATATCCGTTGCCTTGTCTCTTGATGGAGGTCGCATCGTTTCAGGCTCCGCGGATGGCACGATCCGGATCTGGGATGTGGAAGCTTCTCATAGGCATGGTAGTCAGGTCGCAGCGACCAACACCCCGCCCGAGAGAAGTACTCTCCTCTCTGATAATTGGAATGTGCCAAGACTGCTTACCAGCGGCTGGGTTGTCGACGACGAAGATAATCTACTTCTATGGGTCCCTGATGAGTATAAAGCGTCCATTTCTGAAATCATGGCTTAGTAGACATATTGAACATGACAGTAATCTGATAGTTTCGATACCTCAGTTTGCAACAGACGTATCAGTATTACAGAAATACATGTTACCAATACATAAGTAGTACATCATGAATGCAACCTTTGCGTCCGTTCCCAATTACAAGGCTACTCGCCTCTGGTCCTGTCTTCAGCGTCAATGGGACACTAGAAGAGATCTCTAGTCCGATCTCAAATACATTGTGCAGTGTCATTCAGAGAGCTGACGAACGGAGCTTATCCGAGAGTTGTGTCCAAGAAGAGCCGTGCAGTAATGCTTCATAGTCGATAGCCACCAGCCGAGATAATGTGACGGGTTTCGTGCTAGCCCTCGTTAGCGCTTCGCACAAAAGGTGCTCCCTATATTGTGGTGGGACCCAGATCACCGGATTCTTTCTGGCATCACGCATCCATCCATCGGGGTGCAGCTGTCGCCCCACGGGGGCACCGCGTACCAAAACATCAAAATCCACTTGTTCTCCCAACAAGCGGGCGGGTGGTAAGGGCATCAACGCGTTTCTCTCCGCCTGGGGTGGAGCATGCAAGGGTTTGCCATTGTTATTGGGAGGGGACGATATATGAATTGTAGCCACAGGATCGCCCAATGACTCGAAAAGTGTCTTGACATCCCACAAGCAGATCCTCTCGTCAGACGAGCCAGATACCATGCTTTCGCTATTTTGAGAAATAGCGATCGATGAGATGCGAGAAGAGTGACCACGAAGTGGATCCAATATTTCAGCGCCAGTTTCCAGATTCCAAATTCGGATATCATATCCAAGAGAACCGGAAACCACAAAGCGACCGTCCGGGGAGAACGCGAAGGAAGTAATGGTGTTTCTGGGGCGTGGAGGGGGCAATGGTCGAAAGTTGGCAGAATTGTATGAAGTAGTAAACTCATAAATTGGTCGGGCTTGAATCAGTGCAGTGGAGGTACTGGAGTCGTCGTTTTCAATCAGGCGTACGTCGGATTTTACGCCACTGTCCATATTCCATACTCTGATGACTCTGTCTTCTGAACCGGAGACCAATCTTCCATCTGCCAGGAAGGCAACGGATAAGACCCGACCTTCATGATGACCGAGAAGTTGGAGGATCATATCGCCATGCTTCACTCTGTAAACTCGCACGCTCTTGTTGTGTGAACCTGATGCCACGAATTGGCCATCGGGGGAGAAAGCGATAGAACGTATAGTATCTTTATGTTCGTGCCTAAAGAAGCACGTTTCATTATCAACAAAAGCCCAGACGCAGACTCTCCCATTGCGTGAACCAGATGCTATGGTTGACGCGTCTGGTGAAAAAGTAACGCAAAACACGGCATCGCTATGTCCACCGTTGCCATCAAGCTTTGCACGAACGGTTCCGTCCTCGAGAGCCCAAATCCGTATGCTTTTGTCTTGAGAGCCTGATGCCAAATAGTGCCCATCCGGAGAGAACGCTATGCATAGAACAGGCAGAGTATGTCCCTTGAACGGCTGACGGCAGGGAACACCGGTTGCTGCATCCAGTATTTGAATGCAGTTGTCAGACCCTGCCGCCGCCACGAAGACGTTGTCCCAGGAAAAGGTGACACACCGAATATCGAAGTGTAGCTTTGTGGTGCGGACATATGCTGGCCAATCTTCATCCTTACCCTTCACTATGGATGCAACGTTATGGCAGACTTGAGAAATCCAGGAATATTTGGGCGCGAAAGGAAGGGCAGAAACATAGAGATGTGGTGCGCTGTTTGATATGGGATCGTAAAACTCCAGGATAAATTTATAAGTCTGGATAACTGGGATCCAGCATTCATGCTCATAATTCCAGACTTTCTGCGAATAAGGGACCATTAGTTTAAGCTCAGGACTACGAAGAATTGAAATCGTGGACAAACTTTGATCCAATTGGCAACAAGCACTAGCCCTATCACTCCTTCTTGGAGCTCCTCAAGCAAGCTCAGTGTCTCGATCCAGTACAGAAATCGACGATGAACAAAGAAATCGATCAAGGATAATGAAATGGAAACAATGTAAGGTGCATCTTTTGAGATACGAGTCAAATGGTGCGCCCAATGGAGACAACTGTAACGCAAGGTAGTAGAGATACTACGTCTCCTTTCTTCCAGGTCCTCAATTTCGCGATTGAAACGATACGATGACCCCAAGTCACAAATGTTAAATCTGAGCCCGGATTCCATGATTTTGAGGCATCGACGAGCGAGGAACGCATCGTGCTTCTCCATGTCAATGAAAAAACGACTGTCACTACAACGTTGTGCATCCGTCAGAAAAGTGATGAATGACAAATGCCTGAAAAAGATTCGATCGTCAGAGTGTCGTGTTGAGAATACATTTGAGAGTTTGTCCAAAACGAGGCGAATATGCACCTCGTTCTCCGGCTCGCCAAGCAGATGGATCAATTCCTCGCGATGAAAAGGTGTCCGAGCAACAACTATCACGCCAACCACTCTCTGAAAAACGTCAAATTCTATTGATTCAGTATCTTCGAATGAGAGGTGGAGGATCTGTGAGTAAAGCTCATCAAGAGCCAACCTCGCTCCACCAAAGGACCCATCCAAGACAAGGGCAAGGCGTTCCTCTGGGAAGAAGCCCTTTTCTACAAACCGAACTATTGTTTCTGCCCAGATGAATAGACCATCAGCTTGATATGTCAACTGCTCGATTATTGAATCCCCCGGCCACGACTGTAATCTTGGGTACTGGTGGGATGCTATCTCGGCGAAATGTTGTGTAAAAAACTTTCGGATATCGTTATAAACTTCAGATCGAGCAAAGGCGTTAAGTTCAATAGTGACGAGATGAGAAACAAATGGAGCAGGGGCTTGATCTCGACTAGTGACTATGAGTTTGAATGATGGTGGAAGATGAGACCATCTCGCGATGGTATCCATGAATTGGTTATGAAGGTCATTCTTGCACTCGTCCAGGGCGTCAATAACCACAACTGCGGCCCCATTCCGAGAAGGACATTAAAATTCGTGTAAAGTCTCGAGACTTCCTGGATGACATACCGATGGTAGCGCTCCCACCAGACTTGTCCCATAACTCTATCAAGGGTTCTTCGATGAGATGCTCAAACTGCGACATGATATCCGGCTTTATTGGATCGACTCCCATCATCAGATTCTGGGTGATTTTCTCGGCGAAGATAGGGCTGCTTTGGGCGAGGTCATAAGCAATGGTGCGCCAAATCGCGATGGGATCACACAGGTCTGCATAGTCTCGTCTGCAGAAGAAACTTGACCATGGCTGGACGTAACTCTCCAAGTTTTCCCGCAACGTAGAGGCAATAGCAGATTTGCCCTCTCCGGGGCCACCGTGCAGCCAGACAATATTGGGCGCTAGGAAATCATGGAGCGAGTCGAATATTTGGTGAAGCACCTGTTCACGGGTTCCGGGCAGGCAAGATGGCACATTAATGCCCGAAGCATTGATCGCAGGTTTCAATTGCTCGAGGATCCATTTTTGATCAGTGGGTTGGAAAATGAAGTTGTATTGATTAGAACCAATGTAATTGTTGTATTGGCTGCCATGTACGGATGTGAAGGTAGAGCTGAAATTATTAGTGACTGGAACATCATTGAAAAATGCCATTTGGTACTGGAAATGGTGACAGGAACTGACATAAGCATCAGGGGATTTACTGTGGTACTGTAACGATAGCTCCTTACACGTAATTCATCACAAATTTACCTGACTTTTCTCAATCCGCCTATGGAGTTCGAGTGGTATGAACAATCCTGAGATCTCTGATCGACATGGCAGACGTTCTGTGACCACGACAACCGCAATGTCACTGAAGCTTGGCCTTCTTTTTTGCCACAGGTTTCTTTTTGGCAGCTTGAATTAGCTTATCATTCCCAACATCATTGTCCACCCCATTCCGCTTCTCGTCTTCAGATGGATCTTCATCCACCACTTCATCGAGCTATTAGGGAAACGACTGACTTAGCACATTCCAACAGCGACGACATTGTAACCTACGTCGAAAGCTTCCTCGAGATCTGGGAGGGTACCACCCTTGATCTTCTTCGGTGCCTTTCCCAAATCTTGGGCCCGGTGGAAAGGTATCGGATGTTCCTTCCCGTTGTATCTGAATGGATTCTGTTAGAGACGATAGCACGAAATTTTCGAATGCGAACTTTCTCGTCAAAGATCCTTTAGTGGCAGCAGAAATTTTCTTCAACACAATGTCATCCTTGTTCTCATCAACACCTAATTCAACGACGGTGTCCCAGTCTTCTTTGGAGAGGAAATATTCATCCATCCGATCGATGACTTCATCGACGGCACTCTATTCAAAGGGAGGGACATGTGAGCTTACGGTAAGGCATGGGAGGTAATAAATTTGGTGGCAAAAAGAAAGGATAAGCAAAGGTACATACGGCGCCAACATCTATCAATGGCTTCACGATGTGCGGGAATAATGCTGGAAGGTACGATTGTCTGATTTCTGACTTATCACCAGAGACTTTGAGTCGCATGCGAATCTGGATATCTCCCAATCGGTGACCCAGTTTGTTCGACTTCGAATTTTGCCCAAGCCATCTGAAAATGCGCCAACTAGTTAATCATGAACAGAAAAACCTATTGTAAACCGTACTGAGGAAATGTCATCGCATTAGGACCTCCGTATCCAGAGCCTGCACCATAAAGAAATGAAGCGGGTCGAACAGCCGAACACACTGCGTGTAGAGGCATCAAGGACCAGTGCTGTTCTGGTCTGATATAATGGAAATGAGACTTCATAAACACATAAACACATCGAGGAAAGGATTTACCCATGTATTAAAGCATCAACTAAATCACCGTCAGAAATAGAAGACGCCGCACGGTCCATCATTTCCAGTAGTTTCAGCGACTTTAGAGGCCCTTCTGTATTTCTGACTGCCACAGGTTGCGTCTTCAGATAGTTTTCCTTCGTGATAATGGTGAGAAATCTCGTCTTCGTCTTACGGCGATGACGTATTTAGACAGAGAACTTACTTGGATAAACAAAGGGACAAAGGAATGATCTTGGAAATAAAGTTCCATTTTGTCGCCAAGAGTACTGCGGGAAGTGGACGAAAACAAATACGGACCCAGCATCTTCTGTGTGATATCGAATGGGCTCATAATGGTGTACTTTTCGTTCATCTTGGCGCTTGAACACCACGCCAGTCATCAGGATATTGGTGCTCTTTAAACGACAAACAGATGCTCACAGATTCTTGCCCTCATCAAAAGTCATCGAATCACTCGATAGTTTCCAGGTCGACAGCATGTTGAGAACCTGGCGAATATCAGACTGGGCACCAGCGATTAGCTGGTCGATAACATTCGCGGGAATATTCATCTTCTCCCTTTTGAACGGATATCAGCAATGGCGCTTTATCAAACACCTCGTCAACGGAATGGGAAACATACTTGAAAGCGATGCTCAAAATTCTTGAACGAATGGAAGCAGCCTCCGGTCTACAAAATGAGCTGAGCAAAGGAAATGAAGCTAGCATCAAGGCTTACTTTCTGAATGTCAGACTGAACGTTGATGACCAGAGTGGTTTCATTTTCTGTGCACCTCGGTCATTGGCAATGCAGATAATAGGAATCTGTACCGCCGTTAGTTAATAACCCCTGCCATGTTGAACAGCAACACGCCTTGGACTTCTTGATGAGTGCATTTAGCGCACCAACACCACCCCGATCGCCCGCAGACATCCCATCGACTTCATCCATGATAAGGCAACTTCTTCCCGTGATTGGTACACCTTCTTCCGAAGTCGAAGTCTGTGCAGAATCCCGTGCTCTAAACTGGCAAGAACCGGGAGTAGAGAACAGAGACCAACCTTGCCACCGCCCATCCACCCGTCCAACGACTTGTTATGGATGTTCATGCCATTCTGGAGAGAGCGTCTAATGCATGGCGGATCCTCGGCACCAACGACATACCTCAACGAGCTTTTTGCTTCTAGTGTCACTCGCATTCAGCTCAATAGGCGTGAACCCCGCACTTTTCGCACACAAGTGTGCACTAGTCGTTTTCCCGATGCCAGGCGAACCAGATATCATGACCGCTCGAAAAACATTCATGCCATTCTTGCCTGGTTTCCGGAAGCCACATTTCAAGCTCTCTGGCCTGGTACAACAAAGGAGGCAGTAGCGTAGGCAAATTAGTTCAGAAAGTGATCGTCATTCTTACCAGTCATTTAGCCATTGTTGCAATTTTTCAACCTGTCCCTTGTTGCCGCATATCTCCTTGAGCTTCTGCGGTGCGTATCTCGTCGTCCAGAGCTGGGAAGACATATTGATAGCCTTTGGTCTGCTATCGCATGAGTCCACAGCTGTATAATGAAGATGTGGAAGTACAAACCCTCGGGATATGTTGGCGTTTTGAATGGCAGTCTTTTTCTCCCTGCATTCCAACTCTCTGGCGCCCTGTCGAATGGCTTCTTGCTCCTTCTCCAACTTCTTTTTCGTCTTTGCATCTAAGCCCACCTTGTTCGGTCCTCCTGAAACATTCCTAGTAGCAATCAAATTCAAAAACTCGTCCTCGTTGAGTGTTCGAAGTCTATGTTTCTCGATAGCCTTGAGTTTACTAGGACCAGCATCGTCACCCAAGATGACATAGGATGTGACCGAGGATGGTTGCCCAACTACGCGACTGATGAAGGATTAAAAACGAAAATTGGAAGATGCTTGCTGAACAGCTCACCCTCCGTATTTTTTGGCCAGATCTATGGCCTCATCTCGAGAGAGACTTGACAACTCCCCGGTAAAAACAAAGGAAAGACCAACTAGACAATCAGGAGACGCAGGTTCTGGGATCTCTTTAGAACCGGGAGCACTGGGGCCTGCCATTCTTGCGGCCTTTACGGCAGCCCAACTTAATGTATCGTAACCTCAGCAAATGAAAGCACAGACACGATGAAAACCCACTTTGATGCCTTCTTCGCCGTACCTTCATCTTGGCTTGCTTTTTCCTTTCCCTTGACAGATTCTTTCGACGGTTTATTTTTCGGAGGCGCCTTGATTTTTCTGGGTGGTTTGGTACGGCTTTTTGTAGGCAGCAAATCCTCGTCGTCCTCGTCTTCGTCCTTATCATCGTCTTCCTTTGAATCCATCTCGAAGTCGTCGTCCTTTCTAGCTTTCTTGAGTAGGGGTTTGCTTGAGCTCGCTGCCGAGAGTCTAGGCTTCGATTTTGCCGCCGATGCGCCGTTGGCAGATGTTTTAGCAGCGGGAGTCCCCACGGGCGTAGGTTTCTTTTTGGATAGGGAGAGTTTCCTTTCTTCGATATCATCTTCGTCGCTTGATGATATTAGAAGGCTGGGTTTCTTTCGTTTGAGTGCGGTGGTTTGCTTCGGAGGTGGCATTTCATCATCGCTGAAATCCATGACACGCTCCGTCTTGGGCTTCTTGGTGAGCTATGGGTCGAGAGAAAAGAGGTCAGATTGCGGTTGGGGGAATATAAATCTAGGGTACTTGCGATTGGATTTGGTGACTTGTTCGATGATCTAGTAATTACCTCAGCGATGGGTACAAAATTCAACAAGAAGTCGGATCCTACTCTAGACCTTTCTTCGGTGTCTGCCTAGCGGCTAGTGAGAGCGCACTGGAGTGTAGAAATCTAGGATACATACCTCACATCGTCTTTGGGTTTCGAGAGAGGCTGGGGGCGTTCAACGACAAGCTGACATAACACTAAACCAAAAGAACTCACGATGTCTTTTGGCGCAGGTTTCGGCTTGGCAGACGTTCTGGAAGTAATTGAAGGGAAATGAAGATTGACTGGCAGCACGAAACTCACAATGCTTCCTTCTTTTGCGAAATTCCACCACTGCAGCCTCATCAACATCACATGGAGCAAAAGAGTCACACAGACCGAACGCACCTCTCGTCATCGTCGTCGTCGCCTACTCATCACCGGTTAGCAGTTTCCAACGGAATTCAAAACTGACAAAGAACAAACTAATCAAAACTGAAAGCACTTTCTGAGAGCCCTGAAGAGACGAGGGGAATTTATCAACATGCAATCGAGTGAAAAGAACAGCCGACGCGCAGGGAAAACTCACGGCGGATTGGCTTGCCCCAGTTTGACTTGCTCCAGTTTGGCTTCCACCACCAAAGAACGATCTAATGTCTTTTCCCGGCAGTTTTGAACTTGCAGTTTTCTTGGAAGGAGCCATGCTGGATGCTGAACGCGCTGATGTTACGACGAGTCACACCCGTGAGGATCTGTCACGTCGTGACAAGTTTGGGAACCTGGCCGATGCTTCGACGGCGCTCCCGGCTTGCGCGCCTAAATTCGGTGGGCACAATCATGATGATAGCCCAGTTGTGCCTTAGGTCTAGGCGAGGCACTCCCTGTCACTCCCAGAATAAGCATTGCCTCGTGCGGAACGTGATATTCCCGTTATCCGTCCTTCACGCATGGTTCACACTATTCGTATATCCCATCTTGGCGAAGCCGTCGTAACAGAGGACTTGCTACAGTACTTTCAATTGACAGACTCTGCAGATGCAGTTGTCACCTCGCTCACGGCCACAGAGGACGATGGGAAAAAGACCGCCACCATCACCTTTCCCAACAGAGCCAGCCTGAAGAAGGCGCTCAAACTTCACAGAAAGCAAGGGAAACTTCTGGGTGCAACTTTGGATGTCGATGATGGATTTCGCGAATTCACCGCTCTGTCCGAAGGAACGGGGGTTGAGTGAGGATCGTGTTTGTTGCTTAGCGCGCGAATGTTGAACTTCTGACAATCCTGCAGCATCGTAGCGCTTCACGGGTTGAATGGTCACGCCTTCGAATCCTGGACATATCGTGACTCGAGCCATAGTTATATGTGGCTTCGTGACATCCTCCCGAAGCGGTGTCCGAATGCCCGAATCCTCATCTACGGCTACAATGCAAATATCTTTCATAAACCCTCGGAGGGAAGATTACGGACGTTCGCAGATACTTTTCTATCCCACCTATTAAACGAAAGAAACAAAGTAAGACGATTTACTTGCCAACAGTCCCTCCTGCGATTGAGCCATTAGTGATGCAGGCTCGAGGCAGACCACTTGTATTGGTTGCTCACTCGTTGGGTGGTCTTGTGATCAAGGAGGTTTGAGATTTTCCTTCTTGACTGGCACGTTACCGGCTCTAATCAAGACTTTAGGCTGTCATATCCGCAAACACTCGTAGCGATGGACGCTTTGATGACATCCTGAATTCAATACGTGGGGTAGTATTCCTTGGAGCACCTCATCGAGGCGGAAATGGAGTACCACAAGGAGTTTTTCTCGTGAACCTGCTGAAATCCTTGAATCTCGATGTGCGATCGGACCTGATCCGACTGTTGAATCCCAAGTCAACTCAACTTTTCGACACGATGAACGATTTCTGTCAGATCGTCGACAGAAAGGGGATACAAATAAGGACGTTCTTTGAACAACTCCCGACCAGGGTCGGATCCTGGCCCTTCCAATATCGGGTTTTGGTGAGGCCTCAAACGATGAAATTCAAAGGTGTTTTGATTGACCCGCAGGTATCAATGTTCCTAGGTTGTGCCTGAAGCGTTGGCGGCTCTCGGAATAGCGAATGAAGTTAAAGAGGCCGTTGACAGTGACCATGAAAATATATGCAAGTTCCAGGGAGAACGTGCAGCTTCTGCGGTTTGTAAGGCCATTCAGGAATTGTGCGATGCCAGGGCTATCCGACCCACTGTCCGGGCCGCTGACGAACGACGAACTCCTCGCACCACAGGTAAATTTTGCGGCTTCCCTGGCTGAACTTGACTCAGCATCCTGTCAATGTCTAGAACAAGCTCGTCGGCCAGCGATTCATCCGACTCAAGGTGGTGACACTTTCTATGGCTCAATACACGGCAGCAGTGTAGGCGGTCGAAACAATACTACCATCGTCAATAATATCTACAAGTAGCCTATTTCAGCCTTTAGGGCATATTCTCACATCGATCTAGTCAACGTTTGATAGGTTTTTTGGTTAGGAACCAGAATCTATTTATGTTAACTTGGAACGACTCCCCGGAGTTGGAGCAGAACTTTGTTCTATGCTTATGGCCAACGCAAGGCTACAGACTCGGAACCAATCATATTATATTGCACATGCACACGCGCAGCCAGATCAGTTCAGGCGGACAAAGTTCATCCGAAATGTAACACTGTTGTTCCGGGAAAGGCCCCCCCTGGCAACTCCATCATATTGCCGAACATTTTCTCGACATCTGGGTGGTCCAGAATATAGTCTTTGCCTTCGTGGGTCTGGTCTAAGACCAGATCTTGGAACTTGCTGGGAGGCATTCCGTATGGGTGCCACTTCAGCCACATCCTGATGAAAATCGACAGTTAAATGATCCTTCTATGGAATGACTCGAAGACGGATTACCTTATAGTGCCCTCCTGTTCCTCAGCTTCTGAAACTTTCCCCATCTTCCTGAGCAGTCGGCTCATGCTTCCTCGGGCCCAGAGAAACGTATTGGGCCCATATTCACCGCTATCCTCAGCTACTTTGAAGCCATGCTTGAATATTTTGAGAGCCTCCTCGTCATTCTGGCCTGTCTTCTGGAGTGCAACTCCGAGGTAGAACAAAGGGGTTACATCCCCTTCGACACCTGGATGGTCTGCTTTGTACTGTTGTATAATGAGCCTCAGGTACGGAGCAGCTTCACAGATGCGAGTGGGATTAGAATACTATGTGTTTTTTGATTTATTTAGCAAATGACCAAGTGGATGAGAGTACTATAGATTTACACACTCTTAGGAACTGTGAAAGTTGCCAGTAGCATTGGTCGAGAGCAAGAATGACAGTTCTCTCATTCTCAGCTTGGTTGTTGGTCCAAGGCATGCCAAAGGATTTTCGCTGTTCATCGGTCCCATCTCGAATCTCGCGAATCAAGTCCATAAATCTGTCCACAATCTGCTTCTGTTCGCCGGTATTAAAATCAGGGAAAGCGGCCATTACCCGAGGACTCAAAAGACACTCCGGGGAAAGAGACATGAGGGCTGAAAAGGCCATTGTGATGCACTCGTTGTGTTAAATAATGTCCTCGCCACTCTCCTTTTCTTTTCCGAGCGCTTAGTCAGCGCCGAGCTCTAACTTAGATAGGCCTCATTCAAACACGACCAAATCACGTGATGGAAATTGTCACGCTTGGCAGGTAAAACTGACCAAATGGCTATCTCCTCCTTCCATAGTCTGAAAATACACTTTATGGCTCCTGAGAATCATGTAAAATTATGTCCCAAACAACTCTCAGGAAGCAAAACTTTTATTTTTGACCTGTGTCATGAGGAGATACAAAAACAAGTCCGGTTTCTACCTATAAATAACACCAAATTTTCAATCAAAATGTCACACTTGCGTAGAAATGGCAGAGAGCACATGACTGTCACACATTGTCACAAGTGGTCGTGCTTGAATGAGGCCTATCTTATAACTTTGGTACGGCAGCAAGTGGTAAACACCTTTCTGAATAATCACACTGTACACCACTAGTACTATCTCTCTTCTCTCTTCCTAAAATCTCTCGTGTGCCGCGACCTTCGATTCTATCGACGCTCTCACTGGCATCACCGTGACAGACACTCCCTGACTGAGAGGCTGGACGAGACTAGGATTCTCTTGTCGAGAGCTCCCGTGTACATGGATCAATGGGAAGACAAGATACGACAATGGCAGAAGAACCTTAAACAGGCTTGCCTGCCCAGCTCGATGCTGTCCTCTGAGGCATGTCTTGTTCGCATATGTGTCCCCCACGTGTCCTGACATGTTCCATTCACTAGGAAGTTGCCAAGTATGAGGACATGTTTACGGAAATGGAGAGTCCTGACCTCCCTCTCAAGTTGATATCAGTCCGTGATCCATTTTTCAATGTTGACGTATTTTTCCCTCTGCTTAGTGGCTTTGTGCACCCGTAGGATTCAAGGCTCACGGACTTACTTGGTTCTGTCGCATCCGCTGCAGGCGTTCATATCCCCTTCAAAGCTCGTGCTGCGGTTCTCATTAAGAAGTGGAGACGCCTCGAAGCTGCCACCGCTAGTGCAGTCTTGAGTGATCAATTTCCCCCCAGCCGTGGGCCTGCGGTTCCAATTTCTAATGATGTTTTGATGTATATCATGCAAAGCTATGTTGGGGATGCCAGCATGAACGATGGTCGAAAAGAATGGCGGAAAAAGGTCGATTTCCTTCTCGACTGTGCGCTTGTCTCGAGGGACTGGAACGCTGCCGCAATGAACTTGTTGTATCGCGGACCGATTATCCTGAGTTGGTCCTCTGTTTGCATACAGTCTACAGTTCCACGTTAATTCGACTGTTCATTCCTATAGATTCTGCCGAGTCCGCAATGCTTCTCCTTCGAACGATAGAGAATGGGTCTGAGACTCCACCTCCTATCCAACAACTCAGATTAGAGTACAAGAATTTTTTTTCGTTAAAGGAATACGGAAAACACGCCGGTCTTATAATTGGACGCTCCACGGAACTTCGTTATCTTGATGTAGACCCCCCCCTTCGGTTCGCCCCCGAAGCCTCCTTGCCAATGTTTGGAAAGCTGCATGAGCTCAGGCTAGCAGGTCAAACGTTGCGTCTCGTCGCTCCGCTCTTACATAAACTACCCAATCTCAAGATCCTCTGCATTTTTTGCATCGAGGTGAAGACACCTAGGGTAGGTGTGAAATTAAGCGGTACACCTCCTGTTGGTGACCCCGTCGATGACATCCCTTCCCCCACATTCATGCTGCGGGAGCTTCGTTTATGTCAATGCGAGTTCGCGTCCGAGCAATGCCAATGGCTCTTCTCCAGTTCCACTGCTATCGATTATGTGGAGCTGCAGGAGCTATATGACGGTGCAGAAGGCTTGGCTCGTGTGATCAGTCCATATGTAAAGGCTCTACATATAAAAGGGATGTTGGATAATTTTCAGCGTCGTTTGGTTGCGGTAATTCCAATGTTCACGGCTCTGGCGTCGCTGCAGGTTAGTGGTCGGGACTGGGACTGGGCTGCCTTGTTGGCGAATATCAAATCATCCCTCGAAGCCATCGCCGTGTCATATTCCAAACCCGGATGCGAAAACCTCGTCCGAGTTTTATCAGATGCTTCCTGGCAACCCAGCTTGCGAGTTGTGTCTGTTCATCATTGGGCAGGCACAGACTATTTTTACGGGGTCAAACAGACCGATTTATGCGATGTAAAATCAATATTGGGAGACGCTTGTGCAAGGCGCAATATATCCTTGAAATGGATCACCGAGGGCGGCGTGCAAGATTCTTCTTTGTAAGCACTCTTTTCTTTTTGCGATTGAGCCTTTGAGCTGAGCTCGAACAGCTGCGGTCCAACTGAGGCCGACTTGCGGATGTAACTGGAACCAGGTTTAAGGACGAGAAGAAAAGATCTTGCTACAAATTAGTGTTATGACCGTGTACTGCAGCCGCGTGACTACAATCTCTGGTTTATCACAAACGGTTTCCTCTTCGCTATGCCATTTTTCAAGCAGGGCTTACAAATCTGACTTTTCGCAATGCCAATTTCACCCATCGCGAAGACTCCTTACTCTATGACCCTGGCAGCCACGGCCAGGTTCCCGTCTCGTGTGTTGGCCGATGGCAAGGTTCCTAAAAAACCTACCGACTGCCTCACCTATAGAGAGTAAACGCCTACACAACCTCAAGCCTCAAGTTGGATCGTGTCAACGGTATACACGGAATTAATGAGCAGTAAAGTCCCAATAAATGGACATGGAGTTGATATCGATCGGGATGCGCGGTACAACAATTCCTCCTCGCTATTACTTCGTGAGCACGACTGCCAAAATGGTTTGGAAAGGAATGAGTTTTGTCAGGGAGGTGTTGACCCTTGTCCATGTGAGCCTCGTTATTTATAAAGAGATTAATATGATGTTGATGAATATCTCGTGCGCGACGCAGACGGATGAGAGTTTTGTGGACAATTTGTGGCGAAGTTATATGTCATGCATGCAGTAACTTAGGCATATTCCTTGACGGTGACTCATTCAGCCCTGAGGGGCAGCGTGATGCAGAAGAGTGCAGCAGGTGGAGGTTGATGAGCACACATTCATTATAAATTCGGACTAGTTTTCTTGTCACTTTCTAGTACTGAATCTTGGCCACCCCCCTTTCCGCCATGTATCTACTAGCCCTGTCTGCTTTATTGCCATCTCCCAATCTTCTGCCGTTACCCTTGGACGTCCTGAAGCTTCCCAAATCCGTGCCAACCAACCTGCAGCTGCACCCCACCGTCGAATCTTTGTCTCGTATACGACTAGAGACGATACCAAGCAGCCGGCTGCGTTTGCCTGGCTTTGGAGATCGTACATTGTTGGCATCTGCATCTGTTTACCGCTCGGCCCTCCCAACTCCTCTATCGCTTTCGACCACCCCAGATTTGACGCAATTGCCAGAGCAAGTTCCCGCAGATGAACCCTGTTCCTCAAGTCAGTGAGGAGTATCCTCTTCGCTACGATATCCAAAGGCTTGCGGCCACGTTGAGGACCATAGAGGACCATCCAGCATTGCTGGATCATATGGGTCTCGCTCACAGTTGAGATAGGCATGAAACGTTGGTGATCCGCTGCTAGATTTACGAGTTCTCTTTCTTCACTTTCCGAAAGACTTTCTGGGGTTTCTTCCGGGGGGTATAGTGTGGGTAAAGTGAGGGGATGGCTACATGATGTTAGATAAAGTGATGTATGGTCACTTGCTGGAGCACAGCACAATCGGTGGAAGGGCCTCCTTGATGAAGCAAGAGATGCAAAAGGTAGCAAGTGTGGTTCGTCTGTGCATGGACTGAAGGTCACGTCGGTAGATGTGTAAGTTCTTCCAAAGTGGTCCCTAAATCGATGAATCCAGGCAAGGACATCACGCAAGCAGGGTATTGGGATGCAACGGGGAGGGGTGACAGGTTTCTCAGGGCCAAAGTCGTGCTCTTGCTGTGTGCTGCGGCATCCGTGGTTTTCATCCAGCGATCCTGGCATAGGTCCAGTGGACGGCCTGTTCTGGAACTTGTGTGCAAACTCAAGCAAGGCATTGGCAAAGTCTCCACTGTGCTCCCCTGAACCAGATTGGACAATAGACACAGCTTCTTGACCCGCCCCCGCAGCAGCAAGAAGTGTCCAAAACTTGCTTTCCCAGCTACCAGAAAAGCAAGCTGTAGTTATAAGGACAACATTCCCTTTGCTGCGGCGCACGTGTTGCTCCAGCATTTTCTTTGTCAACTTGTAGCAATTGTCGCTCCCGTTGCTAATCATGAATGATTGGTCTGTTGGGTTACCATGGCCGACCAAAACTAGTAGGAGGGTGTCCCTTGCTTGCAACATGGTGGAGGCAAGCGATACTTCATCTAAGAATGCTCCGCAAAGTGTTTCTGGGTCTTCGGATATTATTTCCTCGAAAGGAGGAGGGGTGAAAATTGTTCTGTCGCAGGCAGGATTGCCAAGAAGGAAACCCTTCCCAGATGTCCCACACATCCATTTGCTGAGGTCGTCGCGAGCACCCAGAAGTTCTCTTAAAACAACGAAGTCAAGGAACCCACAAACATGGACACGAGGTGTGTTGTGAAAAATAGAGGGGAGGAGACGAGAAAAAATTGAACGCAACATAGTGGTTGCAGATAGAGAAAGATAGACCACAACCCCCTTTTCTACTTTGCGTTGCCGTACACGCCAACCACCCAACGGTCAGCCCGCATACCGCTACTCACCGTTTCAATTGGACCCCTGTTTTGCCATCGTCCCACGAGCCCCTCAATACGCAGTAAGCCCACAAGGGTCACCATACTCATGTCAAAGCTCCACTGATGCTCGTCCCAGACTCCTCCCGGAAACCCTCCATTAAACCCAAATACCCAGCAAGGCTGCAGGACCACCACCAGGGCCACCCTCATTCCACATATCATACCTCGGAATCGCAATTCCAGTTTCTCTCCCTGCACCCCCCTGTCGATCTTCGCGCGATTGCAGCTGGCGCCACATTCCATAACCCACCAGCGCTCAAAGTCCCCCAGTAGCCAGTGTTAAGAGGGAGAGAGTGCCGTGCGCGATCATGTTGGATGACCACAGTATGTTCGATTTCTACCATTGTACGATAGTCCTCTTGAGAGTCCACACCTAACATAATGTGGATCAACGGCCGGTAAATCATCCACTTTATTCTCGAACTTAACCCTTCGCCGGCGTTTTTGCTTGTTCTTCATGTTTAAAGCAAGGCGAATGCCATCTTGCACAATCCCACTACTCTCTGGTGTACTGTTGGATACAATGGCTGCGTAGCAGTTTGTTTGCTTTTTTGGAAGAACTGTTGACTTGAGCGGCGCCCATCTTTTGCTCAGATGGATCGACCACCCGCAAGTAGCTGTTCACGCTCAATGAACCTTCGGGGTCCAGCAATGATACATTGATTGTATCCCGCTGTTCAGCCCTTGTGTGGATAGGGGCAGGCCCAGGTGACTCTGATTGCTCGTGTGTCGCCTTGAGGTGGGATTGGTCAATAACAGTACATTATCAGCTATCATCATGATGTACAGCGGGATACAATCAATGTATCATGATGTGCAGATGAACCTAGCTAGGATTCGATCCTTGCTGCTGATGAACTGTTGTCGCTGGATCCCAGCATTCTTTAAAAAGGGCCTTTTCCACCCAACTGGCGTCCCAGTCACCCCCCAGGATTTGACTCAGCGTACGTATCCACTCTAGAATCGTCATGGAAATTGCCTCAGTCTCCTCCCCTTATTCTCTAGACTTTCGAAAATTATGAATCCAATTTTCTTCATCCTCTTCGGGACAGCTGTCGCCATGTTGGGTCGTACTCGTCTCGGTCCAATTCCTAAACCTGCTGGAGCTGTTTTCTATCCGGATGGCAAGTGTGCCACCGACACTCAGTCGAACTCTGTTACTGGGTTCTACCCAACTTGTTCCGACGGGTGCATTGAGCTCAAACAATCCAGTAATAGTGCATATCTTGGCACTAGGGTTGAGTGTTCCTTGTATCATCTCTCTGCTTGTCAAGGCAATTATACGTCGTTACGCTACAGCACAAGCTGCCAAGTGATTTCCGACGTCCAGTCAGTGAGTTGCTGCTGAAAATAGAAGGTGGGTGGATTGTCTCTTTTTGAAATAATTATACCCAGAATGATGGACCCATTACAGTGAAGACGCAAACCATTTCGCGTGGTCCTGGTTATCTGAATTCCCTGTACTTTTCAAAGCGACTGTCCTTCTATGCATCAGTCAGTATACACACTGAATGCTGTACACTACTCAATTCTGAATGTATTGTAAAATCATACCGACTCATACATGTTGTACTTTTTTTTTTACACCTAGCGGAAACCCCGTGTACTATGGGTGAATGGTTAGAGAAGGGACCTGATATGTTGAGGTGATACAGGCAGCCTGGGTATACATTGTAGATTGTCAAGATGTAGCAACGCCATCCCGCTCCTCGTGTTCTTTTGAACCCATTTGCACATGTGTAAGACCCAGCCCAACCACGGCATCCCGCTCCTTCTCCTCAGCACGATCCACTGCTTGTTCCTGCACTCGGCCACGTTGCATCTTCTTCCTCTCCCGATCCCTGCCCCGCCTCTCCATCATCATCTCCAAATCACCCGTCCCAACTGGGATGCCATTGGCTCTCGGCCCATTCACTCCATTCTCGATCCCGA
This sequence comes from Hygrocybe coccinea, assembly GCA_963555575.2. Taxonomy (NCBI): domain Eukaryota; kingdom Fungi; phylum Basidiomycota; class Agaricomycetes; order Agaricales; family Hygrophoraceae; genus Hygrocybe; species Hygrocybe coccinea. Next base: position 881,677 of record OY741991.2, read on the forward strand.
TCACCTTCCCCCGCTCCCGCCCACCCAGAGCCGTCCCGTACTTCCTCAACGTATTCACGATCATCGCAAAGTACACCAACCCGAGTGCGAAGAGCGCCGTGACAGCGATCCGTGCCGTAAGTGCAGCACGCGGTGACAGCGGCGCACGACCTGGCGGATCCTGGGGATCGTTCGTCGACCCCGTGCGCCAGACGAAAGATAGGATGCATACGATGAAGAAGATCATTGACCTACCGAGGGGGTCAATTTGCCATCGCATGAGAGTAAGAGACCGTAACCCACCATGCCATCCATACCGCCGGCATCGCCAGAAGCACCCAAACATTCCACCATATCGACGTATCGGTCTTTCGGGCCTCCTGAAATGTGCATGATCCAAGTCAACTACGGGGTGGGAACTTCAGGAAACAAACAGTACCTCTGCCCACTTCGAAGCCTTGTACATACTCCTCATGGTCACGAATCGCACAATATAAACGCAACCATACGACAAGCTCATTAATGCAGATACTAGAGATAATAGCGCAGCATGACGTGTAACGGGGTCGTCAACGGCAGAAGGGATTTGCAACATAGTGATGATTGCGCTGCCACAACATCAGAATAAAGCACGTCATGAATAAAAATAGAAATAGAAATATCACGTACGACAAAAGCAACGCAGAAACAACATTCAGAGTTTTCCACTCTCTCAACAACGAATCTATGAATGCCTCCCACGAATTCTTGAACCTCGCGAGGGCAGGGGACACCGCAGGAGGGTTCCAGTCTTCAGGGAACGGCAAGGCGACCGGTACCGGTACCAAAGCTTGTGTGCCAGATCCTAGCATAACCCCACCCGCATATGCACCACCATTGCCACCAACACCGGTGTGAACCCCGTCTGTAAACGCTCCCACTGTACAAGCGTCAATGATCCTCTGGATATCCGGCCGACTGACCTCGGCATCTTCAAATATGCGCGCGACGCGAGAGAAATAAAGCGACGGAAGACGGAGAAGGAGGTGGAGATATACTTGGCGAGGGAGAGTATCCGTTAAGAAGTTGCCTATCGTAGCTAGAAAAATCCGGAATGGAGAGCCTGATGAAGAGGAACGAGCAATGGGGAGAGGCAAGCAGCAATTCAGCGTATCATTGCAATTGCAGTCGGGATGTTGGTCTTGGGAATGTGTGTGATCACGATGACTCGGTGGTGTACAGATGCAGGGGAATCGGGGACGGGATTGGAATGGGTTTATTGGGACGAATGGATCTTCGCGGAAATTCCCGCGATAAAGTCCGGCCGACCACTGTTGAAATAGTCGCAGAGGCGACGGTGCACGAGACTGAGAACGTGAGGGGGAGAAAAGTGAATCTATGCTATCTCTTTGTGAACGATCGTTGGTCCCACGGAGTGCAGGTGAGTTATGTTGCGGATCGCTTCCCCGATGAATCCGCGAGAACGCTGTGTGTGTGTGAAGGGAGCAGATCAGAAGTTAAAGAAAACCCGCAATTGCTGGAAGCCGCACCTTGCCGAACGTTACGCATTGTAGGGAGAGAAATACGATCACTTTCGCCTGAAAGCCGTGCCCTAGGAGTTTCTGTGCCGATTGATGCTTCAGATACACTCGCACGGGGAAAGGGTACTTTGCCGCCCATGAAGCTGTTTGGTCGTGAACGGAAGCGATTTGGGCTGGCGGAGGGGGATGGGGTGTCGATGTCGACTAAGGGAATGGAAGTGGTTATGTCTAGGTTGCGGCGGATGGCTCTGCGAGTCGGGGGTGATGATGGTGGGAGGGCAGAGAGCTTGTCAGAGCTTGTCAAGTAGGATGAAGAAGTTTGTTGAGAGTCTGCAAACAAAAGCATGAGGACGGTATGTAACCTGAACGTTTGAACGAGCAACAGCGCAAGATAATTGGTAAACCACAATCAGAGAGTCCTGGTTGCACCTGTCTTCACGGTATTGGCCATGGACTCGCAGACTGGTTTCGATGAATCGCGTCCTCTACGCGTCGCAAGTAGACGAAAACTTATGCGCAACTTACCTGGACTGGGTTTAGGCAGATCCCCATCTGCAGAAGAGGGAGAGACGTTGTGAAACCCGGGCGATTCCTCATTTACCAAAACCTTCGGAATGTCTGATGCCTCCGCTAAAGCAGAATTGCTCAACTGAGCTGGAGTTGACATGATATGGCGTTGAAAATCGACGTCGAGGTCGTGAACGTTTAATTTCAGTCCCAATGGTCACAGGAAATGCAGGCAGTTCCCATAGAACCAGAGCCTTGCTGGCTGGGCTGGAGAACGCAATTCGGCTCAGACGCGGCTTTGCAAGCAAAAGTCACGTACTGGTTACTTTCACTGAGGGCTACTAATATATATTTGCTAGCGCTATGTACTACGTACTTATATGATGCACCGGTCAAGGAGTCACAGTGAATGTCTGCAAGGTTGAAAAACAACCAGGAAACTGACCTGATCCAGAGTAGACATTTACCTGGTTCAGGTTGATCTTCACTGGTTGACAGTGAAATTCACCTTATCCCAGGTTTACAAAAATAGGTTGAAAACCAACCTGGATCTGAACAATTTCAACCTATTAATTCTGAGGCGGTGGGAAGATTATAAGGCAATAAAAGTAGCTTATCCAACAGTACAATGTGTGTAGCAGTCTTCCATATCTGATAAGTCCTGCCAGCCCCAAAAAACATTATGGTGTAGGTCAAGTTGTGAAGTCTGATAAACACTGTCAGGAATCAGCAACATGCTAGCTGTTGCAGGATTTTGCAAATTGTACACCACAGTCGAAGAAGCTGCCAATAACTCAGAATGGCAATACTTGTGAGCTTTGACTCATAGACCAGAATGTCAGGGTTTTCTCAATCAAGAAAATGGCAGCTGACTGATATAAGCATGTCAATATCTCAAAAGAAGTTAGATTTTGAATGACACCAAAGGGCAGCAATGTTTATTAACATTTAAAGCATGTGCTGGGCCATAAAGTAACTCAGAATGGCAATACTTGTGAGTCTCAACTTAGAGACCAGAATGCAGGGTTTTCCAATTAGAAAAAGGCAACCTGGCTGATATAAGCATGTCAATATCTCAAAAGAAGTTAGAATTTTGGGTGGAACCAAAGGGCAGCAATGTTTATTAACATTTAAAGGTATCATCTTCATGAAGTTGGCTGGTGAAGGGTAACAAAACCTGACAAGGTTTGTAACTTAATCTTGATGTCATGTCAGTTCAAATAATGCCGGCTGACAGGCCTGACGTAGTCTCAATGGTGATGGTTGTAACAACAGCAAGAGGTACCATGGTGGCCCTGTATTGCCCAGATACATCAGCAGGGCAAGGTGTTGCACTAGTTACTAAGATCGCTGAGAGAATGGTCAACAAATGGTATTTATTGATGTAAGGAATACAATCTTTTAGTAGATTATTTATCCCACCAATAAATATTAGGGCGTAGTATGGGTCGAAATTTCCCAAACCGTACCTGTACTCCTGGATACCGCGCCCCTGGACGGGTCCACACCGACCCGTTGTGCCCATGGTGGGTCTCCTCCACTGTGGTATACTGCGTACCCTTGACGAGTAGACAGTTGTGGCGAGCCAAGCACACATGTTCTGACGTGTTTGGCTCTCTTTCGCGAGGTGATGTAGGGCGGTGGGGCGTGTTGACGTCTCATGTCAGGACACATGTCTGTATTAGACGGGCCTACGCATGCGCTTGTGTAATATAGTTAGTAACTATAATTAATCGAAATAAACGTACCTGATCCTGCAGGGCACCGTACCCGCTGTGTTCAAACCTTCTGTACCCGTCAGCCCTGCCTCGTTCGTCGCCATCGTGTGCTGCGCCCATGTGGTTCCAGGGTGGAAGCAGCATGGCGCCATCGTCGCTTGTGTGTGTGTGTGTGCCATCACCCCACTTGTTTGGGGTTCTGGTGCTCTTGCACTTGGCCGTTCTCGCTCGCCTCCTGTTTCTGCGCGTTGTCGAACATCGTTGGCGGGTGGTAAAGGTCGAGCCCTTTTCCTGAAGATCCTCGTCGGCAACTCACGCCGTCGCCGTTCACGTTGGGCCCTTCCCGTCGTCACATGTCGTTGTGGTGGGCCAATGAGCCCTCCCCATCCGTTCCATGAGAAAATCCCAACGACGTATCATCGTGCGTCGTCGTGCTCGGCCACGGAGCCCTCCCCATTATCCTATGTTGTCCTTCACCCATCGCCGTTTGGTACATATCTTGATTGTGGTGGTTGACACCGTGATTACCCGTGGGGCCCTCCCGTCACACATTGAGGCCATTTGGCGTCGGATCCACCCTGCGTCGTCTTCTCTGGCAGTTAGGCGCTCCCTGTTGTCTTGTGTCATCGCTGTCGGCCATTGGGCTCATCCCCTCGTCGTTGGGCTTCCCCTCTTTGCTGACCGTTCAGGCTGCACCCAACATGCGTACCTATTGGTTTGTCGTTGTCGTGGTAATGCGGTTGCCATGGTCACCAGTGGTTCGTGTATGTTTTATTATAAACACAAAGAAAGCTTTTACTGAGACGTACCTGGTGAGTATACTGGAACCTGTCAAAACCCGTAAGCCGTGAGTTCGGGTTGCGGTATGACTGCGGTCAGGACACTGCAACTGCAACCGCCACCCGGGACTTGATTGCCGCGGGTTTACCCGCACCCATGCTATGCCCCATCAACGATGCCAGTCCTCCTGACCTTTCCCAACGCATTATTCTCGAGAACATGAAAAAACATCAAATTGACTCATTACACCTCGCAAACAAATAAGGAGTTACCTCTACTCTTATATCTGGATGAATAATACATGGGTCAACTTTTTCGGCGTCTGGTTCATACCTTAGCCTCCAATAAATGCCATGTCGTAGATTTGTTGGTGTTGGCGACGATCAAAGCGGCAGAGTTGGGATGCAACATTGTAAAGCGGTGCAATTGTGCCTGATCTCACTTCACAAACCGACGAACTGGTGAACACTAGATTCAAATATCGCTAGGCCTAGAGGTGAAGGGGAAACTGATGATGAGCATACCATTCTCTTGGTCTCATCTATTGGCGACGTCAGCGTGAACGGAAAGGAAAAGTAAGAGGTTCGTGCCATACAGGTTTCGATGTACCCACGGCACGCAGTGAATGCAACGGTGAATTCAGTCATACCAACGACTGGAAATGGGTTGCCTTGCCCAGACCAACAGAACTGGATAATACAATCAGGAAAGGTGGCTTTCGATGGCAGGATCCCACCTTTACAAACAAGGGGCTGCAAAAAAGTCCATTTCAAGGGTCTTCAGCATCCCCACAGCAAATAAAGACACCCCTCTGATCACCAGCTCTTCACTGCGTAACTTCACTTCAATGCCGTATTGGGAGATGAAATCAACTATGCACTCATTGTACAACCAATCTAAGTCAGCCAGGCAAAGCAACGCACCCGTGTGTCCGTGATGAAACCCCTAGTCTACCTTCTCCTTCCAAGCCAACACGAGGTTGAACACCCCTTCGGAACCAAAATAATGCTGATGAAAACCTGGCGCTAGATGGCCTTTCCCGATCTAAACCAGCCGAGGGTGTTGACGTTGGCAAGTCGAGGCCCGGGCACATACTACTTCGTGCCACGTCTTTCTTTCAGTCGCCCATTAGATGATCTTGAAGACCAGGGATCACTGGAAGAAGTTTCGAAAGAAAAAAGTCTTCCCCTTCTCTGTAAAGCTGGCAGGACAGGTCGAAGGAGCCAGCTCACGCCCTTTTCCTTGCACCTCACAAAGTGCACTTCGCCGATAGGACGGTCATCTTCATCGCTCATTTCGCTCGGTGTCAAGGAGCTGGCAGGGCCTTTTATACCAACCGAGAGCAAATTCCATAGTAATGACGCCTTCAGAAAGAACCCTCTTGCCCGCTCCAGCGCAAAGCAGGATAATGCAACAATTTTCGCATGATGTTGTCAACAAATGCCGAAGGGAGGACTCGGGCTCTCCGGTGATGACGTCACTGACTGATATTACTCATCAACAGTATGTCATAGATGTAGGTGCAGAAGAAAGATACCTGCCACCCGCAAAGCTCAGCAATCGTATTTAACCTCCTCTTGAAACTGGACCGCGTCAATGCAATGGGCATGATCACGACCAAGTTTCAAGATCTGTGGGCAAAATTTGTGCACGGTCTTAGTTAGAGTATTTTCGCTCACGAAGGGGAGAGGCGGAGTATCGCATGGACCCTCCAAAAGGAGGCAAAAGGGACTACATCGAACCGTGAAGCGGCGAAAAACCCCAATTCAGGGGCCAAGTCTCGATTAACTCCATGACACCCAATGGCAAAAGAAAGTTACTCACAGCTGGGTAATGAGGTTCCCTCCTGTGTCTCCTCCATAAAGGCAGCAAGGGTATTCCGCGACTCGGGCTATACAGATAGATGGTAAAGACTCGAAGGCGACGGGTACATAGTACACGGAAATGCAGGATCAGTCCTGGACAACCACTGGCAGCCTGAAGCTCTGGCAAAAGGGTGGAAAACGTTGACCTCCGTGAAAAGCTTGACGACTTAACTTGTCGGGAACTACGAAAGGATAGGGTATCCACAAGGCCATCCGAGTGAAGTAACGGAAAGTGGGCCAGAGGTGACAACAGGCCTTCGCGGTCTCGTGCTCCACGCGCGAATCTACGGGAGAACAAGCCGTGCCCACCCAAAAATGGCAGGTCTGTTTCAGTTGCAAGTCCCCCGACCCCAACGTACCCCGACAGAGCGATGGGCTTGAACGGACCAGGGAGCAGTAGCGTTTAACGGAAAATTTCGTCCATGATTAGCTACGGAGGAATTGTTGAAGCAATACCCACTAACACAGGGGTTTTGACAACTCACTAGTCAATCAATTGTGAGGATCAAGGGGTACGTCGAACCGACTCCTACAGCACACTGCAGAGACCGCACTTGTTGCCGAAACTTGCTTGGAGGCTTTGGTGTAGTGCGAGGGCATGAAATCCAGGACTCCCTTCTTGTTCCCGCAGCCATCTCCACGAGGTCGGTAGCGTCATCGAATTTAGCCATAAGACTAGCGAGTTCAGCTAATGGCGTCCCGGAGGTGCAAAACCGCCGTTCCAAACCACCACACGCGGCGCAATGCCGGGTGTCGCAACAGGAGTGCGGGTAGGTCGTTTAGGGAAAGGGCAGCCTACTAGTAGTAGGGGACGAAGAGGATCTGAACAATGAACAATGACTAACAACTGTCAATAAAGCACGTTTGCGGCAAGTGCCGGCAGTCTTACGTATTTTCACCTAACAGAGAAGAGAAGATGAGGCCGCTTGTCAGCCTCTCCCATCATGCTCAATAGACGCCAAACCAAGACCACGGGTTCCACTCCCGAGGCCTCCAGTAAACGGCAACCGTTTCATTCCTGGCGAACAGCAATCCCACCCTTCTTTACGAAGAGGTCCCGGCCTCTTACACCCTCCCCGCCTGTCCGTGTTCAACAATCAGAATACTTCACTCTTGACGCCTCCTTCATAGATGGTACCTGCCCATTCATCACCCCTTCCTGAGAATGTGCAACCATGCGAAGTCTTGGAAAAATCAATAGTAAGTTGCGTCTTAAGGTATACAGATGAAATGTTACCCGATCTATTTTCAAGAATCCAAACCTCGATCGTCTCATGAAAATACCAGGATTTCCTGAGACACCAGAGGATGCTACAAACCTCCTCTCCATCGTTCGTTCCTGTAAGAAAGAGCGCAGTTCTAGGAAGGATGCCGCTGAGCATGCTGTGCATCAGGCCATGGTTCAGATGCAAGTGCTGAAGAGGAGCTCTCTCGGTGAAGAAGCCGTGAACGAAGGCCTCCGCCGTTTACAAACTCTACAGCAGGAGTTATCAGAGGCCACTAGGGCAGTGTTGGATGCTGATCAAGATATTGGTGTCATTCGTAGTGTAATTCGCAAGAAAGGTCTACCACTTGAATTTGATCGTAGTATGAACCCCGGCACTGGAGTCGTCCGTCGTCCTAGTATTAGCCCCGAGCCCATTAGCGATTCTGATGATGAAGGGAGTGACGAGTAGCTATGGTGTAATATCAGGAATGGGTGGGTGTTTAAATTTATTGTCGATACATACGTACACATATGTCACGTGCTGATTTGTGAACCCGTGGGGGTTTTAAGTCGATCAAATTGCACAAATAATATATATATTCAAGGCATCCGTTTAAAAGTTCACAACTTACGCCCACGGTCATGTCGCCATCGGTCGAGGAGTCTGAAGCCATTGAAGTCACGATCTCGAGAAAACATGCACGAGATCATGGTCATCACTCGGGCATGCGGAAGAAAACTCGGTGCGTCCTGCAGCTGACGGTCACAGTCAACCGCACACTAAGTTGAACGGCATCAACCCCAGGATATCAGTAAAGTTTCTTGACCCAGAAGACAACAGTCCCAGGCCTGGAGCTAGTCAAGGCCATGGCCAAGTTGACCGCGGTACACAAACTGACTTGAACCCAGAAGGTATGTGGCCATTTCAATCAAACCAAAGCGGCCAAGACCACGGTATCAAAGGCGGTAAACAAGAGCCCGCCGTTCACCTAGAACCCCTGTCCGCCGATGGTGGAATTCGATCTCTGCTTGCCAAAGTCCAACATTACAGGGGGAAGTGGTTGACGGAGTACAGGCATAAAGCCTTGCTAGCTCGTGCAGTAACGGAAGCGGAGGCGAACGCAGGCATTACGCAAGCCAGAGGATACGAGTCTTCCCCCGTACCTGAAAGTTTGTGGCCATCCTCAAAACAGTATCCCTGGAATCTAATAAACGTTTCCGACAGGCGATGATGACGAGGGAGATTCGGCGGGTGGCCGCTCCCAGCATTGAATGCCACGGCTTGGTTCGCTCGCCGTCAAACAGATGGGCTAGAAGTCGAGTAAAAACTTCCGTTATGCCATGAGGATTTACAGGGGATGTAGATAGTCCGTGATGCTTCCGTCAATGAATGAGACGTTGACATCGAAATGTGCCTGAATGAGGGAGAGAGGAAGACAAACTAAGATTGCATGCGTAACGGAACACTAGCGGCTTCAGTATTTACTCCCTCCCCGCTAATTCCTCCGGCCATACGCGTTGTCGCGCCGGTATACGTGGTGTTTAGTGACGAAGGTTCCGTCTCGCCGTGCCCAAACGACGGTGAGGTGCCCGCCACGACGATTGCGCCCGCTCTCTCCGTGCCAGCCGGTGGGCCTTACAGCAGGTAAGTGGCCGTGGTGAAGAAAATGGGGGGGAAGGTTTACCTGACGAACGCCTCTTCGACCCCACGGCGCCAGAGGCGTTTCAACAGGTAGTGTCGGCGAATTCGCCGCTCAGCGAAGCGCCTTTTGTCGCGTCGGCGGCGGTAGAGGTCGTTCCAGTGAATGGTGATGAGCGCAGTCATCTGTGGTGGAGGGGTTTGAGAGAAGGGTTACGACGAGTAAACCATGACGCGGTTGTACGGGGTCGACAAAGCGGTGGTCATTTGTCGTAGAAGAGGCGTCGTGGCTGCTTACTCACCGTTTTGCTATGTTTTCTTCGCCCGACGCCGCTGGTCTTGCCGTCCGCGTTCTCACCCTCCTGGGGCGTCAGTGGGCCGTTCAGCGTCACGAGAAGATGCCGGCGACTCGTCGGTCGCGCCATACGAATTCTGTAACAACCCACGCCAACCCATGCCAACCTATGCCTACCCCTTCGGACCGTCAGGAAAAAGGTGCCAACTCTGCGTTAGGGCTCACGTCCGTCCGTACTGATCTTCTCGTGGTCACGCTTCTAGGTGTGACTGGAGGGCGCGTATCAGCAGCTTTCGGACTGAAGGTACGACGTCCGGTCACTCACCGCAAGACCCTGCGCCGCTGGGTTTTCCCGCCGTTGCTAAATCAATATTCTTTTGCCACGGCATCCAACGTCTTTGCCGGGTTATGAACCGTGGCTATGAAGGGGTAACGACGCCCTTATGATGACGAAAGTATCACAACATCATGAAGTTCTCTCTCATAACCGCTAAGGTATTTACATGTTTCGAAAACGAATGCCATCGTTAAGATAGTGGCGCTGCGCACGCAGGGAACGGCACCGGCGTCTAGCCGTTTTCAACCCCCCACTGGGATGCTCATCGCAGCTTTCAGCGACGCTCGTTTTTCCCTGATTTTTGCTAACGCGCTAGTCTTCGAAGCCGGACGCTGTGCCACCGAGTGGCTGGGAAATATTTGCCTAAGACGAATTGAATACGTGGCTAGCTCTGGCAGAAGGAAGGAAACTGCACCGGTTCCACCACACCAGCAGCTCGCCGACTTCTTCCTGCTCATCAACGTCCTCAAACAAATCCAGGATCGAGGAATAAAAGTTCTCCGAGTCGGTGACGGTGTCGGTTCTTGAAAAGATTGGCGATGAGGCCAATGCAAAGCGAACCTGTGAAAAGGAAAGTAAGGAATCGGCAGACGAAACGATTGAAGTACCTGAGTAGCGATGTATGCAATGGAGGCGGGAGTGACCTGAGTCATCCCATGAATGCGGGCATTGCCCGAACGCGTCGCCTTGGGCGCTTTGTCTACTGAGCTGGGCGATGTGAACACGTGTTTATACGCCTAAAATGCCGTCAGGAAGACAATCGCAGGCGCAGTAGATCTCACCGTTATCAACAAGGGGCTTCGAAAGAGACCATTCCAGGGATCTTCCTCGTCGTAGCTGTACCCGTGGTAGAGAAATATGGGCCACTGGTCGCCCGAAACCGTCAACTCTCCGTTCCGTAGTTTTTCTTTGACGCTGTAGGGGATTGAGCCTCATGGCTCCGTGGTGGATGAGGGTGGACGCACTCGTTGTTGGACCAGTCCAAGTCAGCAGGGCAGAGCAAAGCGCCCGTGCATTCATGATGGAAGCCTCGATCAATCTTGACGTTCCGAGCTAGCGGAGGGTTGAGCGACTGGCCTCTTGGTGTAATCCAATCCAAAATAGAGCCTTTCAGGCTCTTCGTGTCGTCGGATCTGGCGTTTGATGCGCCCTTCTGTATCTGAACGACGTGTGGGTCAGGCAATTGCCAGCAGAGGCTCAGAAGCGTACTAAGTCTGCGATGAACGCCACTTCCTCCTCTGAGCTACTCATGAGACGATCTTCGAGGCCCGGGATCATCTGGAGCAGCTTCGTAAAGATGCGATCCTCCCGTCTCTCCCTGAAAGCATCACCGTCAGCGAATCTTTCGAAACCAAACAAAGCGTCTACTCGGTAGCCAAAGCCTCTTCGTGGTCAGTAAGTTCGCCTTTGCGAAGGATACCGTTGGTGAGAAGGACGTGGATGTTGGTCATTGCATGTAAAGTACGACCGAAATGGCGGCCATGGTGGACCAGTGGGTCTGAAACGCAGCTGTCAATGGACGAGGGGTCCTCAGAAAAATCGACGAACTGATGAGGAGGCCGATTACTCACGACTTTTTCCTCGCACCGACGTGGAGGGCGTCCTCCCTTTGGCGCCGACCGGCTGTTGCACTTGGGGGGAGAGCGGGGTTTCCGTCAGCCATTTGGATCGCAGGATGAAAGAATAGCGGCATGAGCGTTTATATCTCACCTTAATTTCCCACGACTTGCCCAAACTCCCCTGGGTAGCAGGAAGCGATGAGACCGGCGGCTGAGGTGCGCATGGTCCCACGCAGTCGCCTAAGTGACCGAAGGTGGCGATGGCGGGGCTTAGTCCGACGCCTATATAAACCATGCGGCTACCTGGTCGTGATTGCAACCTCTTCGAAGCCCCATGTCCGCCGCTTCTCTCAGGGTGAAAGTTTTCTTGCGTCGCATCCGCACCACACTCAACGCCGTCCTGCACTACGATCACGATAGAGACGATCTGAACGTTTGGTATTGGTGAGCCGAACCCTCAACTGTAACAGCCATGTTGTGAGCCCCGGGCGCGGAACGTGTGAATGAATAGGCCCACGAATGAAAGGGGAGAGCGGGTCACCCCTTCGGACCTCGTGAATCACCGCTCGTCGCACCACATGCGTGGTCCCTGTTGCATGTGTCCGGTGCAGCAGGGGGCCGGGGGTAAATTCGTCGAGGCAGCGATATACATGGCCACCGAGGGTCGACTGTCGGGAGAATACGTCGCGACCTGTGCTGACAGCTGGTGTGGGTACTTGGGTAATTCCTTTGGTCCTGATCATCGAATGCGTCTAACACGCCTTCAGTCTTGATGGAGCGTATCCATGCCAGGCGAGGGGTGCCCGTCCGCTATTACCTACTACGAGGTTTGCCGTCAGCTGCACGGAGATGGAATTGACTTAGCTAACTGGCTGATTAGGCATCGGCTACCCCGCTCCGCCTCCAGTCGTCAAGAGACATCGAGACGGAGAAGCGAACCGTCGTGAAAGATTGCGTGCTGGAGGTGAAAGGCCTCCGAAATCGGCCTGTCACCCACTGATTAAATGCCGACAGAAATTGACGTGGACGCGGTGCGAACCTATCGGCCACTCTCGCTTGGCCCAGCGCAAGTCTTTGGCCTTCTCTTGCAACTGGACTCCGTCAGCGACTCGGGCATCACCATGGCCCAATTTAGAGATCTGTTTGCGAAGTGTGGCCGTTGTGGTTTGGTGATGACGCGAAGGGTTTTTTTCACCCACCAGTGCAGGGAGGTCATCGACCTCACCAGCGCCGAATAATGACCGACCTATTAGGTAGCCTGGTTCTGCTCCGAAGATGGGGTAGTCTACTTGAAAACCAGTGCTTGTTCTTGGCTGGCGCCGCGGCTGTAAAGTTGTGCTGTAAGGCTGTAAGGCTGTAAGGCCGGAGGGTGGTAAGGTTGTCACCGTGCATGCCTACGCCTGTGCGGACGGCTTGACGCAGGGTCATGAGCATTCGCGCCTAAGCTGCCGTCCACCGTGCACGAGCCCGTGCATGGCCTTATACCCTGGGTGACAGCGTTTGCTTCACGGAAACGAGCGACGAGAACAAATGTATGGCATTGCTTGGTCTGTGTAGCAATACGTCGATGGGACAAAAAAAAAAACATGTGAAAAGCGTGAACTAATTAGACATGAGGATTCAACCCGCGCACGAATCTGGGGACAAGGGGGTGAGCTTCGTGGACAAGAAGCGTCGCCCAACGCACCTTCCGGCCTTGAGCGTCAGAAACGAGTCCCAGACCGCCTCCCATTGCGGATCTTCTCGGCGCTTTCGGGCGATTTCTTCGCCAACGGATCGGTAGAAAGACAAGTAGCTGGCGTTGCTAAACGCAATCTTTTGCGAGGCTCCGCTGCTTCGGCAGTCCAATGCGTGCTTGAGCTGTGGAGTGGTCAGCCTCAGCGCCGCGTTTGAATGGTGACTTACCGCTGTAGCTGCTAGCGCGACCATCTCGTCAGAAATCTTCAAGAGTAGGGAGGGAGCCGAGGTGGTGATGTTGTGGCGCAAGGCGTAGCTTTTGACTCCCTGAACGAACGATCGACGGGTTGACGAGGCGGATGAAGTCCCGTTGTAGCAAGCATTGAATATGAGTTGAAAGATGAGCGGCGCCATGAAATTTTGCGTGTGGCCCTGAGTTGTGGAGGCATTAGAAAGGACCGTGGCCTCAGCTAACACTCACATTGGCGCTCGCAGGGGCTACATGCATGAAGGAGGCATCATCCAAGAGCACGAGCACTCGTTCCCTGATTAACGCTTCGGAAGGCGGCAGCCCGTCTGCTCCAAGCTGGAAAATCCCGAATGCTTTCGCTCGCTCCAGCGAGTTCAGCGACGACACCGGGCGCCTGGGCTCTATCAACTTCTTCGCCTCCATTCGAAACCGGTTCCGAAGATTCGGGACGCTGACCGTCACCTGCACCGATGCTTGTCAGCTTGAATGCGAGCGAGCACATAACGCAGTCTCACCAGTTTGATCAGATCCTCCGAAGATGGCAAGAATCCTGGAGGCAGCGTCGTCAACAGACTATGTGGAGAGAAAGTTACGAACCGGCCTCCAGCGTTCCAAACCCCTGGCCTTGGCTGCACGTCGCGGCCACTTCTTGTAGTAGCTCGCCACTATGCGGATCGTAGTGGTCCAAGTCTTCAGGCCAGGCACCCGCCTGCCAATGAACGATGCTATCGAGGAGCATGTCGCGGGCGCTTACCACCACCTTGGACCAAACAGGGGCCTGGCTCCTCAGTTGGGTGATGGTGAGAGGCGGTGCGGAGGGCAGGCTTTGTAAGGAGGCCCCTGGGGTCAGGCTGTCGGGAGTGGGGCTAGCGAGGAACGAAAACTGTGAGCCTGGCCGACTGGCGGACGGTGGCGCGTAGGGATCTGCCAGGAAAAAATTGACAAGGACGCGGCTGGGAGACAGCAATCGCGCTGACCTTGAAGGGGCACTTCCAACCCCAACGCCTTGTATAGGCTTTCCTCGGTGAGGAGCCCCGGCTGCTCCGAGCCTCCAGACGCTGTGGGGTTTGTTAAAATAACCGGTTGAGCTAAGGGCCATGGCTTACTTGGAAGCTGCCCGGGCAATCCGTGATGGAACCAAGCGGTGAAATCGAGACGGTCTGCGGGGGGGTCTCCCATGCTGGTGGTGGTGGTGGCGGTAGGGAAGAGGCGCTTGAGGGAGGGTACTTATGCGTTCGGACTCCCTCGCTATCCAGGCGGCATCTGACCACGAGAACCCGTCGGCATTCTCCGCTGCGAGCTGTCAGTTGGGCGTCGGATTGGGGGACGGAGATAGCGATTTGATCAAACTCTAAGTTGGATCTTCGCCGTCAATACGATAAGAAACGAACCACTCGACCCACAAACTGAGGCGTCACGCCAGCTCCCGCCGGACTTCGGCACCCTCCTGGAGGTGGCTTCGTCCTGGGAGGAAAAACAAGGGGGGGGGCCGGTATGAAGATCAAGGACACAAAAACACGCACAAAAACACAAAAACACAAAAACACGAGAACTGCCCTGCCGTGGCCGCCGTCTCTCTGCATGCGTCCTTCCAGCTTGCGCCGGCTTTCGGCACGCTCATGACGGCGGAAGGAAATAGATAAAAATAAAAAGAGGACGAACGAAAACCAAGAACACAAGCGTCGCCGCCGACTCTCTGCATGCGTCCTTCCAGCTTGCGCCGGCTTTCGGCACGCTCATGACGGCGGCTCCTTCTCGGAAGCACAAAAAAATTCGAAAAGAAAATTCAAACAAAAGAAAATTCAAACAAAAAATTCAAAAAGAAAATTCAAAAAAAGAAAATTCAAAAAAATTATACAAATAAAGACGCACGAAAACCAAGGGCACACCCGTCGCCGCTGTCTCTCAGCATGCGTCCTTCCAGCTTTCGGCACACTCACGACGGCGGCTTCGTAAAGGGATTAAAAATTAAGAACTGCGATTAAAAGCGTCCGTATATAAACGATTCGTGGATGATCTAGAGGAGCAGCGCGAGCAACTTTTTTGAGTGGCTGTAGTATACTTGTGTACTCGGTCATTAATTTCGTTTTCGTTTCGTGTCGCAGGTCGATTTTAAGTCGCACGAAGTGGGATTCAGTGATGAATTTGAAATCGTCACATGATCAGTCGCGTCGCGTTGATATGTTGATGGCTTGTCGATCCGGTAAATCATCGGACTCGTTTGTCTTCACGTTTGTCTTCAACCATGTCGTCTCCTGCCAAGTCCATCACCTCTAAAACCACCGGCGATGATAACGTCGATCAACTGGTCGAATCGACTGCCGGTTCACCGGCCCCGGAGAATACTCCTTCGCGGCTTTATAAACGAAGGCGAAGCGCGGGTGACTTTGGGCTGGCTCCGGTGAATGGAAAGGTGGGCGCAATTTCCTCAGAAAACAGTCCTCGTTCGTTGATCGCACGTAGAGGTGCGATAATTGCATCCGACATAAACATGCGTGCGACATCGATGATTCGAAGCTTCGCTGTCGAAGATGCGCTCGCTACCACCGCTGCTGCTATTGGGAGGGGGTTACTCGCAATGGAAGAGAGGAATTTCCGAAGTCGAAGAAACCGAATCGTGAGTCGCGATGATTTTCGTTCGTTGTATCGACGTCTGAGGCGTTCTTTCCAGGAGTTGTGGGACCATCGTCGTCGCGCTTGGGTGTGGTGAAACGTTGCGGTAAAGGAAAAGGAAAAGGAAAAGGAAAAGCAAAGGCGATTGATAGGGAGTTTCGAGAGGAGGAGTTAGCGGTCTTGAGGGAGGAGCTTGCGCGAGCTCGTGTTCGCGCCGAAGCTCATCGGAGAATCGTCTTGGAGTTGGAATCCATGCTGGGGGGAATGGAAAATCAATCGGAGTAGAGTCGAGTGTAGGAGTCGCCAATAGGAGCCTCGATGGCTCCTCTTCCGTAGGACAATAATTCGTTTTCGTAGATGAAAACGATCTGGGAAAAAAAACTTGTCGCAAAAATGCGAACCAAAGGAAAAACTTACGAGATGGCTCCGACGCCATTCATCACTGCCTTTCTCTCGAAAGGATGCCTGTCGGGACAGCTTTATCAAGACAAGGCGAACGAAAACAAGCACACAAAAACACCTCGACGTCGCCACCGTCTCTCTGCCTTCGCCCTTCCAGCTTGCGCCAGTCTTCGGCTCATGGCGGCGCCTTCGTTGACAGCAGGGCGGCTGAACGCGTACATATCCGTCGACAAAGCGCTATGTGGAGACCACCGCTCAAGTCACACAACGCGGCGCAATGCCGGGTTTTGTAACCAGACGGCAGGTAGGGCGCGGAGGGGGAATGAGGACAGCGATACAGGAAGGACGACTGGGCCCCTTGGAGTCAAGTGGACGTTGAGTAGGAGGCAGCGGAGCGACGAAACGGGCCACTCGCCGATAGACCGGCGTGCTACAGGACGTCGCAAAGAAGGCGATCCGGAAACAAAGGGAGCGAGTTCGGCACGTCAAGCCAAACATTGCGCGTTGCCGTGGGTAAAGACCACCACTCAGACCACGCAACGCGGCGCAATGCCGGGTTTTGTGACCAGAGGGCAGGTAGGCTGCCTAGGTGCTGAGACGGGTTCGAAAAAGCAGGAGATAGTAGCTGCAGGACTTGGGCCACTCGGCCCCAGGGTTGATTCCGGAGTGGCCCCTGCAGGGGGTAAACGATGGACAGAAAACGAACGTATATATGAACGAGGTGAGAGGGAAAAAAAGCTAAGGGCACAGGGTGGCTGAAGGCTCAAACAAAAACAAATAAGTCCGAAAAGACATTGCATGTATCCGCACCGCCATTCCGTTCATCATCGATGATCAGCACTCCTCCCGACTCCACTCCTCCTACTCTACCTACGAGCATAAGTTATCTTGTTGAGGCCCCAATGCATCACTCACTTACCTTCCACTTCAAGGCGCCTTCCCCGCCGTCGTCCGTTGCGTCGATCGTTTGATCGAGAGGACTTCGCCCGAACCCTGCGAAGACGCTGTCCACCTCGCGGGGCAAGCTGAGCGTTATGAAGGTCCGTAATATACCCAATCTGCACTGGCTTAGTCGACTCAACATCCCCATGGCTCAGCAACGCCCTCTCTGAGGCTCCCGAATCTCCACCTTCTATCCGGTGCAGAATCTCCCTTCGCTTGCTTCTGCAAAGACGACTGGCACGAGATTTATCTCATCCACTAATCACAATGCTGCAACAATAATGCACCCGCGCATCGTGTCCCGAGATGAAGGCCAGTGAATACGCGTTGCTCATGGGGAAGACGGAGCGATGGAAACGCATACAACGTGGCATGCACCGGTACCGGATCTCACATGATTTCTTGCTGCAATGTTGATTACATCCTGCACAGCCTTGACAGCGCCACAGCCCTGCTGAACTCGCCTGGGGCTTTCCCGTCGCGGTACAGTTCATTCATTATTGCATTATCACCCGTTTTGTCTGATTAGTATTATTTGTTTATGTGCATGTAGCCTCTCGATACTCCCAACATTCCGCCGTCATTTTTTGTCCCTCGCTCGCCGACTTTTGCACACGCTTACTTTCATCACCGTGATGCCTTCGAACAAGCCGAAGCAGAGGGGAGCCTAGATGGGATGTAGATGTGCGGCCGCCACGCTTACTTGCCACTGCAGTCGATCCCCAGGGCGAGAGAGACCAACGGACGGAACAGCTGTTCTTTGTGCATGATTGGGAACCGAGGGGTGTGGGTAGGAGTCCACCGGGGCTTGGCCATGAGCCTGGTCGAGATACCCCTCGCAAATTTGGTAGGAATAGGACCGATACCGTGGTTTTCACTAGTTCAGGTGGACGGATGTGGCGTCGCCTCTCCGAACGAAGAACTCGCAGTTGAGGAACGCAACCTTCTGTCGCCTACAAGAACGTCATTGGTGCGCGTCACGCGTCGTGGAGGATGGTTTCCTCCGTTGAGCACGGAGAGGAGTCGAAAGGAAATGAGGCGCAGGCATCGACGATAAACGGCTACCGAGAAATTTAAGAGGAGCCGACCGAGATTCGCATGGACGTTTTCCGAGTTCTCGGCAAGCATCTCATTTCTTCTGCCGCCTTCGGCGATTCCAAGGTCTGATATACAAAACGAACGCAGTGCGTCTCGATCTGATTTTCTGAATCCTTCTTATTCTCAGGATGGGTGATTGCCCTCATTTCCTTTTGGAGTTCGCCACCGGAAAGATAGTGCCGACAAGCACTTGGAGGAAGTCAGATATGATTGTAGTCAATGTTATGGGATGCCTGCGACGTGAAATGTGTATAACATTTCGCAATGTAGCGCCATCTTTTGTTCGCAGAAATCATATACAATTTACTGAAAATTTGTATCTTACTCTACTTCAGTCAACAAATCATCTAATGTGCTGAACAAGTCAAGACCCATTTTCCACCGGGTTTTCTTCATCTCAAGCATCTGGGCGAAACCGGCGGGGTCATCTTCACCCAACTGGGCTTCTGTTCGAAAGCCGTTATCAATGTAGCGAAACAGACCACCTGCACAGTACTGTGTGAAGGAAACACGAGTATCACCAGGCTGCACTGGGACATTTGAGTGGGTGAGAGTTGCAGATGGGATGAGGATGAGAGCACCAGGGGGGAATTCTATAACCAAGCCAAGATCCCACAGAATCAGATGACCTCCAGCTTTGGGATCAAAGTGACCCAAAGCCTGGATGGCACACCAGCCAAATGGACAGTTCATAACATCCCGGTGCTTGAATGTCCAAACATTGGGTCCAAAATTGAAAGCAGCACTCGGAAAGATACTGCCTTCAAAGTTTCGATAGAGATGGGGCATTTTGGCGTACAATTGATCCAAATGGCCTCGGTAATACTGGTAAATCTTTGGTGCCCATAAGGCAAAAGCAGCTGGAGTGTGAGATCATGCATGAGGTGGTTCTCTAGAAAGCAGTCACTAGTACTCACCACTGGCAAAGCTTGCCATCCGCTGGATATGTGGATGGTCCAATAGTCTCTCAGCCATGGTAGTATACTCGCGATTGTTCCGCCTGATTGGCCTCGTTGTACCTAGGTTATGCATAATCCCCACGTTGAGGACTGCATAGAGTCCACGCATATGTGCGGATGGCTTGAGCTGAGCTTCCTCAGCCAGAAGTGAGAAGAATTGATATACAATCTCCACAGAATCTGCATAGGTCGGGTCACGCGGCTGTCCTACCAGGCATGCAATAATTCTCTTCTTGTGGTCATAAATGGGTCGTGATTCACTACAACTCAGTCAGTCTTTGTGATGATGCTGAGCACACGTAGGTCACAAGCTTACTAGCCATCCCAGGCAACCAGAAGGAACCCCAAACTCCACAATTCCTGCAATGTGTAGGCTTTGCACGCATCCGAAAAGGTCCCTGGAACGGCCTGGTAGCCACAGGAGGTGGCAGGAAGGTCCTCTGTTTCCAAAGCAGTGACGAGTGGCGTGGCGGGCTGCACATGTTTTTTTATGGTCTTGGCCCGTGGTAGGTGTCCATTGAGCTGGCGGGCCGCTTCCCGCTGGCGGCGGCGTTTCGTATGTTGCCGAGAAGTGGAAATTTCGGGTACTTGCTGGTTGTCCTGTCGACTTCGTTTTGCCGCAGGGGCTTCGGGAGAAGGGGACCGTTTCGTAGTGTCTTCCAGCGCCTCATTTTCGGCACCCTCTCCATCCAGTTCTTCGGATTCTCGTGAAGTAGCCTCCTGCAGGAGGCGGCTGAAATCCACGGAACCTGGGCAGGGGAGGGGGGAAATACCATCATGATAGGGAGAAAATGTTCTACCTGAGCGGGTCTGCAAGCAACATCAGCTGGTGATTCAAAAGAAAACGGTGGCTTACCAGTCGAGCTCGGGGTAACCAGAGCATCGTTAAGCGCCGAGAACGAAGTCAAATTTAAACGACTTCACAAAAACTGCGCAGCTATGAGCTCGAGCCAAACAATTGCAGCAATTTCGGTCAAAATAACACCTGGGATTATACCAGCGAAATGGGGAATAAATCCCAAGTAATCCGGGTATAATGAATAAGTCAGATAAGGACAAGATAAACCTTTGTTCACTCGAACTACGGTCAGTCACTAGTCGGTCACCACTGCTAGTAAATCTTCCTAAGTCCCAATGGATCCCAACCCTTGACCCTGACGACGACGACCATATGCATTGGGCTCTTCCACAACAGTAATGTTGATCACCCATCATGGTGAACTCGATGTAATGCAGGCTTTTACAACACAGCAACAGGTACACCGCCGCTTCCACAAGCTGCTGGATTGCATACGAACCCAGGATGAAGCCGAACGAAGCGAGTGACTAAAAGCCAACGAGGATGATGAACACGACAAGGTCAGAAACAACAACAGCAAGGAAGAACACTGATGTGGGACGACAAGGGCAACAGTGCCGATGCGCCGACAAGGATGGCTGAGGCCAAGCTACTGAACTCTCACATTGGGAGTCTGTGTACCTCTCGAAGTCCATCCGCTCGGTGTCTTGAACATTGAAAGGTGGTTGCCAATGGTGTTGGTAAGTTTCGGCTTGGTCCCCTTCGTTCCTATTGGCTGATTGTTCCCTTCCGAATGGGTCGAGAAAATCCAAAGTAGCACTCCAATTGTCTTCGCATGGCCACTTCGATGTATGCGCATTTTATGTGAATCAGCGGCTGTGTTCTGATTGGCTTCCTTCCCCTCCTGCCCAATGATGTCAACAAGCCGGTGACCAAACAAGGTCCGGGCCATCCGAGGAAGCAAGCGAATGGGGAGGCGGGGTGCACAACTAAACCTGGCCCAAAGGATTGAAATCCGATCGAAACGATACCGTCGAAGCCATTTACCAAAAGTTGAATTTGTATAAGTTCGTTCAGGTATTTATATGACTATCGGATTTTTTAAAATGCTTTTTGATCCTTGCCAGGTTCGCGGGACTCCTGCGAGTGGAAAGACATCGCTCGCCGAACTAATTCGTAACCATGTCCGCGAGCAGGAGCCCGACACGCATGTGATTTGGATTCAAGGGTGGCCATTCGAACCAGGGAAGGGGAGCTCCCGCTGGAAAGATTATTTTGAAAATGAGTTGGGGTGGGACGATCTCCAAGAGACGGTGTTTATTTTTGATGAGGCGCAGTCGACGTATTGGGATGGGGACCTTTGGCACAACTTCATCAAACCCATAGACACCTACGAAGGACGTCGCGCCATCCTATTTGCAAGCTATGGCAGTCCAACCTCGCGCGTTGCCATAGATGGCACTCCGATTTTCATTCAGGAAGCGCAGAGGGTCACTTTACGCGCTATCCAGCACAACGACGATACCACGTCTGCCGGCCTCTTTTTCACCCGGCTCGAATTCGATGATCTGGTCACAAATCTGTATCCATTCCCACAGTACTCCCTTGATTCATCCTTCTTCGATGCTGTCTTTGATCTTACTCAAGGACATGTGGGAGCATTCTTGGATTTCATCAAGATAATCATCGCTCACGAAGTAAAGACCTTCGCATTGATACGAATGATGACCTGACGTCGACATATTTAGTCATACAGTACAATCAGCAAGGCCAGCCAATTTTACACTTGGAATTCATTTGAGAGCAAAGTCAGTCCAGGGACCTTGGTTGAGCGGCTCGAAAATTCTGCTACCAGATTCGCGAGGGGGCTTCCATCGCATCTAGAGCTCCAAGATTTATCCAACGCTCACGTTTTTACCACCGTCCTTCGTAATGGCGTCATAACGGATAGGGACTGTACCACCAAGGATGAAAAGGAGGCACTTATGACATGTTTCCGCAGCGGTTGGCTTCAGTCCGACAAGCTCAATGAGATAGGCCGACCTGAAGAAGCTGGGTACTTTTTCTCCTCAGAGCTCCATCGCTGGTACGTGGAATGGAAGGTAGCTTCCTGTGGCGTTGTCCTACCTTGAAGCATTGAGGACAGACAGGGGAGGGCGGTTGGCCGTGCTCTGGCTGGGAGTGGGACTTGGTAGCAGCTATAGGTAGTAGAATAATATACTATTTCGATCAGGTGACATTAAGTGATGTGATGATTATTCTTGCATTACCCCAGTCAATATCCTAGCATTATGTATGTGTTATCCGGTAATAGCTAGGAATAATCGAGGCGGTGATATACAACGAATATCTGAGCATTACGCCTGCATTATTCAGTACAATGCTGACATAATCCGCTGCATTATTTAGGTCGAAATTGCCTACTGTTGATATTGTAATGCGCAAAAGAGCCAAACAACTTGAAAAACAATTGCAAGTGAGCTCGAGTCCTACGTTAGCATGGCTACCTTAAGCTTCCGTTACCCAGTACACTGTTATCACTACACCACGCCCGACCGTGCGATTATCGCTGCGAATACCGATACGATTTGGACGCCGACGCTGATAGGCGTATGTCCCCTGCCGAGGAGTGATGGATGGTGGGGACCACATGAATATGCAGTCCTCCCTCAACTGCTAGACCATTCATCCCCTTATCTTGCCTGGATCCCGTCCCTCAAGGCATACGTCGATCCGCATTTCAATACCTACACCTCTCTTGACCCAACATTAGCCCAGCTTTCCTTTGATGACTACCCCCTCGTACCCGTCCTCGAATGCCCACCTACAAATACCCCGGCTTGCGAGATGGTTTCAGCCACAATCGCAGGACTGCCCGCCAAGCCTCAAGTCACTCAGGTTTCCAAACACAACCTACACAACCTATACAGTGCTTCAGAACTTATGCGCAAGGTTGTGAAAATTAAGGTGTATGAGCTTCTTGCTCGGATCCGTCCTGTCATCGCTGCGGTGAAAAGTGACCGCAACTGCCTTCACGTCCGTCTCCCTGAGCAGGCTATGTTTCGGCTCGAACAGGCGTACTACTGGAATCGTCTTCCCAACAGTGAGGCAGGCCACCGACTCGTCCTGGCCGGTCTCAAACGAGCCGTACACGAATTACATGGGTTCCTTCTCTGGCGCAAGGATGAACCGACGTCCAGTGTCATAAAATGTCGCCTCTTACTTCAAAAACCCTACCCTACTCGCGGCGCATACGTTGATTCCTTGATCGACTACAACTTACTAGGACGCTTTGGAGTGGCCGTTTTTTTTGAACTCAACCTCGCCGAGTTTACCATACCAACAAAGGCTCGAGAAGTGGAATTCACGGTTATCCCGATTCAGCGCAACCTTTTATTTCCCCAAGGATACCGTGGCGGCCATCATACGTATATATATTTCTATCCCCCGCTCACGAACGATCTCGCTCATTATGAGCGAGCCTCAAGGGGTTATTCATCACGCGCCGATGTTTATCAACCGAATAGGGATATCGATAAAATTTTTGAGGGCATAAGAAAAGATCAAGGTGTGCTCACTTTCCTTTGTTTATCTTCTGATTATTGATCTTTAACGCTAGCAATTGCCCAAGGGATTTATTTTCCTTACATCAAGGGGCCGGTCAACCACCTTACCCGACGAGCTCGCGAAGAATATAACAGCATACAACCTTTCGCCCCCATTCCACCACTAGGTGAATGGGTCTCGGGTCGACAACAAATGGAGTACCCTCCCGCTATAAATTCAAGATCACGACCTCCCCGGATTCAGACAGCCATTCCGCCGCCACTCTTCTTCTTCAATGCGTCGTCGACTCACAAGCAAATGTCTTATTTTTACATCTGGTACTGCATTAGGGAGCGGCTACTTCTGAGATGGGAATCTGGCGCTGCACAAGGGAAAACTGAGTTACTACTCACCCACGACAAATGGCGTGAGGTTCTCAGTGGTGAATTGTTTAGGAAGGGCCTTTGTGGTACGACGTACACACTGGAGAGTTTTTGGTTATCCGACCCGAATTTCCTTTATGAAAATGGCTTCAAGCCAGAAGACATTAGACCCAATCTTCAAGACGGGTCGTCACTCAAGCCAGAACATTTCATGGACTCAAACCCTGTCGGATTTGCGCTGAAGCGACTACTATGTTATGATATTGCCCTCAGTCATATCAAGCACCAATTTGAACAAACTGATGATGCCTTCCTGGCTACCATGGATCTTCCTCCCGATGAACTTCTTCACCGACGTCACCTCAGATCTGGACTCTTCAGAAACTCGATTCGCCTTTTGAGCGAGCCGCCCCCCTGGGAGTCGAATGACTTCGCTGTTAAGGCGGCGTGGTTTGAGCGGTTTCGATACTTCGTCCGAGATTGGCAGCCGGCTGGAGACACGCGGTATCTTGCAATTGACCTCACGACGGTAGACGAGCCTACTTTTTCGCGGGAGGTCAAGGCGCTCCTAATTACATACTTCACGGGCGTGACAAAATTTCTTAATACGATCCCCACTCTGATGTGGACTTATCCTGGCAGCCATGGTCTCGAAATGTTTTTGATGATTTAGATAGCATAGGACCGTTTGTATAAGGTTTACGTGTACGAGTACTCATTTGTGTGGTAAAGAGGGAGCATGTCTCAGCAAGTTCTTCCGTCGATTTATCTGCTGTGCCAGAAACGTAAGTCTTGTGTCGCGCTCGGCAATGGCATCGTCTTACGTCGTAAGGAGGCGGGCAGGTCGGTACTATCGAGGGCTTCATAGCAGAAGGCGGAGAAGTTGAGTGCGAGGCCAAGACGGATTGGGTATGTAGGGGGAGGTTGCATAACTGCAATATCGCAAGCGGCCTTATATGCATCCAAGTGCTTGTCGGCACTATCTTTCCGGTGGCGAACTCCAAAAGGAAATGAGGGCAATCACCCATCCTGAGAATAAGAAGGATTCAGAAAATCAGATCGAGACGCACTGCGTTCGTTTTGTATATCAGACCTTGGAATCGCCGAAGGCGGCAGAAGAAATGAGATGCTTGCCGAGAACTCGGAAAACGTCCATGCGAATCTCGGTCGGCTCCTCTTAAATTTCTCGGTAGCCGTTTATCGTCGATGCCTGCGCCTCATTTCCTTTCGACTCCTCTCCGTGCTCAACGGAGGAAACCATCCTCCACGACGCGTGACGCGCACCAATGACGTTCTTGTAGGCGACAGAAGGTTGCGTTCCTCAACTGCGAGTTCTTCGTTCGGAGAGGCGACGCCACATCCGTCCACCTGAACTAGTGAAAACCACGGTATCGGTCCTATTCCTACCAAATTTGCGAGGGGTATCTCGACCAGGCTCATGGCCAAGCCCCGGTGGACTCCTACCCACACCCCTCGGTTCCCAATCATGCACAAAGAACAGCTGTTCCGTCCGTTGGTCTCTCTCGCCCTGGGGATCGACTGCAGTGGCAAGTAAGCGTGGCGGCCGCACATCTACATCCCATCTAGGCTCCCCTCTGCTTCGGCTTGTTCGAAGGCATCACGGTGATGAAAGTAAGCGTGTGCAAAAGTCGGCGAGCGAGGGACAAAAAATGACGGCGGAATGTTGGGAGTATCGAGAGGCTACATGCACATAAACAAATAATACTAATCAGACAAAACGGGTGATAATGCAATAATGAATGAACTGTACCGCGACGGGAAAGCCCCAGGCGAGTTCAGCAGGGCTGTGGCGCTGTCAAGGCTGTGCAGGATGTAATCAACATTGCAGCAAGAAATCATGTGAGATCCGGTACCGGTGCATGCCACGTTGTATGCGTTTCCATCGCTCCGTCTTCCCCATGAGCAACGCGTATTCACTGGCCTTCATCTCGGGACACGATGCGCGGGTGCATTATTGTTGCAGCATTGTGATTAGTGGATGAGATAAATCTCGTGCCAGTCGTCTTTGCAGAAGCAAGCGAAGGGAGATTCTGCACCGGATAGAAGGTGGAGATTCGGGAGCCTCAGAGAGGGCGTTGCTGAGCCATGGGGATGTTGAGTCGACTAAGCCAGTGCAGATTGGGTATATTACGGACCTTCATAACGCTCAGCTTGCCCCGCGAGGTGGACAGCGTCTTCGCAGGGTTCGGGCGAAGTCCTCTCGATCAAACGATCGACGCAACGGACGACGGCGGGGAAGGCGCCTTGAAGTGGAAGGTAAGTGAGTGATGCATTGGGGCCTCAACAAGATAACTTATGCTCGTAGGTAGAGTAGGAGGAGTGGAGTCGGGAGGAGTGCTGATCATCGATGATGAACGGAATGGCGGTGCGGATACATGCAATGTCTTTTCGGACTTATTTGTTTTTGTTTGAGCCTTCAGCCACCCTGTGCCCTTAGCTTTTTTTCCCTCTCACCTCGTTCATATATACGTTCGTTTTCTGTCCATCGTTTACCCCCTGCAGGGGCCACTCCGGAATCAACCCTGGGGCCGAGTGGCCCAAGTCCTGCAGCTACTATCTCCTGCTTTTTCGAACCCGTCTCAGCACCTAGGCAGCCTACCTGCCCTCTGGTCACAAAACCCGGCATTGCGCCGCGTTGCGTGGTCTGAGTGGTGGTCTTTACCCACGGCAACGCGCAATGTTTGGCTTGACGTGCCGAACTCGCTCCCTTTGTTTCCGGATCGCCTTCTTTGCGACGTCCTGTAGCACGCCGGTCTATCGGCGAGTGGCCCGTTTCGTCGCTCCGCTGCCTCCTACTCAACGTCCACTTGACTCCAAGGGGCCCAGTCGTCCTTCCTGTATCGCTGTCCTCATTCCCCCTCCGCGCCCTACCTGCCGTCTGGTTACAAAACCCGGCATTGCGCCGCGTTGTGTGACTTGAGCGGTGGTCTCCACATAGCGCTTTGTCGACGGATATGTACGCGTTCAGCCGCCCTGCTGTCAACGAAGGCGCCGCCATGAGCCGAAGACTGGCGCAAGCTGGAAGGGCGAAGGCAGAGAGACGGTGGCGACGTCGAGGTGTTTTTGTGTGCTTGTTTTCGTTCGCCTTGTCTTGATAAAGCTGTCCCGACAGGCATCCTTTCGAGAGAAAGGCAGTGATGAATGGCGTCGGAGCCATCTCGTAAGTTTTTCCTTTGGTTCGCATTTTTGCGACAAGTTTTTTTTCCCAGATCGTTTTCATCTACGAAAACGAATTATTGTCCTACGGAAGAGGAGCCATCGAGGCTCCTATTGGCGACTCCTACACTCGACTCTACTCCGATTGATTTTCCATTCCCCCCAGCATGGATTCCAACTCCAAGACGATTCTCCGATGAGCTTCGGCGCGAACACGAGCTCGCGCAAGCTCCTCCCTCAAGACCGCTAACTCCTCCTCTCGAAACTCCCTATCAATCGCCTTTGCTTTTCCTTTTCCTTTTCCTTTTCCTTTACCGCAACGTTTCACCACACCCAAGCGCGACGACGATGGTCCCACAACTCCTGGAAAGAACGCCTCAGACGTCGATACAACGAACGAAAATCATCGCGACTCACGATTCGGTTTCTTCGACTTCGGAAATTCCTCTCTTCCATTGCGAGTAACCCCCTCCCAATAGCAGCAGCGGTGGTAGCGAGCGCATCTTCGACAGCGAAGCTTCGAATCATCGATGTCGCACGCATGTTTATGTCGGATGCAATTATCGCACCTCTACGTGCGATCAACGAACGAGGACTGTTTTCTGAGGAAATTGCGCCCACCTTTCCATTCACCGGAGCCAGCCCAAAGTCACCCGCGCTTCGCCTTCGTTTATAAAGCCGCGAAGGAGTATTCTCCGGGGCCGGTGAACCGGCAGTCGATTCGACCAGTTGATCGACGTTATCATCGCCGGTGGTTTTAGAGGTGATGGACTTGGCAGGAGACGACATGGTTGAAGACAAACGTGAAGACAAACGAGTCCGATGATTTACCGGATCGACAAGCCATCAACATATCAACGCGACGCGACTGATCATGTGACGATTTCAAATTCATCACTGAATCCCACTTCGTGCGACTTAAAATCGACCTGCGACACGAAACGAAAACGAAATTAATGACCGAGTACACAAGTATACTACAGCCACTCAAAAAAGTTGCTCGCGCTGCTCCTCTAGATCATCCACGAATCGTTTATATACGGACGCTTTTAATCGCAGTTCTTAATTTTTAATCCCTTTACGAAGCCGCCGTCGTGAGTGTGCCGAAAGCTGGAAGGACGCATGCTGAGAGACAGCGGCGACGGGTGTGCCCTTGGTTTTCGTGCGTCTTTATTTGTATAATTTTTTTGAATTTTCTTTTTTTGAATTTTCTTTTTGAATTTTTTGTTTGAATTTTCTTTTGTTTGAATTTTCTTTTCGAATTTTTTTGTGCTTCCGAGAAGGAGCCGCCGTCATGAGCGTGCCGAAAGCCGGCGCAAGCTGGAAGGACGCATGCAGAGAGTCGGCGGCGACGCTTGTGTTCTTGGTTTTCGTTCGTCCTCTTTTTATTTTTATCTATTTCCTTCCGCCGTCATGAGCGTGCCGAAAGCCGGCGCAAGCTGGAAGGACGCATGCAGAGAGACGGCGGCCACGGCAGGGCAGTTCTCGTGTTTTTGTGTTTTTGTGTTTTTGTGCGTGTTTTTGTGTCCTTGATCTTCATACCGGCCCCCCCCCTTGTTTTTCCTCCCAGGACGAAGCCACCTCCAGGAGGGTGCCGAAGTCCGGCGGGAGCTGGCGTGACGCCTCAGTTTGTGGGTCGAGTGGTTCGTTTCTTATCGTATTGACGGCGAAGATCCAACTTAGAGTTTGATCAAATCGCTATCTCCGTCCCCCAATCCGACGCCCAACTGACAGCTCGCAGCGGAGAATGCCGACGGGTTCTCGTGGTCAGATGCCGCCTGGATAGCGAGGGAGTCCGAACGCATAAGTACCCTCCCTCAAGCGCCTCTTCCCTACCGCCACCACCACCACCAGCATGGGAGACCCCCCCGCAGACCGTCTCGATTTCACCGCTTGGTTCCATCACGGATTGCCCGGGCAGCTTCCAAGTAAGCCATGGCCCTTAGCTCAACCGGTTATTTTAACAAACCCCACAGCGTCTGGAGGCTCGGAGCAGCCGGGGCTCCTCACCGAGGAAAGCCTATACAAGGCGTTGGGGTTGGAAGTGCCCCTTCAAGGTCAGCGCGATTGCTGTCTCCCAGCCGCGTCCTTGTCAATTTTTTCCTGGCAGATCCCTACGCGCCACCGTCCGCCAGTCGGCCAGGCTCACAGTTTTCGTTCCTCGCTAGCCCCACTCCCGACAGCCTGACCCCAGGGGCCTCCTTACAAAGCCTGCCCTCCGCACCGCCTCTCACCATCACCCAACTGAGGAGCCAGGCCCCTGTTTGGTCCAAGGTGGTGGTAAGCGCCCGCGACATGCTCCTCGATAGCATCGTTCATTGGCAGGCGGGTGCCTGGCCTGAAGACTTGGACCACTACGATCCGCATAGTGGCGAGCTACTACAAGAAGTGGCCGCGACGTGCAGCCAAGGCCAGGGGTTTGGAACGCTGGAGGCCGGTTCGTAACTTTCTCTCCACATAGTCTGTTGACGACGCTGCCTCCAGGATTCTTGCCATCTTCGGAGGATCTGATCAAACTGGTGAGACTGCGTTATGTGCTCGCTCGCATTCAAGCTGACAAGCATCGGTGCAGGTGACGGTCAGCGTCCCGAATCTTCGGAACCGGTTTCGAATGGAGGCGAAGAAGTTGATAGAGCCCAGGCGCCCGGTGTCGTCGCTGAACTCGCTGGAGCGAGCGAAAGCATTCGGGATTTTCCAGCTTGGAGCAGACGGGCTGCCGCCTTCCGAAGCGTTAATCAGGGAACGAGTGCTCGTGCTCTTGGATGATGCCTCCTTCATGCATGTAGCCCCTGCGAGCGCCAATGTGAGTGTTAGCTGAGGCCACGGTCCTTTCTAATGCCTCCACAACTCAGGGCCACACGCAAAATTTCATGGCGCCGCTCATCTTTCAACTCATATTCAATGCTTGCTACAACGGGACTTCATCCGCCTCGTCAACCCGTCGATCGTTCGTTCAGGGAGTCAAAAGCTACGCCTTGCGCCACAACATCACCACCTCGGCTCCCTCCCTACTCTTGAAGATTTCTGACGAGATGGTCGCGCTAGCAGCTACAGCGGTAAGTCACCATTCAAACGCGGCGCTGAGGCTGACCACTCCACAGCTCAAGCACGCATTGGACTGCCGAAGCAGCGGAGCCTCGCAAAAGATTGCGTTTAGCAACGCCAGCTACTTGTCTTTCTACCGATCCGTTGGCGAAGAAATCGCCCGAAAGCGCCGAGAAGATCCGCAATGGGAGGCGGTCTGGGACTCGTTTCTGACGCTCAAGGCCGGAAGGTGCGTTGGGCGACGCTTCTTGTCCACGAAGCTCACCCCCTTGTCCCCAGATTCGTGCGCGGGTTGAATCCTCATGTCTAATTAGTTCACGCTTTTCACATGTTTTTTTTTTTGTCCCATCGACGTATTGCTACACAGACCAAGCAATGCCATACATTTGTTCTCGTCGCTCGTTTCCGTGAAGCAAACGCTGTCACCCAGGGTATAAGGCCATGCACGGGCTCGTGCACGGTGGACGGCAGCTTAGGCGCGAATGCTCATGACCCTGCGTCAAGCCGTCCGCACAGGCGTAGGCATGCACGGTGACAACCTTACCACCCTCCGGCCTTACAGCCTTACAGCCTTACAGCACAACTTTACAGCCGCGGCGCCAGCCAAGAACAAGCACTGGTTTTCAAGTAGACTACCCCATCTTCGGAGCAGAACCAGGCTACCTAATAGGTCGGTCATTATTCGGCGCTGGTGAGGTCGATGACCTCCCTGCACTGGTGGGTGAAAAAAACCCTTCGCGTCATCACCAAACCACAACGGCCACACTTCGCAAACAGATCTCTAAATTGGGCCATGGTGATGCCCGAGTCGCTGACGGAGTCCAGTTGCAAGAGAAGGCCAAAGACTTGCGCTGGGCCAAGCGAGAGTGGCCGATAGGTTCGCACCGCGTCCACGTCAATTTCTGTCGGCATTTAATCAGTGGGTGACAGGCCGATTTCGGAGGCCTTTCACCTCCAGCACGCAATCTTTCACGACGGTTCGCTTCTCCGTCTCGATGTCTCTTGACGACTGGAGGCGGAGCGGGGTAGCCGATGCCTAATCAGCCAGTTAGCTAAGTCAATTCCATCTCCGTGCAGCTGACGGCAAACCTCGTAGTAGGTAATAGCGGACGGGCACCCCTCGCCTGGCATGGATACGCTCCATCAAGACTGAAGGCGTGTTAGACGCATTCGATGATCAGGACCAAAGGAATTACCCAAGTACCCACACCAGCTGTCAGCACAGGTCGCGACGTATTCTCCCGACAGTCGACCCTCGGTGGCCATGTATATCGCTGCCTCGACGAATTTACCCCCGGCCCCCTGCTGCACCGGACACATGCAACAGGGACCACGCATGTGGTGCGACGAGCGGTGATTCACGAGGTCCGAAGGGGTGACCCGCTCTCCCCTTTCATTCGTGGGCCTATTCATTCACACGTTCCGCGCCCGGGGCTCACAACATGGCTGTTACAGTTGAGGGTTCGGCTCACCAATACCAAACGTTCAGATCGTCTCTATCGTGATCGTAGTGCAGGACGGCGTTGAGTGTGGTGCGGATGCGACGCAAGAAAACTTTCACCCTGAGAGAAGCGGCGGACATGGGGCTTCGAAGAGGTTGCAATCACGACCAGGTAGCCGCATGGTTTATATAGGCGTCGGACTAAGCCCCGCCATCGCCACCTTCGGTCACTTAGGCGACTGCGTGGGACCATGCGCACCTCAGCCGCCGGTCTCATCGCTTCCTGCTACCCAGGGGAGTTTGGGCAAGTCGTGGGAAATTAAGGTGAGATATAAACGCTCATGCCGCTATTCTTTCATCCTGCGATCCAAATGGCTGACGGAAACCCCGCTCTCCCCCCAAGTGCAACAGCCGGTCGGCGCCAAAGGGAGGACGCCCTCCACGTCGGTGCGAGGAAAAAGTCGTGAGTAATCGGCCTCCTCATCAGTTCGTCGATTTTTCTGAGGACCCCTCGTCCATTGACAGCTGCGTTTCAGACCCACTGGTCCACCATGGCCGCCATTTCGGTCGTACTTTACATGCAATGACCAACATCCACGTCCTTCTCACCAACGGTATCCTTCGCAAAGGCGAACTTACTGACCACGAAGAGGCTTTGGCTACCGAGTAGACGCTTTGTTTGGTTTCGAAAGATTCGCTGACGGTGATGCTTTCAGGGAGAGACGGGAGGATCGCATCTTTACGAAGCTGCTCCAGATGATCCCGGGCCTCGAAGATCGTCTCATGAGTAGCTCAGAGGAGGAAGTGGCGTTCATCGCAGACTTAGTACGCTTCTGAGCCTCTGCTGGCAATTGCCTGACCCACACGTCGTTCAGATACAGAAGGGCGCATCAAACGCCAGATCCGACGACACGAAGAGCCTGAAAGGCTCTATTTTGGATTGGATTACACCAAGAGGCCAGTCGCTCAACCCTCCGCTAGCTCGGAACGTCAAGATTGATCGAGGCTTCCATCATGAATGCACGGGCGCTTTGCTCTGCCCTGCTGACTTGGACTGGTCCAACAACGAGTGCGTCCACCCTCATCCACCACGGAGCCATGAGGCTCAATCCCCTACAGCGTCAAAGAAAAACTACGGAACGGAGAGTTGACGGTTTCGGGCGACCAGTGGCCCATATTTCTCTACCACGGGTACAGCTACGACGAGGAAGATCCCTGGAATGGTCTCTTTCGAAGCCCCTTGTTGATAACGGTGAGATCTACTGCGCCTGCGATTGTCTTCCTGACGGCATTTTAGGCGTATAAACACGTGTTCACATCGCCCAGCTCAGTAGACAAAGCGCCCAAGGCGACGCGTTCGGGCAATGCCCGCATTCATGGGATGACTCAGGTCACTCCCGCCTCCATTGCATACATCGCTACTCAGGTACTTCAATCGTTTCGTCTGCCGATTCCTTACTTTCCTTTTCACAGGTTCGCTTTGCATTGGCCTCATCGCCAATCTTTTCAAGAACCGACACCGTCACCGACTCGGAGAACTTTTATTCCTCGATCCTGGATTTGTTTGAGGACGTTGATGAGCAGGAAGAAGTCGGCGAGCTGCTGGTGTGGTGGAACCGGTGCAGTTTCCTTCCTTCTGCCAGAGCTAGCCACGTATTCAATTCGTCTTAGGCAAATATTTCCCAGCCACTCGGTGGCACAGCGTCCGGCTTCGAAGACTAGCGCGTTAGCAAAAATCAGGGAAAAACGAGCGTCGCTGAAAGCTGCGATGAGCATCCCAGTGGGGGGTTGAAAACGGCTAGACGCCGGTGCCGTTCCCTGCGTGCGCAGCGCCACTATCTTAACGATGGCATTCGTTTTCGAAACATGTAAATACCTTAGCGGTTATGAGAGAGAACTTCATGATGTTGTGATACTTTCGTCATCATAAGGGCGTCGTTACCCCTTCATAGCCACGGTTCATAACCCGGCAAAGACGTTGGATGCCGTGGCAAAAGAATATTGATTTAGCAACGGCGGGAAAACCCAGCGGCGCAGGGTCTTGCGGTGAGTGACCGGACGTCGTACCTTCAGTCCGAAAGCTGCTGATACGCGCCCTCCAGTCACACCTAGAAGCGTGACCACGAGAAGATCAGTACGGACGGACGTGAGCCCTAACGCAGAGTTGGCACCTTTTTCCTGACGGTCCGAAGGGGTAGGCATAGGTTGGCATGGGTTGGCGTGGGTTGTTACAGAATTCGTATGGCGCGACCGACGAGTCGCCGGCATCTTCTCGTGACGCTGAACGGCCCACTGACGCCCCAGGAGGGTGAGAACGCGGACGGCAAGACCAGCGGCGTCGGGCGAAGAAAACATAGCAAAACGGTGAGTAAGCAGCCACGACGCCTCTTCTACGACAAATGACCACCGCTTTGTCGACCCCGTACAACCGCGTCATGGTTTACTCGTCGTAACCCTTCTCTCAAACCCCTCCACCACAGATGACTGCGCTCATCACCATTCACTGGAACGACCTCTACCGCCGCCGACGCGACAAAAGGCGCTTCGCTGAGCGGCGAATTCGCCGACACTACCTGTTGAAACGCCTCTGGCGCCGTGGGGTCGAAGAGGCGTTCGTCAGGTAAACCTTCCCCCCCATTTTCTTCACCACGGCCACTTACCTGCTGTAAGGCCCACCGGCTGGCACGGAGAGAGCGGGCGCAATCGTCGTGGCGGGCACCTCACCGTCGTTTGGGCACGGCGAGACGGAACCTTCGTCACTAAACACCACGTATACCGGCGCGACAACGCGTATGGCCGGAGGAATTAGCGGGGAGGGCATACACAGCGAAGCCGCTTAAACCTCACGTCACTGTAGTACTGCAGAGCAATCGCGAATGACAAGATTTTTTTGGATTCCGGGGCCTCCAAGCAAATTCCAGCAGCCATAGCCCCAATATATATGCGACGGGCAAGTTCTCAACTATTTACAAGAGTTGCTATGGGTCTTCATTCATCGCATCCCCTTCCACCCCGTCTTCTTCCTCTTCTTCCTCGGGGGCATTTCTCGCCTCATTTTCTCGCACGACCGTTCTCCCCGTTGCCTTCTCCTTCGAGGCCTTCTCTCCGGCTGCCATCGCGCGTATGGCTCTCCTATTTCGGGATGCTGAGGGGTCTCGTTTGCCCGCGTTCTGTTTGAGGTACACGTATTTTTCGGGCACATCCAACCAGCCGTTCTTGTAGTGATGCTTGCGCTTATTTTTTAGGTATTGCTTCACCAACTCCTCCGTGGCCCAATCGTTCACGAAATTGCCTAAGAAAGGATGCTGCTCCCTTGCCTATTCAAGCCCATAGTTTTCTCGGTGCATTTCCTGGGCAAGGAGGTGCTTACGATTTGAAACAGAACCGCCTTGTCTTTGACTGGAATCTCCGCCCAGCTAGTTTCCCAGTTGATTCGCGCGTTGAGCACGAGGTCACGGAGGTTACGCTGTCTCAATACTTCAGTAGTTGTCGCCCATAGCTCACGGTTGGCTGACGTACCTGTATACCCTTATAGATGTCATATTTTTTAGCGGTTCCCGCTAAGCCCATGGCCTCCTGGATGCTGAAGTCGGTGCCCGCTGTTCCTTTAGGCCTCAGTACCATCACCTGATCCCCTCGATGGCCGCTGCTTGTCGTTTGCGCGGCAGTGACCTCGTCAAGCCTCTCCCGGATTCGGACGTTATCTGCTCGCTCCTTCGCTAGCGCCTCTACCAGTCCGGTGAGTGGTAAACTTCGTCCCTAGTGGTAGTTTGGGACTGACCCTGCATTTCTGCGTACTTTTGCCTCAGTTCTTCCATGGATTCATCGCCCTGGGTGGCGGAGCTTTCCCCCTCTGCTCGGGTTACTAGTGCAGTCGCATTTCCACCCAGCCGTCGAGCACCCTGACTATTTTTAGAAGCGACGCCGGAGGGAACCTCCTTACCAAGCTGTCCCCCTGGTCGCCCAGTAGTTTTCTTCTGCGGTGCCCGGCGCCTCACAGAATTTGTCGACGCGTGATCCTGGGTGGAAGCGGCCACTTTCGCAGAACCACGGTAGTTCGCCATCGGATGAAGCGGCACCGGCTGAAGTTGGAGTCCGATTGGCGTTGGCTTTATGCCAAAGTTTACCTCAGCCAACTCTTCCTAGGCCGTGGGAAAACTGGCGAGCTGGCTGGTTTTATTTGGCTCATTTCCCCTTCGCCTCAGCCTTCCCATCTGCTGTCCAACTACTTTGCTATTTAACGCCTCACGTTTCATTGCCGTTCGAGAAAGGCTCCAAACTCCGTTTTCGTTTGGAGTTTTCTGGGAAGGCACCCCCCATACGGCTCAGCCTTTGCGTCTGTTGTGGTAGGCATGCCTCGCCGGAACAGCCTGCTCTGCGCACACTGTGGGGAATACGTCTCTCGTAAGCAGGAAAATCAACACCGAAAGTTGGCCCTGGCGCCGTATGCACCGTCGCCTCCTCGGTTACCCTCTCGACTACGTCGCGTCTTCCATGTGCGGTCCGAAAGTGAACCGGATACGGATACGGATATGGACATGGGGGAAGGCATTCCCGGAGACGGCGAGGTAAGCATTCAGATGCCCCAGGATCCCCTAGAGCAACACGATATCATGGCCGCCGGTGACCGGCTCGAAGACCTGGTGGACTTCGTTCCCGGTGCTCTGAAAAAAGCTGCCCACGACCGCTGGACCCAGCCAATTCGCGAGCGGGACGTGGATTCAAATGGCAATTCCGACGAGGAGTCGCTCTTCCAAGAGAGCACGGATGGCGTGGCAGACGATGGCATAGCAGATGACGGGTGGACTGACTGGGACGCCATAGAGGCCGCGTCAGGACTTTCGGCGTGGGATCGTTTGGGAGAAAGTTATGAGAGGGATGCAACGGCAATTGGTGAGCGCTAACTGCTTCGCTAGCTCACTACATCTTTTCACTCTACGCATAGCGGAACGCTTGAGTGCCTACGACCGCGCCATCTGTCGTGCATTCTCTTATAAAGTCCAAACCCATACGACCGATCGCGATTTCGAAAAACTCCCTTACGCGTTTCCTAGGGAGTCCCCGCTTCCGAGGCTCGACGCATTACGGTCTCGTGTTACTTACTTGGCCGGATTCAAACCCCAAATGTACGACTGCTGTGTTAACTCATGCTGCTGCTACACTGGGCCCCACGAAGACCTCCTGAAATGCCCACATTGTGGAGAAGGACGGTTCAGTGCGAACGGAAAACCGCGCAAGACATTCACCTATATCCCCCTCGTTCCTCGCCTAATCGCTTTCGCGGGCAACCGGTCAGTTGCGACGGACATGCAGTATCGAGGTCATGGCCACAAGCACAACCCAGCCGTCACCACTGACGTGTTCGATGGCTCACACTATCGTTCTCTGCTTCAGCAACACGTCACGCTTGACGAAAAAGCCTATGCACATAAATATTTCGCTGACCCCCGTGACGTAGCCCTGGGCCTATCAACGGACGGGTTTTCCCCGTTTAAGCGGCGCAAGAAAACCGCATGGCCACTCATTGTTTTCAATTACAATCTGCCTCCCGAGATACGCTTCCATCTAGTAAACATCCTTTCGCTGGGCGTCATACCGGGCAAGCCCATTGACGCAGATTCATTTCTTTGGCCCCTGGTACAGGAATTATTTCTTTTGTCAGCTGGAGTGCGTGCGTTTGACGTCCTCACGTCGACCCTCTTTACCCTTCGCGCCTTTCTCATCCTCGTCTTCGGCGACATGCCCGCCATGGCCATGATTATGCGCATGAAGGGCCACAATGCCATTTATCCGTGTCGCATGTGTGAGATTGTTGGCTTACGACCGCCCAATTCCCGCGTAACGACGCACTACGTTCCGCTCGACCGCTCTCTGCACCCCCTTGTCCAGGACAGTGAGATCGCCGTGCGGACCTACGACCCGAATAGCCTTCCCATGCGCCGTCCGGAAAGATTTTTGGCACAAGCCAAAGCAGTCCAATTGGCTGCCACCAATGCTGACGCTGACCGCTTGGCAAGGGAATGCGGCATCAAGGGCGTTTCTATACTTTCTTTCCTACGCTCCCTTTCTTTTCCATTCTCCTTTCCTTTTGATTTCATGCACCTTATTTGGGAGAACTTAATCCCAAACCTAGTTCTCCTGTGGACGGGGGAGTTCAAAGGTTTGGAAAACGGGGGAGAGCCATACCAATTGAGTCAATCGGTCTGGGATGCCATTGGAACAGCGACCGCTTCCTCCGGGTCCACCATTCCATCTGCCTATGGGGCCCGTGTGCCCGACATTGCTCACAACCGCTCGTTCTTCACCGCGGAGACCTGGTCCTTTTGGACTCTATACCTGGGCCCCGTTCTACTTCGACGACGTTTTCAGCGCCCAAAATACTACTTTCACTTCACCAACTTGGTTCGCTTGCTCAACATCTGCCTCCAATTTGAAATAACGGCGGATGAAATTGAAGAGGTCCGCGTTGGATTTGTTCAATGGGTGACAGAATATGAGGAGTAAGTCCCTTGTGTTGGCCCTTCCACTTCTAAACTCGCGGCCTGACCTCTTTACAGAATATACTATCAGCACAATCCAGATCGCATATCTGCCTGCCCAATCACCGTCCACGCCCTCCTCCACATCGCTTATGGCATCAAGACCACCGGTCCCGTCTGGTGCTACTGGGCTTTCCCAACGGAACGCCATTGTGGCACTTTAAAACCAGCCATTCGAAGCCGTCGATTTCCTTACGCTTCCCTGGATCGTTTTGTCGTCGAAAACGCCCAGTTAACTCAGATTAAGGTAGTATACGACCTCTCACAGGAGTTGTCCCTTTGTCCACCGCGAGCAATGATCGCTGGAGCCTACGCCGATCCGTCTTGTACGCTACTTAACTTTCCTGCTTCAATGACGCCATTCACAACGTTCTTGTTCTCCCCAGACCCGACCTGCCTACTTCTCCCTCCAAAAGACCTGCGAAGGCCAGCACGGAATCTCCTGTACGGCATTGCTGCTGCTCTGGCAACCCGATTTGAAAAGCCCATCGTTGCCGTCAAGAAACTGCTGGAAAGCGCGTCAATTCAACAGTGGGGCAAAATCCGCCGCATCGATTCAGAAGCTGGAGACACCATGTCAGCTTCCTCCCTGAATACTGTCCGTGACGATACACGAGATGCAACATACGTTCGAGTAGGCGTCATGGCGTTTTGATGAGCATGTGCTGACGACCTATACAGTACGATATGCTTGTCGACGTCTTCGCACGCCAGAAACGGCGTCAACCAAGATATGAACTTCAGACCTTCTATGGCCAACTGCAGCACATATTCAGCATTCATTTCAAAGCTGCGGGCAATGGTTTGACTACTGACGACCCGATAACCGTACTCCTCGCCGCCATCAGAACTTGCGTAATCGACAAACATAGCTCACCGGAAGGCCTTGATATCCACCCCTATTCCCGAAACGGTGCATTGCATTATGTGGATGTGAAGAACATCCAGTGCTTGGTCGCCCGCATCTTAGATCGAAACCAGTGGGTAATTATGGATAGAAGCGGTTCCTTGGCTCGTGCCTCGTACGTTGACCATGAATGAAATGGTCCCCTATTTCTATACATCCGTTGTAGTGAGCGGCGCACTAGCTTTACCGCATAATATTACACGACCTGTGCCGGATAACGACGTCCTGATGCCTATGAGTCTCGACAGCACCTTTTGGCCCACGATGCGTGCTTCCAAATCAGACCTCAATCATTTATGACATTTTTTGTGAACATCCATTTGCAGTGCCATACCCACCCATCTTTCCCACATTCGAATCGCCACCACTCAGTACATCACATCCCGCTGGACTCTGCACCGGAGACGATGACCCAGGTAGTGAGGTCAAAGAAGACGGCAATGATGCTGGTAAAGTGTCGCTATTGAATAGTGGAGAGCCCAGAGCCTTCACCTCTATCACAGCGCCAGAATGAAGTCGCACTATGAACTCCCCTCATGCTCCACAAGCACGCTCAATGAACGTGTTTCTGAATCACCCCAGGCACGGGTCGCTACCTGTCTCGGGGAAAATCCGTACCCGCGCCACCAGCCTCGGTGGGTGTCCGGCGTTCGGCCCCAACAACCCACAAAAACCAGTGAGCCTCCTGGTTTCCTCTCCCCTTCATATTCAATCGCTGAAACGTTTGGCCTCGTACTTACCAAAATAACTGGCCAAAAACAAACACAACTACACAAAAAATGGCGAGTCACCTGAATTCACCGCCTTGACACAACCACGGCCACTGCAGGCACAGGAATGGCGCGGACAATAACGACGCCGTCCAACAACACGTGGGCGATGGCAATGGCAACGGCAATGCGCGAATGACCACAGGTTGGCCAGGAGCTCACCAAGACACAGCGGGTAACGGTATGTCCACCCCCTGTTGCGTAGGTATGTTTTATGTTAGCGATTTGTACTAAGTATCTAATCGGCGTCCACCACCACCGGCGTGGCGGCTGCTCCAGCATGATGTCGTCAGCCAACACACACATCTACGGGAACGAAGGCTCCAGTGACGGCGGCGGCACAGGACAAACCGTGGCTGCAGCGTCATAGCACGCATGAAGCAAACGCACGAGCGACAGCCACAGCACTGGTGAGCCCGGGCTACCCGCCACCACTACCCTGCAGATCATACGCCGCCAACACAGCCAACATGACCGCGACTGCAAACGATGCGAACGGACAGGCGGCCACGACAGTAGGTGAGGTTGGGCAAGGATGGCCGGATGCGAAACGGGGTGTATCCGATAGATGCCCATGCGACCTGCCACCCTTACTTTATTTTATTTTCGTTAGCTATGTAGACGTAGGAGCTAGGTTACACATGCACATGACTACTCAAATTTCAGACTCCGCCCAACATCTCAGCCTCATACTTCGTCTCTCGTAATTCCACCTTCTATCAAGTTAACGTGACTTCTGAGGTGCGTTCACCATTCGAATGGAGTTCACCGGGGATCGACGGCATCTCAGAATTCACCAACCCATAATTCTAGGCATTTACGTCTGAGGTGCGTTCACCATCCGAATGACCACCAAGTTCACCAGCGAGCTATGGTATCTCAGAATTTGCCATGTCGCAACTTCAAAACGTGACCTGCAGAGGACGCCAATTGTCGAAGCAGTTGAATTTGAATGGCGTGGAGTTACCCAAATGTTTTTTTTGTCTGTCGCGGAGGGATAACCCTCACGACTTTTGTCGTTTTAAGGGTGCGCTGACGCCTCCACACTCCTTGAGAAATCTTTACCCTCCCCGAATTCTCAGGTTGTCGACGTATCAAGTGGCAGCCTCATTCAGACCCGGCCATTACGATTTCATTTCAATATTCTGAGGAAGTGGTCACTAAACCGCAGATGCCCCAAGTTTTTAACCGCAACGTGACTCTAGACATCATTTTCAAACAGTTGGTACGCCATAGATTTATTAATTTCCCAATTCACAGTTTCCTTCAGGAGGCATGCGCGGCATTTCTTCTGCCTGTTCTTTTGCGGGAAAGAGAACACAACAAATCTCCGCACTTGATCAAACGCATAAGAGAGATAGAGTACAGGGTTACATGTGGTACGTCAATGGTTGCTGTCATGGGTGAACTCAACTCATTTCCAACTTAGACGTTTGTCTGACTTCAATCTTTGCACAAACGTGGCTCTGCTCGACGTGCGGTAGGGAGGTATGTTCACCCTGTAAGGAAAATCAAATCAAGGTTGGCTTCGCTTTTTATTTTCGTAGGCATTCGTTGCTGATGCTGCGGGCGTCTTTGCAGGCAGGTCCATGCAGTACGCACGGGGTGTCGAGTTTTCTTCCAGTTACTCGGTTCAGTGAGCGTGAACTTGACGATGTAATCCAAGAAATGTTAGCCTTTGGGGTAGAGCAATATTCGCGGTAAGGGATCCTTCTACAAGAATACCTACTTAAACACAATGCAAATCAGTGAGATTGTTCCACCTGTTGTAGAGCCTGGTACTCAACCAGAGGTCTTGAAAATGTCAAGCCAATGCCTGAACGATGCGAAATTCCAGCACGCCTTGACTCAAGGTGAACCTGTTGTCGTCACTGATATTCAACATATCTTGCAGGGTTTATGGACGCCAGCGTACTTTATTGAGACGTTTGGCGCTGAGAAAGTCACAATTCTTGACTGTGAAACTGATCTGGAGTTCAAATCGACTGTTGCCGACTTCTTCAAGACCTTCGGTGCTGGTGAGGGAAGAAAAGGACTTCTCAAATTAAAGGTATTCTTCACATTTGATGTCTGATTATTCTGATTGGAATTGACCAGGATTGGCCACCTCAACGTGACTTTCGGGAAGTATTCCCTGAGCTTTACGCCGCTTTCATCGACGCCGTTCCTTTCCCTGATTATGCACGCCCTGATGGCGTGTGTAATCTTGCTGCTCATTTTGCAAGAAATGGAATCATTCCAGATCTGGGTTTGTTCCGCGTTAATGACACTTCAGTACAGCTCTGATTGCTTTATCTGCAGGCCCAAAAATGTATAACGCCCACGGCACCACACACAACGATCTTCGCCACGGCTCGACTCGATTACACCTGGATGTGACAGGGGCGGTGAACATAATGTTGTACGCAGCGGATCTCCCTGACGGAAGTCCAGGGGTTGCCCTATGGCACATTTTCCCCCCAACAGCAACAGATAGGCTTCGCGAATTCATGCGAAACCACCCTGATATCAGTGTCGAGGGACTGGGTGACCCTATACACAATCAGAGGACGTATCTCACACCCCCGTTGCTTCTATTGTTGAGGGATAAATATGGAGTATACCCGTACACTATCCTTCAGCGTCCTGGCGATGCGGTATATATCCCTGCAGGTTGCGCTCACCAGGTGAGATTTCAATGGCATCAGTGATTCCAATACTGTTGAGATGGGGCCATCATAGGTCAGTAACACAGCCGATGCAATTAAAATTGCCTGCGACTTCCTCAGTGCTGAAAGCCTTGTCGCAAGTCATCGACTTGTTGATGAGTTCCGTGTCCAGAGGCTGGTATACCAATGGCCAGAAGACGTACTTCAGTTGGAGATGACGCTCTGGCATGCTTGGAATTCTCTGCGAAACCTTCAGAAATTGGTTCTGGCCAAAATAGCAAACGGCGCCTCCATGATGGACGTGGATGAAAACGTGTTGGAGACAGGCAACACATCTCACAGTCCTGACGACCCAGGCCCTCTGGAGCTGAAAATGGAGAGGAAAAGGGACAAGCGGAGGGAACGCAGGAAACGCCAAGCTCTTTTAGAACGTCCTCGTAAGCCAGGACACGATTGCCGCTGTCCACACTGTCTAGGCGTATTTAACAAGCGCGGTCTCCTGAACCATTTGTGAGCTTCACCATCATGATGTGTTAGCATCTTATAAATCTCCTCCAGAAAATCAACACATAACATCGTCATAGAAGCAACTCGACCATTGCTCAAACTCGAACTGGATGCCTTTGACTACTGCATTATGCAGTTAGCCCTGCCCCCCATTAAAATGATTTGTAATTAAATAATTATATATCATTCATCCTGTTCATGCATTTCACTAAGGGATTCGTGGTGGTCCGATTCCTGCATTTCATGTGGGATCTGCGCATTCTATAATATCTTACAATGTGTGACATTATATAATTAACGCCTTTCTGGTATGGTATGCTCTCTGCCTTGCAATGCCTTATAAGCTTCCACCAATCTGGCTGCACCTTGCCGAGATGACCAAAACCTGCCATTACCTTGTCTATTTATCACCTATGTATTATAACTTTGGATAGACTTTGCCAAGATGACCTGCTTTCGCTGGGGTGAAGATCCACCTATGGCAGAGTGATTTCTTAGGTTTGATAATATCCATTCAGTTCAGGTTGATATGCGACAACCTGCATAGCAACCTATCATAGATTAGAAGTTACATTTCAACCTGAAGCTTGTCGAATTTCAACCTGGTCCAGCTCCACTGTGAGTGCTATGAGAGCCCTCTCATGATTCATAGCATGAGACATGTTCAGACTACAAGAGCAATACCTAAGACGAACGGTATTGTCTGGAGGTACACCAAGACTTCAGGCATCAGGATCACAAAGAGACAGTCACGCTTGAATGTCGATAACCAACGTTTGACTTTCAAAGAGTCCCTGCTAGTACACGTTCCTGCGGACATCACGCTTGAGATTGTCCAGGACCTTACCCGCCACACCACCTGCACATTGAACCACAGTCAACTCCTTGGCAATGCAAGGAAAAATACAAGATTACTCACTAACGGGGTGTTGGATCTTGTCCATGACTGACACGGCCTTGTTAAGCTGAGGGCCGAGGTCTGCGTGAATGGCGTTTGACCCCATGTCCTCAAACTTGCTGACGTAGTTGAGCGCCGTGCTGAGGGGCTTCCCAACGCCAGGGATGAACTTGACTATTTTAGACCCAATCGATGCGGCGGTGGATAAGACCTTGAGTCCAAACTTGGCTATTTTTGCCCCATTCTGTTTCACCCAGTGGACGGCTATGGAAGTATACCACATTTAGGATGAAAAGCGGGGAGGACCAGAGAAAACACACACCAGTCTTTACGCCACTTGCAACCTTCTGGGCAGCTGAAGAAAATATCAGTTTCAATGGACAAGACGGAAGGGAGGCACGTCCTCACCATACTTCACGCCATTTGCAACCTTGTGGGCAGCATCCTTCACGCCATTCCAAACCTTGTTGGCAACTGTGAAGACTATGTTAAGTACAATGCACAAGCGGAAAGGGGGATACGTTCATACCATTCTTTACACCATTGGCAACCTTATTGGCAGCTGCAAGGAATACATTGTAGTTGAGAGAAGGAGAAAAGGCATTTATTTACCAGTCTTTACACCACTTGCAATCTTATTGGCAACTGTGAGAA
Organism: Hygrocybe coccinea; assembly: GCA_963555575.2. Classification (NCBI taxonomy): domain Eukaryota; kingdom Fungi; phylum Basidiomycota; class Agaricomycetes; order Agaricales; family Hygrophoraceae; genus Hygrocybe; species Hygrocybe coccinea. The sequence continues at coordinate 926,338 of OY741991.2, forward strand.
AAATATTCAGTTCAATGCACAAGAGGGGGAAGCATAGGCCCATACCATGTTTTACACCATTCCAAACCTTGTTGGCAACTACAAAGAATATTTTTAGTTTAATGCACAAGTGGGAAGGGGAAATGTCAAACCATGCTTTACACCATTGGCCACCTTATTGGCAGCTGCAAGGAATTCATTGGGGTCGATACATAGAAGGAGAGAAGGCATTTACTCACCAGTTTTTACGCCATTTGCAATCTTATGGGCAACTGTGAGGAAAATAATCAGTTCAATGTACATGAAGAGGGGGTTAGGTCGATACCATTCTTTACGCCATTCCAAACCTTGTTAGCCACTGTTAGAAATAGTTTAGTTCAATGCACAAGCGGGAAGAGCATGCCATAGCAGACGGTTTGAGAGTACGAACCATGCTTGATGGCATTCCCGGCTTTTTGGAAACCTGTAGCGCCACATTAAAGAGCATGTCATAGTGGACTGTTTGAGAATACGAACCATGCTTGATGGCACTCCCGGCTTTTTGGAAACCTGTAGCACTACATTAATGCCAGTAGGACGGGCTGGTAGGAGACCAGGGGGGGGAAAGGTACGAACCACTCTTGATAGCATTCCCGACCTTTTGGAAACCTGTAACATTACCTTAGCGCAGACCAAATATTAAACGGGAAGGCGGGCTGACCACTCTTGATTGCCTGACCGGCTTTCTGCGGATGGGAGTTAGATTATCCCTGAAGACTGAGAATCGGGCTTGCCTGGAACCCTGATTTGATCTTGTCCCAGATGCTCCTCTTACGTAGTAGGTAAACTTGCTGCCGGGATTCCTTTGAGTTCTGAAGGTGTTCCGATGTCTGAGGAATCCTAGCGTAATGCCCTGTAAATGAACTCACTAGGGTATAATGAGACTGAACGGAGCGATGGACACTCGGAACCTTCGGGTAGCTCAAGTGTTCGTCAACGTGGAATGCGTTTGTAAAGCCATAGTTGCTAATGGATTTGCCTGGCGTAACGAGGAGTGGTGCGGCAAAAACGTGAATGAAAAAACTGTAGGAATGAATATACAAGATAATAAGAGGGAGAAGACCAGCTATGTGCATGACGGACCAGCCGTCAGCAGAAAAGCGAAGGGGGGATGGGTGGACCTCAGGCTGCAGCTGAAAGTCTTATAGTTTTAGATCGTGGCATAGCCAAACGTATTCAGGCACAGATCTGAGCGCTGAAAGCCTATCGCTGTTGAGTTACGGTGGACAGGACGAAGCCTTTTTTAAGGCTGGTTTCAAGCTGGAGTTGAATAGGATGAAAGACCTTGGCGTTAGGCTGCCTAATTATAATAATAATAACCAATTCACTTACCAGGTTGATTGATATTCGACACAGTGCACACTGCACAAGGTTTCCATCAGGGATGCCTTCGACTCCGTAAAAGCAGTGCACGGAGGTTGATCGTGATCGACCCTGTGGCGTTTCAAAAATTTCTTTCCTCATTAAGTACTTGGCGGATCGCAACCAAGATATTTATCTCCATCGAGTCTGTACGCAAGACAAGCCCAAGGGTTTATAGTCATCGCTATTATTACGTTACTTCTCAACGTCGTCAAAACTCGAAGTCAGTCATGTCAGGGGATGTGAGTATCGGCGTTCACCTCAGTACCAAGTTAATACGTCGGCACATCAGACCTCCACTATTGCCAGTGATAATGCTGAAGCAGACCCAGGCTCTCCTCTTTCTGACCTTGAGGTAAGTTATGTTTAACAAACCATTTGTTAATTCAAACATGTACCAGACCGTGTATTCAAGACGGATTCCAAATCAAGTGACGCACCGCCGTCCAATGCAATGGTTGATCTTCCCTGCAAGCGAGCCAGACCCACTATGGAGGTTGTCGTCCCCACTGTCTCGTCCCTGTACCACGGTCGACGCATCAAGGCCAATCCATTAAAAGAAGAAATGAAAGCGAACCTCGATAAACTTCGGAACGTATGTGTTCAACTCCCTTTTACGATTCTTGCAAGCTGAATTATCCCCTCTTCATCCCTTCTAGACCAAGGTAAAGGTAAAGGTAAAAAAAAATGAAGCATTTAATCTGGAGACTGTCCATAGTCGGATCGCCATGATAGGCTACGAGCCGTACGACATACAAGTCCCATTCTGGGACACCGTCTCTACCAGGCTATTCCTCTCCTCCCAGTATGGAGGCAATACACAACAAATGTTTCCTTCCATCAAGAAGGAACATGTTGAAAAACACGGCTTGTCTGACTTTATGTATCCCAGCATTATTTGGCATCCATTCGCCCCACAAATCCCTGGTGCCCCAGGGCTCTGTTTCTCTCCCAAACCGGCGATTGATAACTGGACCGAGATCCAAAGGACAATTGTTCGCCTTGAACGCAATGCCTGGTTATATGTCGGCCAGTACAAGATGTCCCCTGCACCTTCTCTCACTGTAGCGGAGTGGATGTCTCAAAAGCCTATTGTCAGTACATATCTCCATTTTCTATTTGGTTCTGCTCATAGTGGGCAAAGGTCAGGAATACATGGGCTACGAAGATCTTTACAGAGGACTGGGGGACAGATCTCCGGGCTCGAGTGACACTTCGACTGCAGCATGGCCGGGAGCCCACGGAAGACGAGCTCAACACAGCTTTAGATGACAAAAATAACAAATTCAAAACCATTACTCCAGACGACATTGCCCGTGCCTATGCAACGGGAGAGGAGGTGAGTTGTCATCTTCTCAAATCACTCCCATTTTTCTCAAATCTTACTCGTCACATTTTCGTAGACCATTGGAGTATATTTTATGAAATGCGTCGGCTACGATGAAGATTTCCAGCGCAACATAGATGAAAAATTCCCAACTTGGGTTCCACCGCCACCAACACGCAAGGCTGGCAAGGGCCGGGGAAATAATCCACGTACTCCGAAAAGTGCTGGCGGCAAACGCAAGCGGCAACAGGAGCAGGGGCCTCTTGTAGAGGATCATGATGATGGCGACAATGCCGATGATCAAGTTGAAGAACTTCGTTACCATCCCCGGGGAACACGTTCTCGTCCAGTCCACGTGTAAAGTTGCCAATCAAATATCTGCAGTAGTAGAGCCATAATAGTTTTACAGTCCCCTGTGACCCGAACAATATCCTGTTCAGAATTTCTCTTTGACCGGCGGGAGCCTCAACAAGATTCGGACATAAATAACACAAGAGTAAAGGAAACCCTTTAAATCCTCCACTTAAACGAGTCAAAGTAGAAAGCGCAGTCGAGAGAAATTCGGGCATTTCTACACGCAGTTCGCAGTTTGTTGCGATCCTCCAACCACCATTGTGTGTTCAGACGTTGCATCACAGTTTTTTCTGACCGTGTGTGTTGAACATATTTTCTCCAAACAACGGACAGGCCTTGAAGCATAGGTGCCTGATCTGTCATGATATAGATCAGTAAAGGATCTGCCGATGACAGTATCGAAGGTGGTCTGGAGATGGTGCTCGAGGCAAAGCTTATTATCGCGAGTTCAAGGCGTTGGAGTGACTTTGGGAGATGGGTGAATATGTCGGGCGAAACAGGAGATGCGTAAGAAAAGTCTACAATCGACGGACATAATTCCAGAAGGAGCACGGGAATCTTGCAAGCATCTGGAAGAATCTCGCGGGACCTGTGTAACCGCACGTGGAGGCTAGTGAGCTGGAAACGAACTCGGTTGACACTAAGGATTTTGGTGAGCTCGGTTTCACCGAGTGTGCTGACATCGAAAATCGAAAGATGTTGTAAAGAAGCCTCCCTGAACCGGCGACCGCTATTCAAGTAAGTCCTGCACGCACGAGATAGGAGAGTGTAGACTTGGTCTGGAGATGGGCTGCCGCCCCGGAGTGTCATCCGAGTTAAGCGAGGCATTTCCTTCGGCATGCGAAAAGGTGAGGGGCACCAACCCGTAATATCGAGGGTTTGGATATTACGTCCGAATCCTATCAAAGCCCTGGAAAGTCCCAACCCACCGTCGGAACTGGTAACTTTGTATGTCAAGGACTTGATGGATCCACGGAGGGGTGGTGCTATCCGTCGAAGCCAGCAACATTTGTCCAAACGAAATTTGTTGGTCATATCGCAAAATTCAATGGAAGATACTGCTGGACACAAAGCGAGGCAACGTTCGAAAGTAGTCCAACGTTCCTGTCGAGGTAGATAAAAATCCGACGATCTGTAGTCGTTGATGATGAAGGTCTCTACGCAAGACCCATACCGTTCGAGAGCAAGCGGGAGATTTTGGAAGGTCGGGTCGAAATATACGATCACCGTGTGATAGAGGACGGCGGATATCAATGGTTTCCAGCTCCGGGATACGAGGGCAAGTTTAGCAAATACAGAACGAGCACGATAATAATCGTGGCCAAAGGTGGGGTAAGCATAGCTGAAGATGATTAAAGCTAGCTCTGGTGGTAGATCGGTAAAATTGCAATTTGTAGTGGTTTCAGAGCATGAGATTGCAGGCGTTGGATAACCCCGTAAATGTAGGGTAAATGACGGAAGGACTTGGCTCTCTAGTGAGAACGTGCCCAAATCGTGCTGTGCGATGGTCGTAGAAGTCTTTCCAAGAGGAGCAACAGGATCCTCTTCAAACCATTGAGCTTGTTTGGAAAGCTGAAGATCGAATAGATCCAGAAAGTGGGTCAAAGTCACCTCCAGACTTTTGCGTGCGCCGTCGGTATTGACTTGTCGATTATATAACTGCCGAATAAACATCTCTAAATCTGATCGAATCCTCCTTTCAGCACTTTTGACATATGCGATAGCAGCTCTAGACTCTACACCCTCCATCAGCTGTTGTCCCAACCAAGTACGCAGTTCCTGAGAGTGTTTGATAGCAATTGAAGAAAAATCGGTATATATGAGATTTTCAAAGACCGGATTGATGGTGAAGTCGTGAAAAGCTCCGTTCGCAGACTGGGATTCGGGCGAGGGTACACTGAGAAGAATTCGGAAGGTTGGGGAAAAGTCAGGTGATCTAAGGCACTCTAGAATGTCTGCACCAGTCTGTAGGGTGTACGACACGTCGGTAAAAAAAAAAATGGATGGGAGTTATCATTAATACATACCAGGCCTTTGGGTGGTGGACCAATATAATTCACCATCGGAACAGTTACAGAAAATTCCGTTCGTTCAGAATCAACACGAATGTAGTAAACCAAAGTTTGGCAAAAGAGACAAGTGATAAACAACTTCTTGAAACAATTTAAACCAAAGATGGTATCGACGAGCCCTGGGTGAACCTGCAAATCATCGTACCTGCTCGATAACAGGTGAAATGGGACGCACAACATGTATACGGTAAGCATATCCTCCGTAGTGTGTTTCGGATATTTTTTCGGCTTGTAGTCGAACGTTAAGACAAGGGCAAGCATGATTGAAGCTGTCAGACATCTGTATTTTGCTGCGAATTCAAGTTGACTTGTTTGACCATTGAATGACTCAAGTTGAGTCACCGGTAATTGCCGAACCCGGGCATTGCCGGATTGCTTCCTCTTTCACGATGTCGACGAGACCGACGACGACGAGGTCAAAAGAAACTGCGTCTTTTGCTTCAACTTCCATCTTCCCCCAAACCTTTCTGCAGCAACCACTGGATAGCCGGTGATGTATCCGAACAACTGGGAAAAAGCATTTCCGTTTCGCCCCGGACTGTCCTCCAAACCTCTCGCAACGAACACATCCTTCAATGACGGAAAACGTTCGGTTCTGTCACTGTTGATGTGAACTGGCTGCCCCGCAGGAGGAGAAACTGCTGCAGAAGAAAGAGCAAAGCCAGCATGGTGAACCAAATACATACAAATAACGCCACACCAACAAACAATAACTCTTACCGTCAAAGATTTAGCGGCCGAGGCCCTTTGCTCATCGTTGTGCTCGTCTTCGGCGTGTAAAATCAACATTACCCGACAGAGCGGGTCACAGAGGTAACTCCACCGCACCCGGAACTGCCTGTTTCGGTTACATGCAACATCCTGTCCGTGTAGACATCGAAGACCTTCTCAATCCAACCAATCCTCCGCACGACTTCTCAGCACCAAGACGTATTATTATAAAGGGGCCCTCAATGGCATTTAACGGTCCTCCTGTACTGCGACGCTCAAGCCGCCACCGCAACTCCTCAGAAAGCCAGCCGTCTGGATCAGAATATCACGAGAGCGAAAAGTCCATGGACATGGATGCAAGCTCTCGCCACGGAGGAATCCCTCAGAAACCCGAATCACCTCAGATTGTGTATGCCACTACATCGAGGGGCCGGAAAATACCGAGGAAGTCGTATCGTGAATCCGCTAGCGAAGATGATCTTATGCAGGACCCTTTTAATTCTGACGGCGAAGCGCGCCCATCATTACCAAATGGATATGACGAGGACGAGGACGAGGACGACCACCCACAGCCCAGACGCAACACTCGATCTCAAAGTAAGATGATGAACAACGTTATCGAAAGTGACGACGACACCGGAGCTGGTCCTCGTCGTTACGCGAAGCGCAGTAGAACTAAAAAAGTTGCTGCATCACGACCCGTACCGCGACAAACTGGAGCCGGACAAGAACGTCGTAAGCGACTGACGCGTCGCAGCGCCCGAGAAGCCCAGCAAGAAGGCGACTACGTGGATCACCCGTCCTCTGGTTCAGCAGATGCCGACGCGTCTTTCGAAGACGCACCTCGTACACCCTCTGACCACGATGACGATCCTGATCAGGATGCAGATGGAGACCTGGATATAGATGCGGACGGAGAGTTGGAGCACGAGCCAGAAGCAGATGGTAGGCCGTATGCGTTGAGGCAGAGAGCCAAAATCAACTACGCGATACCTCCACCATTGGAGGAGATGAAACCTGCCAAGAGTAGGTCACATGGACGGGGGGGCCGTCACGGCCATGGTGGCGGCGCAGGTTCGAAGGGGGCGAGGGGCCCTGGGTGGAGTGCTACAGGGGCGGAGCTGGGCAGATGGATGGGCATCCCCGCCGATGATTCTGTGAGTCTTTTCTCAGCATAGCCTTTGTCCCATCTCATTCTTGTGCCCAGGATTCGGACTATGGTATGAGAACACCGCGCAAGCCCTTCGGGGCAGGTGCAGCGGCTGGAGGGATGTTTGCTGGGGCTGTTGCAGGTGGTGGTATGATGCCAAGTGATCTGGCAGCAGCAGCAGCAGGAACACCGTCAAATTTGGGTAAGATAGGGGATGCAGGTATGTCACCGTCACTCAGTGCTGTGGCTTTGTGCAGTCCAGTCATGTTTTTTTTTTCACAGCTCTTGCAGACGCTGACCCCCTTGGCGTGAATACTAATGTCACATTTGACGAAGTCGGTGGTCTGGACGACCGTGAGTGTTTTATTACTCCTTGACGATTGTGCTCTAACCGCCATCATCAGACATCCATTCACTGAAAGAGATGACTCTTCTTCCACTGCTTTATCCGGAAGTTTTCCAACGTTTCAATGTTACGCCACCACGTGGTGTCCTGTTTCATGGTCCTCCTGGTACAGGAAAGACTTTACTAGCCCGAGCATTGGCTGCCAGTTGTCGAACGAACGGCAAACAAATCTGTGCGTATGCATCTCTCATCTGCCTCTTTATGATACTAACCGTGTATTCCAAATAAGCCTTCTTCATGCGCAAGGGTGCAGACTGTCTGTCAAAATGGGTTGGTGAAGCTGAACGTCAACTTCGGCTTCTATTCGAAGAAGCCAAAAACTGCCAGCCGAGTATCATATTCTTTGATGAGATCGACGGGCTCGCCCCTGTGCGCTCTTCGAAACAAGATCAGATCCATGCGTCCATCGTTTCCACGCTTCTGGCGCTTATGGATGGCATGGATGGTCGGGGACAGGTCGTGGTCATCGGGGCCACAAACCGTCCGGATGCAATCGATCCGGCTTTGAGAAGACCTGGACGTTTTGACAGGGAGTTTTATTTTCCATTACCTGGGATGGACGCGAGGGAAAAGATATTGGGGATCATGACGAAAGGATGGGATGGGTGGGAGGGAGAGAAAGGGATGGAGAATGTCAAAGGACTTGCCAGACTCACCAAGGGGTATGGCGGTGCGGACCTGAGAGTGAATTGACGTTCATCATTCATCGAGTTGTCTTACATGCTCATCGGCGTTTCAGGCGTTGTGCACGGAAGCTGCATTGAATGCAGTTCAGAGACGATATCCGCAGATATACAAGTCGAATGATCGATTACTGTTAGTGCCGGAGACCATCGAGGTTGGTTTGAGGGACTTTATGATTTCTATCAAGAGTGAGTTGGATTATACATCATGACATGATTGGGTATTTTTCATCACATGCTTTGGCCTCAGAATTGGTTCCTTCTTCCGCACGGTCGTCGTCGTCATCTGCTTCGCCATTGCCAACGCAATTTATTCCATTGCTTTCGGAGGCACTTGAAAAGGTCAAGGATATCGTTGGAAAGGTACTTCCAGTCGAGAAAAAACGGAATGCGCTGGAAGAGGCAGAGTGGGAGGATGAGGGGGAGGCAGGGGCATTGGAGAGGGAGATGCTGATGCAGTGTCGGTATAATTTTGTAATTGCTTTGGGTTTTGTCTTTTCTGATTGCTATATTCTAGCCATGGAAACCCTCCGAGTTTATCGTCCACGTGTGGCCGTACATGGACCTGTTGGAATGGGTCAAAGCTATATTGGGGCAGCTATACTGCATCACTTGGAGGGGTATCATGTTCAAAGTCTCGAGCTCGGGACTCTGTTGGGTGATTCGACACGGGTCAGTATCTCTACATCACCCCGTTTTCTCCCGGTTCTAGTCAATTGTCTCTTCATTACTTAGACGGTTGAAGCTGCCATCGTTCAATTATTTGTGGAAGCCAAGCGACATCAGCCATCTGTGATATACATTCCATCACTTATCGGTTGGTCTGCTGCAGTTTCGGAGACCTCACGATCTACTGTTCGTGCGATGCTAGATACTCTTTCACCCTCAGATCCTATCCTGCTCTTCGCAATTGTGGACGGCCCTTTCTCTGCTTTGCCGCGAGATATTCGTTCTTGGTTTGGGCCAAAACGAGACAATCGTGTGGAGCTGATGAAACCTCTGCCACAGCAGAGGGAATATTTCTTCGAGGGCTTGTTCAAGGATGTGATGCGTCCCCCAAATGAATTTGCGGATGGCGTCAAGCGGAAGAAGCGGGTTCTGGAAGTTCTTCCCATCGCACCACCTTTGAAACCTCGCGAGCCTACTGTTGCTGAACTCGCATTGCAAGAAGAGAATGATCATCGGATCATTGTTCTGCTTCAATATCGACTAGGTCCTATACTCACGGAGTTGAAGCGCAAGTTTAAACGATTCACCAAGCGGGCAACAGTGCGTCACATCTGCTTGCATATCCTGTTTCTTACTCATGGTTACGTTTCAGGAAGAATACGGATCCGATGTTCCTGGAAATGCTGTGCTTCAGACCGAAACTGTCCTTACAACTGTGGAAGAACGTGTTGAACCCAACGGCGTTGTAGTTGTCATGGACCAAGAACGGACAACGACCACAGAGCGAACGGTCAATGGGCATATCGATGAGACTGCTCCTCCTGAGCCTCAACAAATACTGGAACCTCCACCTTCGCTGTATGACATGGACCTTGAGAAGATGAATGCTGACTTGTACAAGGGAAAGTACCTTACCCCGCAAGATTTCCTGGACGACATCAAAAAAATAGTCCACAATGCTGCCATTCGGATTGATGAGGACCCAGAACGGTTATTCAGGGCTCAGGCCATGCTGACCGCAGCACAAGTCAGTATCCATGAATTTGACCATCAGCTGCGTGTCGAGTGTGATCGTATGGCTGCGCGGGAGCGGAAACGACGAGAGGATCATAGGAAAAGCAAGGAGAAGGATAAGGCACCGGATGACGGTGGTGCTGGGATTGCTTATGCACCAGGTACAAGAAGGAGCGCTCGTCACAACGGCCAACAGCCCGAGATCTCCATCACAGATCCGTTGAAGCTTGAACGCAGGTTGAAGAGACAACGTACAGGTGAAGTTGCCGCTGATTCTCAGGCTTCGGAGGAGGAACATAGCGAAGGTCGAACCACAAAACGATCAAAGATGATCGTCAGTGACGATGACGACGATCCATTGAACGATATCGGGCCTACGTCACAACCACGACCCCTGGCAGTCCGGTTTGCCGCGACTATCGAATCGCCAGGAAATTCCAATCCAATACCACTAATGTCCGATGATGCTTTACAGTTAGAAGATATGGCTGTCGACCAAGACCCAGTCGCACCAAGACGTGCAGGATTTGACCCGTCCCTCCTCAATCCCTTACCAGAGATGTCGGATGTCTTTTCTGTCGAACGCTCACCCAATGAGATTGATGGTGTCATACCGTCTCCGTCGACAATATCATTGGACCTTTTCCAATCTTCTATCATGCAAGCCACACAACCATCTCTGGAAAATGTTTCCCCTCCACGCACGCCAGTTCGGACATCAGGGCCTCTGGAACCTCGACGGTCACCAACTCCGATCGTCATGGAGCGAACACCGACCCCACAGCCTGATTTCCATGTGGACGGCGACTCCTTAGCTAGGTTGAAGCGGGATCTACGCGACAGCACAAGTCATCTTACGGTGGAACAGCTTGAACAATTGCGTGCGACCTGTCTTGGATGCGTCTGGCGGCATCGGACAGAATGGGATCGAGACGAACTTCTTCGAGAACTTGAAGGTGTTGTTAAAGACTTCGTTCGTGACGTTGATCATGATGCTGTGGAGCCGGAGGAAGCGTCGTATTCTGAACCTCTGTGATCACTAACTAATTAGATACCGACTCTTTCAATTTGTTTATATTCCTTATCATTTCTTAATACGTAGCATCTGTATCAAATGCCTGTGTATACTGTAGTAGAACTCAGGCAAAAGTGATAAATTGAGTTACCTCCGAGGGCGTACAAGGGTGTGCATAAACACATGCTTTATCTACTTTTGCAGAAAAAAACTTCCACCAAATAGAACTTGGCGGAAGGACAGCACCAGAGCTCACTAGGCCCAAGTACTTAAGAACAGATCTGATGTGTTCACACTACCGCACATCAAAGGGAGGGACGCATAGTGCTTTGTCTTGCCTGCGGATTTGCGAATGGTGGCATTAATATCGCCGACCTCCACGTCCACCTCCTGGCCCCTGGTATGGTCCATAATCCGGAGGAGGTCGGCCACCTGGAGCATAAAGGGTTCAATTTACTAGGTGGGAAATGCTTCAAAAAGAAACTGCTTACTTCCACGAGCAGCGGGTGGTTGTTGTGGGGATCTCACTCTGACGCTAGTGCTTGGTATTACTGCATTCCGGAACAGCATCATCAAGTCGTCCGTTCTAAACACCGGTCCTGTGTGATAAGGCCGACAACATTAGAATATTATTTCATCAATGCAAAGGTCTGATGATCTCACCATCAAAAACATTGGGTGCTGGTAGCTGACCAACAAACCACGTAATAACAGCGGGGAGTGTAACAGCCTTCTCGTCGTCCCGCTCCCTTTCCGGTCTCCGTGGCGGGGGAGGTGGACCGTCTCTATCTCTATCCCGTTCCCAAGCTGGTGGTGGTGATCCAAATCGTCGGCGGGGTGGCCCATCCCATCGTTCTCTCTCCCGTTCCCTTGGAGGTGACATTGGGCGAGGCCGTTTGTGGGCAGGGGGACCATAATCACCAGCTGAACGAGGTTCTTCACGCTTTCGGTAATCGGGTGAAGGTGGTCTCTTGGTCGATGTAACAGGCGCTGATGTTTGATTAGAGTTGGACAGAAGGGAGAGTTGGGTCTCCGTCCTCGATAGAGGAGTAGACTGGCCGGCTGTGCTAGTGCCGGACTGACGGGCCATAGCGAAACCCAAATCTCGTGCGGCGATGGCATCAGTTCCTAAATAGATGTGGCGCTGCGCAAATCGCTTGATAGGTGGGTCTGTACAATAAAGTGAGTGAAACACACAAGCTGTCATACGAAACCTCATACCTGATGGATATGCCTCGGCTATCCTCTTTTCTAACTTTTGCGCTGCCTCCAGATCTCCATACTGATACTCGTATCGTGCCCAACGTTCCCATAAAGGACGACCACGTTCTGGAGTGAATGTGGAAATCACTCGTTCAAAGAGTGCCCGTGCATCTGATACGTCAACGAAGATTTCAGTAAAGGGCTAGGAATGAATGAAATTGATAAGCCACTCAACTGTTCTCGTCGTTCACAGAGATAAGGAAGCCCAGGTACCGCAACACATAATCAATCTCTTCCCCAAAGATCTCCAAACCTTTCTCGAAGATTCGACTAGCGACATCCGTAGCCTTCGTGCAATGGTATTCAAGCAACGCTAAAAAACACGGGCGGATTCAGTGAATGTTTGCTAGGTAAAATGCATTGCTTGTCATACCCGCGGCCTCGTAGACCTCCCAAGAAACCAAGCGGTCTCTCCGCGCCTTGCTGAATATGGTTCGCGAGGCTTGGAGGTTTTCAGCCCGTCGCCCAAAACGCATGTACATGATCCACACAAGTCCGTATTCTGTCCGTCGTTCTGTGAGTTCCTTCGATTTGGGGGGTTTTTCATCGGAGGATTGTGTCGCAAAAGATGAAGTGTTCGAGTGTACGCCGGCCTCTGTCGTTGGTACAGTGGTGGTGTTTGTGGTCGCGTTTGCGGTCGCGTTTGTAGTCGCGTTTGTAGTTGTGCTGGAAAAGGAAGAGTTGGCTGATCTCACTTTACTTTCGAGGGCTTCCAGATCGGTGCGGAGGACTGATAAAAACTTCTCAAATGTTTCACGAACTTCCTCATATTCCTTTTTAGTCTCTAAGAACTCCGCATAGGCAAAGTTAAGAACAAAACTAACAATAAATATATCAACGATCACCGTAGGTTCAGGCGATAAAATTCAGGTTACCTTGATGGGTTAGCCTCGATCCCTGCTTTAAGGATACTAAGTGCTTCGTCCGTTTTGCCGATACTGGCAGTCCACACGTATGCCATATACCTATTAGAAGCATGATTAGCCATTTGAATCGGGGAGAAAACAAATATTTACCATATCTCCCCATAAAACCTCATCCGGATAACGGCTTTGCGGTAGACGCCTTGAACCCTGCTAATTAAAATAGACTTGTCCTTCTCTTCAATCTCGAGGGGATTGCTTTCCTCCCACTTGAGGTAGGCTTTCCAGGCGCCTACAAGAGCCCTCTCGGGAGGATTGAACGATGGTAGGGAGGGGAGATATAGGGCTGGTCGACATGGGGCAGAGGGGGGGAGTGGGGGAAAGAGAGGGCCAAGGTGTTTCTGCAGTTGACGAAGCACAGTCCGCGCTTGCATATGTGCGGGCGAAAGATCGGCCATAAATTTTTTGGCCTACAATTAATCTGTCAACAGTATCATTTTTGTAATACGAAAGATTGCAAACCGTAATCCGGTTCAGGCCGGTCTCGAATGCCTCGAGTTCTTGCCACAACCGTTCCACGTTATCGAGTGGAATCTGTACTGCGCGGTGATATGCCTTTCGGACGGCATCCATCTTTTGCTGTTCTTCCCATGTACTGTTGCACTATAGGTTCGATGTGTGAGATTACGATTCAGGGTACGAGTTGGCACGGATCCCAGGCTAGTCCCAACAAACCTGACCGATCGTGAAAAACGGTTATCATAGTTCAATTCGTGGTTGAGTAGTACTGCTCAGGTTGCTTGGCAGCCAGGGACTAGCGAGGGATTCGTACAAGCCCAAACTAAACAAAACGACGAACCTCGCCCGCTTTCAGGAATTGAATATAGTCACTCCATATTTCACCGCTGTCCTTGTCTTGACCGACATGGTTAAGAGCGAATTCATACGCCATACGGACAGCATCGCGTGTTTCAGAGTCGGTATTTATTCGTCTGCCCAAGGTCAAACAAGAGCCACAAGAACAGGCGGGATAGAACAGACCTGATATAGGTGAGGTAAAACTTCAACAAATCTACGGACGGCGTTTTCACTAAAAACCGTTTGAACAACGACTCTGCGAATGGAAACAGTCCAGGGCTCAAAAAGTTGTTGATATACGCGATCTGCGCGGAAGACTTGACACCAGACGCGCTTCAGCAGAGAGAAATATTAAAAACTGAGTAGGTACCGTGTGGGGATAAGTGGTGAGCAGCGCTTCGTATGTTTCTTTTACTTTCTCAATGTCCCCGCTGGTTTCTGCTAGTTCGACCATTTTTTTCCAACCCTCGGGATCATGTGGTTTGTCGAGCAGCTGTGTTCGCTGGAGGTCCCACTCAGACGGAGGGTCTTGGGGTTGGCTTAGTTGCTCAAGGACATTCAGGATTTCGGCAGTGGGTTCAGTTTTATCATCAGTGACTGTCAAGTCCGAGTCTGCTGAGTTTTCTGGCTCTGGTGGAGGTTCAGACATAGGAATTTGTGTTTGTGTGTCGACTGAGGCTGGTTCAGCACAGTGAGCACGAGCCTAATAGATAGTTCCCACGGTTGAGCAACGACCGCGATAACTGCAGCTGGTTGCACACATGCCTTGGCGCGATGGCTGTGAACTCGGGGTTGACGGTTCAGCACACTTTGGTTCACTAGCAGAACTCGATATCTGGGCAGCTAGCCCATCGGCAAAGTTGAGAGGAATACTAAGATACCACGAACGACATCCGGTGCACTCGTCAGAGCTTGGCGACTGGGGGAATCTCTTGGTGAAGGAAATATCTTCGAGTCTCTGGCATCACAAACTGATATTATGCAAAGGTATGCCACGACTACAAGGTATATTGTTTCCCAAATAAAGGCAGCCCTAGTATGACTCGATGTTCTGACTCACACATTATTATTTAGGGCGGATATACCGAAACGCCGTTTGCGCTGTCATATACCTTCAACTATTGGTCGTCAGTTGACACATTCGTTTAGTGCGTTTTCATTGTCTCTTTCCCGGATCTTGGCCATGAACTCGCAGGCATCAGCTTTTCCCACCATCGTGTTACCACCCCTCCTCCAGGATGGATTACTGCTGCTCACCGGCAGGGTGTAAAGATTCTAGGAACATTGTGGGCACCTTTCTTTTTCGTTGTATCTCACGTTGAATTCCCTCGCCAGAATATTCGAACACGCCGCAGAGGAAGATTGCCTTCGGCTCCTCGTCGGAAAACTGTCCCAATCAGTAACCGGCCCGGCACTGCCCACGTCTCGACAATCCATCCCGTTATCTCCACATTATGCACGCTTGCTAGCTAATCTGGCCCATGAACGCGGCTTCGATGGATATTTGCTCAATTTTGAATGTCCTCTTCAAGGTGGAGTCGAACAGACGAAAGCACTCGCTGCCTGGATCTCATTGTTGCAATCCGAGCTTCGAAACGTGGTTGGCTCATATGCTCAAACGATTTGGTTTGATGTTTTGTGCTACAGATGTTTGCATAAATAACTGAACGTTGCTTTGTTAGGTATGATAGTGTGATCTTCACAGGACATCTACGATGGCAGGATCGGTTAAACAGTCTCAATCTGCCATTCTTCCTACCATCGACGGCTTTCTTTACAAATTATACAGTGAGCATCTAATCTTTCTGGAAATCACCAACCGGCCATTGACGGAGATAACTAGTGGCCGCCTGATTACCCCATCCTTAACGCTCAATATTTTCTCAGTTTGGACCCAGCCCTTATAGGTGGTGACACAGACGGTGGTCTCCTTTCGAACTCCAAGTCCCTTCATGATATTTTTGTGGGTGTTGATGTGTGGGGTCGTGGCTCGCATGGCGGAGGCGGTTTTGGGTCCTACAAGGCCATCGAGCACATCGATCCAAAATCTACTGGGCTAAGCGTTGCGCTGTTCGGGCAGGCCTGGACGTGGGAAAGTGAACAAGATAAGCCAGGTTGGACTTGGGAGCGTTGGTGGGATTACGAGAGGAAGCTATGGACTGGGTCGAAGACTGAAATTATCCACGTCCCAGACGCTCCACGAAGAGAGGGCGAGTCAGAGTGCCCTCATGGACCATTCTTCTCGATCAGCTCATTCTTCCTCAAGAAGCACCCTCCCAATCCATTAAGCCTCGCATTTCACACGACATTTTGTCCAGGAGTTGGGTGGTCCTGGTTCGTAGATGGTCGCAAAGCTTTTTCAACTGTCAACGGATGGACTGATATCGATAAGCAATGTTCAATGGGTGATTTGGTATGGCCATCCCCAAGTTTGACATGGGAGGGGGAAGAATGGGTAGACGATCTTCCTGATGCATCTGCTGGCATTTGTCTGGATGACTCCTGGAATGGTGGGAGCTCCCTTCGGCTGGGTATATCCAGCCCAGGATTCAACGACGAAGACTCATTTTTCCGATGCATATGGTTACCCGTGCAATCGTTAGCCATAACTGCACGACAGCATTATGAAGCCAGGGCTGTCTACAAGATCGAGTCGAGTGTTCAGGTTGACCTCGATCTTGGTTTGTCCGTGAAGGTGCTGTCCGGACCTGATGGCCATGACATACATGTAACCAACACAATCAGCCATAGTGACCTCCCCAATGGCTGGACACGATTGACTATCCAGTTTTCACTCGCAGTTGATTTGTCTGTGCCACTAGATACTAGCCTCGACAGCTCTGTTGCGATCGGGTTGGTCGCCGGTATTGCCCCAGAGCAGCCCACGCAATCTTTCAACTTTTCGATTCTACTAGGCCAACTAAATGTCTTCCCTTGCCCCCCGAAAAAAGCTACTACCCACACCCCTATGATCATATGGGCTGATTTTCAGCCATCCCATTCCGACTCGTCTGATGGCAGAATCAATGGCGTCTTGACGTGGGATACGGCTGTCACCCTCGCCCCTCTAAACGCTATTAACGATGTATCGCCTGAAGATCCCGTACCAGTATGGACGTTGGATATGTCCGACCGGTGGTTCCCTGCGTATCTCTACTTCAACATATACGCACAGGCACATGGATATGTTGGAGGGCCGGACGATGGACTGTGGATTGGAACAACGGGGTTAGATGGGAGGGATAACAGGTTTGTCGTAAATATGCCTGTTCCTCCCAGGGCCAACGGCGTCAAAGACACCAAGGGCGTCCGATTTTATATTCAGGGCATCAATGATCATGGGGAGGTTTTACTGTGGAATCAATGTGTGTTTATAGATATCCAAGTATAGTGGGTGATTTGAGAATAATATAATAAAAAAAAGGGCTGTACAAGATTCATTAACTGCGTGCAGAAAAGCTTGTAGGAGCACTTGTATCCATATACGGACGTTTTCTTCAACCCTCTCACTAATACCGCCCCATTCCCATCATCTGCAGCCAGCGACTAACCAAATTCAGCGTGCGTACGGGTGGTAATTATGCTGGCCCCTCTGCCCAGCCCTCTGTGGACCCACACTTGCCCCAGCCATCCCACCAGGGCCGCCAGGACCACCTCTAGGACCTCTCGGAATATTCGGATTCATCCCCCCCTGCATCATCCCAGGGGCAGTACCCCTTCCCATCCCACCCATCACAGGACCACCTCCCATGCCCACACCCATGCCTATACCCGCACCCATACCCATTCCAGGCCTCATCCCACCGAATCCCGCCGCGCCCATCCCACCCATCATCGGGTTGACGCCCATCCCGCCGCCCATAGCTGCACTCATCATTGGATTCAGCTGCCCCGCGCCGGACATCTGGAACATGCGCGTGTATAGCGCAGCCAGCGCTTGTGGGTCGAACGGTGTGCTGCCACCAGCCGCTGCACCGCCTCCTCCTCCTCCTGTCCCTCCCGGGGCAGCGCCATAAGCGCTTTGTTGGCCACCAAATCCGCCTGGTCCTCTCACAAAATCTGAGCCGTCACGCTCGTTAGGGTAATTGTCTCGTTGGTAGCGCGGTTGCGCTAGTTTAACATCAATCTTTTCAAGGGAGGGGGTAAGATCGAAAAAGTCAGCTTTTCAATGAGGAAATAGTTTTATTATTTACGTACCACTTTCCCGTCAATCTCCAGGTTACCAAAGCCAAGGAATGGTTGAACGTTTGTATCCTCAAACGAAACGAAACCGAATCCTTTACTTCTTCCGGTCTCCCGGTCTAGCATAACTGTCGAGTCGATGACCTTGCCGAACTGACTAAAAAACTCGCGCATGGATTCGGAGGTGACGCTCCCAGCCAGGCCACCGATGAATAATTTCGTCGCCCGTTGATGTTCTTGACGTGGTATAGCTCTTTTTGGATCTATCTGATTTCCAAAAAAAAAAAAAAACAAGTCTAAGCATTTTTTCTTTTTATATGTTATTTATATATTTTTCTTTGTGGGGGGGAAGGAGACGCATCGTGTGATGGAAAGAAACCAACAAGAAATAAATGCTCCAACAACTCACAATCTTGCCATCGAGAAAGTGTTCGCGGACCATTACGGCATTTACGCTTGCAGGGTCTTCGAAGGTCAAAAAGGCGAAACAGCGCGAGCGGCCGGCGGCGTCACGCATGATAGTACATGCATCGACTCTACCAAACTGCGTAAAATAATTCCGCAGGGACTCTATACGAGAGGTAATTTCTAATTTAGCAGTACTACGGGAGGATAGATGATTAACGACGTATCGTATGTACCGTCTGTTGTGTCCCAGTTCAGACCGCCTATGAACATTTTGCTGGCAGAAGGTTGGGAGTAGGGGGAGGAAAGTAGCAGGGGAAAAAGCAAGAAATGTTATTAGTATCTAGACAAGGATGTCATGATAATGAGAAAAAAAGATGGAGTGACTCTACTGTGTGTGCAGTGCTAGGTGTGCAGTGCTAGACTAGCGTAGACGTAGAGGAAGCCAAGGTACGCTAGACCTAGCTTAGTCCTAGTCGACAGTTTCCGTAGCTAGGCGAAGACGAACGATGGACTGACTACGCTCCATCGAGCAGCTACAGAAGAGGGAAGTCACAGTATTCCTTGCACATCATCACCAGCCCTTTGCATATACGAAAAGAAAATCAGGGGTGGTGGTGTTGCTGGTTGCACTCACCCTTCGTCTTTCATCTCGGACGGTCGAACGGTCCGTTCGGGGACAGGGATGTTCTGGAAGCCGCCATCCAACCGTTGGGCTGATGTTTCTCTGTATTCCAAAGGCTGGGGTTGTTCGTAGGTAGGGATTTGCTGTGTAGCTGGTGGTATATAGGTGGGTGTGGCGGACGGTTCGGCGCTTGTTGAATCTGAAGGAGACTGAATAGTACTTGGGTCGAACGCAGCG
The DNA here is from genome assembly GCA_963555575.2 of Hygrocybe coccinea. Lineage (NCBI taxonomy): Eukaryota > Fungi > Basidiomycota > Agaricomycetes > Agaricales > Hygrophoraceae > Hygrocybe > Hygrocybe coccinea. Next base: position 945,552 of record OY741991.2, read on the forward strand.
GGTTTGACGATCTTCCGTGGTGAACTTGCCACCAGCGCCGCATCAGCCGCAGATGTTTCCGCGGCAGGAGGTTCTGCAGGTGAGAGGTCGGCGTTTTCGTCTTGCACATGGTCGGTAAAGTCTGTTTCATCGTTTCCGTATAGGTCTAGACAATGATGAAGGCGTCATTGAGCAATGACGGCCTCTTAAATGGGGTTAAAAGTATGAACTCACCGCCGTAAAGATCTGCGTCGAGGTCAGACATGATGTGGTTTGTGGTCAGGTTTTCCGGGAGCGCCTCGGAGTGTGAAACGGCCGTGACAGTGACAACGTCACATCATGACGAGATTTCCCGATTTTTTTAAAGTACTGTAATGACATTCACTAACAAAGCGTGTTATTTAACAATGTATTAAGCAGCCACTGAAGGAGCCAGTTTCATAGAGAACAATAACATACAAAGAATGTAGGGAGTCAGTAGCTGGGTAAATCAAGAAACTGTTCCGTCATCCAAGCTGACATCGGGAAGAACTAACCTCGAGTTCAAGGTTTCAATTGTTTTATCGGCTTGCCCGTTACCGGGCCAACTTGAACGACCTTGTGGACTTTAGCATTCTCCTTGAGCTTCGGTAGTTCGACCGTATTGAATACGCTATCTGTTCGCACTTTTTCTCCCAACACGGCGTAGGCTTCGCCCTTTGCGTTTTGTGCCTTGACCTTCAATGCCAACTTCCACCACTTCCTCTTGACGTCCGGGCTTTCACCTTTGGGCGTTGAGATCCCAGCCGCATGGATGTTCATGTGGATGGTGGTACCACCGACTTTCGCGGCATGATTCTCGGCATGGGGTTTAATAGTTTGGGAATCGGTGGTACCACTCCAGAAGACGTGTGGTCCCTTAGAGTCCTCAACTGACTGCTTGAGCTTGCGGAAGGACGACAACCATCTTTTATTTTATGTTCGGTATGAAATTAGTTTGCGGCCAGTGATTCAGAGATTGCTTACTTGTTTCACTTGACGATTGGTTGAGCATTGTCATGGTTGACAAGACTGACGGGAGCAGCTTGCACAAGGCAAAAGCCCACGAAAAGGACGAGAATGATAAGACCGTGACAAGTGTTGGTAAACATGATGGTGGCGAGCAAAGAAGGTAAAGTGTCGTCCTTGCGGGTCGTCAGATCAGAACAAGTGCCGCCTGTAGTACATACCGAGGGGGATAAGTTGGAGCATTAAACAAGTGGGGGCCCACCAGTGATAGCTAGCAGCGAGCTTACCTGCAGCAACTTGGACAAATGAGGTAAACCGTAAATGAACAGTGAAGGTTGCAAGAGTTCAACGAAAAGGCCATACTTTTATGATTGGGGAAGCTGGCTGCGGACATATCGATCATCGGTTGATGGATGATGTGAACAGTGATGAATGGCCCAGGTTACCTTCTGTCAAGCTTCGGGTTTGTGCCAGTGCGTCCGTGAGAATCATCTGTCTGAGTCATTACTAAGCGACATCTACAAGCTATGGACCAGGACAAGTGTTTTTCGTAGCCAGAAATAATACGAAGTAGTCTATGCTGTAACCATATCTAGAAATAAAGAAGGAATATTCCCTACGACGCTAAGTATGAAGGGGGAATCATCGCCGACTTCACGGAAAGCAAACTCATAAATCTTCATAAGACAGTAGCAGTGGGTGTTGGAGAGCCGACACTCCTGGATGGCCTTCAGGAGATGTTTCGATGTCGTCTCATGAGCAGCGTTTATTCCCTCCTCACGTATGACTCTGCATTAGAGTGAGTAGGTGGTTCAATTATGAAAAACTTGTTACATACCGAAACAGTGTGCAGAGGTCGTCTGGATCCACGTCAAGTTCTGCGGCGAGAATCTCCTTGTTCTGGTGCATGAATTCCTCACGATTGGTCCCTTCAAACCCTTGTTGAAGCAGGAACCAGTCCACAAGCGTGCGGAGGGGAATGAACACGAGGGGCCAAGTGAACTCCTTGATGTGAACCAGTTCCCTCTCCGTGGCCTCGATCCTCCTCTCTGTGGCCTCGATCCTCCTCTCTGTGGCCTCGATCCTCCTCTCCATGGCCATCCTGTCTGCTGCCATCCTCCTCTCCATCTCGTCGAGTCTGTGGACTGCGCGACAGGGGGTCAGATAATTGAAAGTGACGGGTCCTTCCATGAGGGCTGAGGAGAGGGTTTTGAATGGTGTTAGCGGAAACATCCACATGAGTTGGGATGAAGGACCGGGTTGGTAGGCATTGGCAACTTCGCGAAGGGGGCGTTCCATAAGAGGTAGGAGGTTGGATTCTGGTATTATGTAAGAAGGTGCGGTCAAATGAAAGGACAAAACGTTGACGTTTAGAGGATACATTGATTCAAAAATTATAAGGAGACCCGCTTGAGAATGCTCAGATTTTATAGATTAAGAGGCTGACATTTTAGATCAGACTGATCATCGGGTGGTAACAAAGACGTTCTCATTGGCGAGGCTTGAAGTGTCCGTTGAACACACCAGCAATTATGGCTCAGTCTTGAAGTCATATGTCGGTGGCTGGGCCCCATTGTCGGTCCATTCCACACTGCCGGGCAGACCTTCTTTATCCGTCAGCATATTCCCTACTATCCGTGCGACATCAGCAGAAGGCACCCCCTGGCGATAAAGCTCGGTCGCAAACTCCACCTGCTCGTCATCAAGCCGACTGGTCTGCATGACAGTAGGTGGCGACGAGGGCACATAAGTACCGGCTTGAGAACCAGGGGACCTCATCGAATCGGAATCCGTTTGCTCCTGGGTGAGAATTTGGCTCGGGGCGAGGGGACTAGAGGGAGTTGCAAAGGACGTAATGGATGCAGGTGCAGCGGTGGAAGCAAGGCGAGTCACCGACATGATCGCCTGAGGTGGCAATGTCATGGGGTGATCTGCTGGCGGTTGATAAGACCAATCGGTTCCTGTGGTACCCGGTGAAACAGGCGGAGCGATCGCTGGCGATGGTTGCGGCTGCGTAACAACTGGCGTAACCGTTGCTTCTTTCCCAAGGTCATTCGCTGAGTTGGGCCCGAATCGCTTCCGGCTCTTCACCCAGAAAAACAAAAACACCAACAAAAAGAGGACAAAAGCTAAACTCCCAACTGTAACGCCAACGATAGTTGCCACGCCTGTCTTTCTGCCATGTACCGGTTACATTCCAGAGGGTTATACAACGAGGAATGTCAACGCTCACTTGGGCGGCAAATGAGATGCAGCAGGACGAGAAGATCCTAATGATGCTGAACTCGTGCTGGTTGACGATTGTGATGTTGTTGCAGTGACAGGAACGGAAGACCCAATCAATAGAATAGTCCAGTGCTGACCAGTGTGGTCTCCATCTCCCATGAATGGCACCTTCGTGTCGCTAAATGTAAATCTGGCCCCGAATACATGTTGGTCAACCTCCACGTCCCATCGCCCCATGGCGTGATCGTCCAGATCTGCCCCGAATAGTCCCCAGTATCGGCCAAGTGCGGCATCGTTTTGTCATTGCCATAGACGTCAAGACGCTTTCCGGGCCCAAGGAATTGTGTATAGAGGGCATATGTGCCAGAGCCGGATGGATTGGGCTCGAAATGCCAAGATTGGCCGGAAACGGCTCCCGACGAGCTGGTGCCGTTGTCATTGACAACGTCGAGAGCGATACCTGAGCCAGTGTAAGTGTTTGTTAGACGGTACCAGTCACCGCTGAAAGCCATGCAAGAGCGTCCTGGGCGATCACCACTAATTTAGTTAGGCTGTGGTCGTGTGAACTCTGGCTCTGAAGATCATGCGACAAACTCAGGACCCGCCAATACTGCCTAAATCAACAAACGCGAGCAGCAGTGTCACGGTTGGCATTTTAGGTGAATTCTCTTCTCTGCAGTTACTCGTCCAAGCTTTAAAAAAATTCTGCCCATGTTTGTCTAGCTCTGCAGGGTGCTTTTGCCGAGCATCAGATAGCGCTCGAAAGGCTTTCTTTCCCAATAAAGATCGTCGTCGTGCTCGTGCGCACCGTTGACGAATTGGAATTATGTGATGCACTTATCATTCCTGGTGGTGGTACGTCCATACAGGCATTGAAGAATTAATCTAATTCTTTTTATTTTTCGGATAGAATCGACGACCATCGCCTTCCTGGCATACCTCTCTGGGTTGCTAGACCCTCTTCGCAAGTTCTTGCAGAAAAAACCTGTATGGGGGACATGCGCTGGCGCAATTCTCCTTGCACAGGCAGTGGTGGGTGCAAAAAAGGGCGGGCAGGAATTGTTGGGTGGAATGTCGATCACGATGGCACGAAATGCTTGGGGATCACAGGAATGTCGTTTTCATGGGTGAACCGCCTCTATGCACTCCCTTATTATACCACATCCACAGAGGGAATCCTTTGAAGCCGACATTTCCGTAGACGTTCTCCGCAATCCCGAACAGCCGTTCACAGGCATCTTCATCCGTGCTCCTGTGAGCCAATTCATTTCGCCCAGAATATTTCCACTCAGATGCCTCCTTCGGCGCACGCCTACACCAGGTTATTGTTGATCTTATGACAACCGAAGGATACCCCCCCGTGCAAGTGATCGCTCGCTTGCCCTCCCATTTCCAACCGCATACTACGGAAGAAAAAGGTGATGCTGGCAACCAAGACCGCGGCGACACAAAAACCATTGTCGCGCTGCGCCAGGGACGGCACTTGCTCACCACTTTCCACCCGGAATTGACTAAAGATAATCGATTCCACGAGTACTTTATTAGAGATTGTGTCTATTCTGGACTTCAAGTTAGGTGACTGAAAACTGTGTAAATGGCTGTTTGCTTTTGGGTGGAAGAGTTGTTTCTTCTTGTGACCAGTGTTGTACTTAAGACTGAGGCCATTTGAAGCAAGCCTGATGCTAACTCAAAATTTTTGAAGTTTAGAAAAATGAAAGTAATTATGTAAGCTATAAATCATGAAATACTGCATGAATTGAGATGGTTATAGAGGGAAAGTTGTACTACTTTCTGAGGGCTATCTACCCCTGTAATTATGTTTGGACAATATTTAGTATATGGTGAGCTGTGGATGAAATAAAGGATAAACCAGTGTTTTTTGACATTCAAAATGATATTGCCAAATTATGGCATCAAATGAGCTCCTATGAACAAGATTCACTGTGGAAACTCTTAAATAGCATGGTGTGGAGAGTGTCCGACTATGGTGTAAAACTGAACGTAGCACAATTACAAAGAGTTTTGTGGTCAGAGCCGGAAGAGGGTTTAGAATGCCGAAGTCCTAGAACCCTCTCCAGACGAGGAATATTCATTTGATCCTAAGTCCAGCTAACCTCAGAGTCACATAGCAGTCATCTGAGGATTAGTATATGCCAGTAGCACAACTTCTGGGATAGTTCTAATCCTGCTGGTGGTAGTCAGAATATATATTATATCATGGGCTAATTACATTGCGATTCTATGCTAACCTGCCCCTGCCCTGGTGCCCACCACACCCAAAATCCACAACCCATCCCTGTACCCACTACCATGTTGTGTGGGATCAGCTGTGGTGAGATATGAAAGGAAGGAGTCATAAGAGGCAGCCAAAATACAAGATAGGGTGTGCTGAGGTGATGCGTGTTGGGGGCTAATTTGTGGCTTGTTTGGGCTTCAAGTTGAAATGAGGTGCGAGGGTTTGTTCTTGATCAGCTGTGGTTCAGAGTTAGTTGAGGATGGAGTAAAAAGAAACTGAGTCAAAGCACCAGACTTGTAGCTCTGAGTTGATGCCTGGCACCTTTGTCTATATAGTTAGCATGTATGCTTAAGGGAACCTCTGCTTACAATATTAATGAGAAGTCTTATGCCAGTCATCGCCAATATTAATGCTGCTGCTGTCAATGATTTACTTGGCTATTCCTTGGCATCCCAGAGGTGGATGGGGATAATTCTGCAGTGTCAGCAGGCTAGGTGAGGTGGAATGTTGTGGGGATGATGGAAGATGTTGGACATTGTTTATATATGCATAGATATCCGCCACAATGCAATGTGAGGTGTTGTTTTTATCAGCCATGGGCAGGAGAGGTATGATCTCATGGTCAACCCAATGCAGGGAGTGGAATGATCTCTTGAGGATAGGATAGTGTAGGAGGATAGGTTCTCAGCTCTAGTTGCAGGTCAGGATCTTGCAAATCTTCAAGGCAAAGCTTGATTTCAGACTATTGTACTGATCACACGTTTGTATCTCAGAAGATATCTCCTCACCCTACTATCTCAAGCTAGACCCTCCATCAGAGTCTGGAGAGCCTCAAGCTATTTTGGGGTTTCCGCAGTGATTGTAGGGAGAAAGTTGTTCATTTTTTAAGGGTTAGCAGTACATATACTGTATTTTTCTTTATTTTTGCCCTTTGAGCCAATAATCATGATTCTTGTAGGCCTAATGCAGACAAACATAGTACAGATGTAGTATTGGCTCAAAGAGCAAAAATAAAGAAAAACATGGTATATGTACTGCTAGCCCTTAAAAAAATGAACAACTTTCTCCCTACAATCTTGTTCATAGGAGCTCATTTGATGCCATAATTTGACAATATTATTTTGGATGTCAAAAAACACTGGTTTATCCTTTATTTCATCCACAACTCAGTACAACTTTCCCTCTATCACTATCTCAATCCATGCAGTATTTCAAGAGATACAAAATTCAGCATTGGAAATTCTACCAAGTCCAAATTTCTCAATTGAAGAAAAAATATGCAGTTACTGCCATGTTCACCCCAAATGGCTATAAGCTATAAATCATGAAATACCATATGGATTGAGATGGTTATAGAGGGAAAGTTGTACTACTTTCTGAGGGCTATCTACCCCTGTAATTATGTTTGGACAATATTTAGTATATGGTATTTCTTAAGGGCTGTCTACTTCTGTAATTACATTTGGGCAATATTTAGTGTATGGTGAGTTGTGGAGGAAATAGAAGGTAAACCAGTGATTTGTGACACTCAAAATGATATTGTCAAATTGTGGCATCAAAAGAGCTCCTATGAACAAGATTGTACAGAGAAAATTGTTCAGCTTTTCAAGGGTTAGAAGCTCATATACTATATTTGTCCTTTCAGTCAGTTTTACATCTGTACCATGTTTGCCTGTATTGGGCTTGAAATATCACAAGAATCATAATTATGGGCTCAAATGACAAAAATGATGAAAAATACATTATATGAGCTTCTAATCCTTGAAAAACTGAACAATTTTCTTCCTACAATCCTGTTCATAGGAGCTCTTTCCATGCCACAATTTGACAATATCATTTTGAGTGTCACAAACCATTGGTTTACCTTCTATTTCCTCCACAACTCACCATACACTAAATATTGCCCAAATGTAATGACAGAAGTAGACAGCCCTTAAGAAATAGTACAACTTTCCCTCTCTCAATGAAAATACATGTTCTGTTTATGGTGCTGGTCTTTTACGCTGTAGAGGTCTGACGACGCTCTGAGTATGTATCATCGATATATCACAGATACTCATGAACCTGACACGTCCCATTTCCTTGTACTCAAAACTGACATAACCCAACATCACCCGCTGTACCTGACACATACCGTCTACCGATGGCCAATCGTATACCGACACTGATGCCTTGCAACTCCCATCTTCTCCTTCCCATTTCATACTTCCTTTGTAGTTACTATTGGCCAAAGTAACCTATACCGAAGTAGCATACTCTTCATAGTCCTATAAAATGGTGACCAACAACTGTATTAAAATAACAATCCAGTTCCCCCCTCTTGATCTCTCTCAGAATCATTCAGAACCCCTTAGAACCTCTTGTCATCGTAGCCCGTAGACTTTCAATCTTTATCTTACCATTTTATCTTGTTTTATCGTTACCCGCTTGTCGTACCTGACCCAACCTGCCGTTTCTGTCATCATCGGTATCATTGGCTTCCTTATTTCTCACCCATTATCGTCGTATTAGACGGCGGCTTTATTCATATTCTCCTACTACCAATTTTACTACGACTCACAACACTGATTACCCTGGTCACTTTCACACTGACACCCCCTTGGTTAGGATCTTTATTCCGAAGCCATGCTGAACATGCCTTTACAACACTTTGCCCAATTCTGTGATGCTATAAAAATCCCTGAGTCCAGACGCATGCCTGCCTCTGAGGTTCTACTTGCTGCCTTCGCTGCCACTGCTGCAACCAAAATTTTGCGGTCATGTTTGGACTCATGGCTAGCTGGGCTTCATTTCTGGCATCTTTTCAATGGTGCTCCATAGTATGGCACTAATTCCGAGCTCCTCTCGAAGGTATGGGTTGGGGTTGCGAAGCTTGTTCCTGCCTCTTCCACCGTCTCAAACGCCCTCCCATCACCATTGAACACATGCACACTCTCTACAATGATCTCGATCTCTCCAATGCCTTCAACACTGCAGTCTGGGCTTGTGCCTCTGTCGCATTCTGGTGCTGTTGCAGGCTTGGGGAACTTGTTATTCCCAGTCCAGGCACCTTTAATCCTCTCAAACGCGTCTCATGCAGCACCTCTATTTGGTTCGATCGAGTCAGGACTGGCCCTGAACATGCCACTTTTCATATTCCTTGGACAAAAACCACAAAGAACTTGGGTGCAGACATAACCCTCACCTATATTCCAGAGCCCACAGATCCTTTTGCCGCCTTTCGTCACCACCTCAAAGCCAACTCTGTTGTTCCTCCAGGCATGCCTCTCTTTGCCTTTGAGACTGCTGACGGTGGTTGGGCTCCTCTCACTAGGGATTGGTTCCTCAATCGAGTGAATGGCATATGGAAGGAGAGGAACATGTTGGATGTTTTTGGACATGGATTCCATATCGGTGGTGCCACAAAATTATTGCTGAGGGGTACCCCTCCCAATGTCATGGCAACTCAGGGCAGATGGAAGTCCCGGGCCTTTTTGGAATATTGGTGAAAGATAGATTCTATCCTCCCCACCTTTGTCTCTCAAGGCTTTTTCACATCTCGCTTTGCCTTATTGACCTCTTCTATATCTGAATTCCACAGAAAATATGGTTTGTAGTCTGCCTCCTCAATTCTACTATATTTTTCTCGCTCCACTTTTTTGGGTGTCGGCTCTTTGAAGTCGACAGTTGTGAGCTATGCTTGATATGGTCTTTGTCCCCTTCAACATCGCATTTGGACAAAAATCCTTCCATCCGCTCACTCAAGGTTCTCAAAATTCTAAAGGCCTTGAATCATTTTGAGATCCTTCACCCAAACGACAAAAAAAATGAGATTCCGAGCCTTTCACTTGTCAATATCAATTCTGAAAATTCTCATCTAACAAAATAACAAAATAATATCTTTGCTTGAAATCTCCCTTTATCTACATTCATGAGCTATTACAAAGCTTGTAAAAATGTTATAAACAATAAGGTTATCTAAATGTGGTATTTGCACTATCTTCAGTGCAAATACCACATTTAGATAACCTTATTGTTTATAACATTTTTACAATCATGATAACAACAACAAAAATAATTTCAATATGTAAGCGGATATCTCAATATTATTTGATGGCAAAATATCTTCATGTGTCTCCTGTGCCACCAAGGAGTGTTACACCAACACTTTTTCCCGCCTACTTACCATACGAACCCCTTCCTCAACCCCTCCGTCCCCAAGTCAGCGTCAACCCACCGTCTTGGTTCGAACCATGCATCTGACATATCACCAGCTATCAGCGAACCACTGCATGACTCATTCATTGGAACGCACGGGTTATATGCAACGCCGCAAGGCTAAGGGCAGAAGAAGCAGAGGTCGTGGAGTTATTAACAGTGGAGGACCCCGAGACCCCAACCTGGAGCCAACAAAATGCCACAACAATGCCGATGCCAGACAATCGCCATGCAAACCCATGGCTACGCAACGACTGGTGGTTGCCACGTCGCACCAAGAAGCCCACCCTCGAGTCACTAGTATATAAAGGACGCAAGTAATTAGTATGTCTTTTCTTTAGCTTAGTCTGGTTCGCTCTCCCCGGTCGTCTACGCTCACCACTGTACCATCGTCTTTGAATCTATTTGGTTTTTACTTGGCTCTCCATTCTCTCTATCAGTATACAAAACTCTTGTGTTGTCTGAGTTGCTGGAGTCCGCCCAAGACGTCCTGTAACAATAGACTAAGCTCCCTTATTTCTCCCCTGACCCAGGCAACAACCTGGCTCACCGTGTCCTTCACCGATACCAGTCCTCACCCACCTCTTCTCCTCCTCTCTCCTCCTCTCCTCCCTCCACACCGACTTTTACACCTCTCCGTCACCTTCAACACCAACTCCTACTTAACTGCCTCCTCATCGAAATATGTCTTCCTCCTCCTCCTCTGGTACATTCACAGCTCCACCATTCACAGGCCCAACCCCAGATCCCAGAACCTTTCTCGCATCCGTCACCGCATCCCTTGCCTCCAACCCCGAGTATCCCCCAGACTTCATGGTATCCGTATACCAACACATTGCGGCCCAATATGAGGCCGAAAAGAAGGCTGCCGATGCAGCAAGACAACAGGAGACCAACACCGACATGGCACAGGACAATACCAACACCGTTGCCAGCACCACGACCTATATTTCTTCTAAATCCCACATTGCCGCACCTCCGAAATACTCTGGAAAGGTCGACGAGTTCTCTACATTCCTCCGACAATGCCAGACATATATGTCCGCCAACCAGAAGCATTTCCGTACCAACACGGACAAGATTCTCTTTGTCCTCTCCTATCTTGAGGGAGGACTCGCTGGCCAATGGGCCAATGAGATCGTGTTATGGATCGCTAGATCAGAGGGCTCCAGCAACAACCAACTGAACCAAGTCAAGATCAGACCAGAGGAAACACAAGAAGAATGGTGTATTCATGGTCTACCACTACTATACAGCAAGTAGCAGTCTGGGGGAGGGAGAGAGGCTAGGAAAGCGAACCAGGGAGAGGAAACCAGACTAAACGTGAGGAAAGGGAAGGGAAAAAGAGGAACAGTTCGAAGATGAAGGTTTAAGTAGTGAAGAGTTAGGGAAATGCCATGAAGACAGACTACCGGGTCTGTAGGTACAAATTGAGAGAGATGTAAGAACAATAAAGCTGTCCTGAGGATACAGCATTTCCACCAGTGTTTCAAGGAGTGATTGCAAGGAAATGGTTCGGAGCAATCAAGGGTCCAGACCCTGCGCCTCATGGTAAGGAGGTGAAAGGATCCATGAGTGGATGTGTCAGCGGGCACATGATGAACATGAGGCAGCCATGTGGATGTCATGTGGTTGAGTCCCTAGCTTGGGAATGATGAGATTGGTTCGTCTTCCTGATGGTTTGCATTGGCAGTGGATGCCTGGCCAATAGCAGCATACGACTAGGAGTATGTGCATGCAGGATCGGGATAGAAAGGTGAATGTGATACTTCATCATTGGAGGCAGGAGAGAAGGTGAATCACTGAATAGGGAAGGGAAGAACCATGCAATGAACACTGGTAATCATACACCAGCAACTGTGGTTCCTGCAGTACGATAAGCTGGCAAGGGTGCTTCATATAACCCTTCTTGGCTGCAGGGTACTGGATGACTGGGATGTCGACTGGGTATGGATATTCTCGACCAGTGGACTGGTACACAAAGGTAATGAAACATGTCGGAATGCAAGTCCTTGTGGAGCATCAAGGGGGCTTGTCATACATGCGAGTTTGGGTTGCTAGTTGAGCACTGGCGGTCAGCTGATGAGAAGAAAGGCGAATGAATGTAGAGGTGACATGTGAAGAAGAACAAGATGGTTGGCCAAGATAGGTCCAAGGAGTCATCGGTTGTCGGCAACTATGACGGATCCGATGTCTGAGTCATTGTGGGGAGGTTGCATTATCCGAATATAGGTTGCATAGATGTAGACGCCCACAAGGGTGGAGATGCCAATAGAACATATGACAATCATGGCGATGAGCTGGGCGTCAAAGGTAACCATGAGGATCGGGATGACGTGTCAGTCTTCTTCGAAATAGGAAAGTCGATCAGTCATCAGGCACAAGGCTATTCATTCATCTGTGACAGGCACAAGGAACCGTGTAGATGAATTGTGAAAGAACAATAACAATGTCATGAGCATATGGGTGTGGACATATGATCGGTCGGCAGAGAACCAGAGTATTCCGATTGCTGGGTATGATCGGTGGTTGGGTCATGGAGTATTCTTGTCTCCGGGTATGCACATTGGTCATGGATTGTGACAAGAACGGAATGGTCAGGTTCGGATTGTATCGTCTTTAGGTTCCTTCAGCTCCTGGTTGTGCATGAATGGTTATGCACTGTCAAATCATCCAATGAGGACATGGGGTCAACCCGAGAGTTCGGTAACAAGGTATCGTCCAATCAGAGCGTGGGACTTGGCACATCTTCGTGGGAATGTATGGGTGTCACGTGCTGTCAAAGCAAAAGACAGGGGCACAAAGGTAAAAATCGTAACAGATCGTCAAACGCGCGTACATCAAAGACTCTGCCAATGGAGATTTCGGATCCTATACTTTCTTTATGGCTCAATTTAGCACACGATTCCAACACCCTGACGAAGAAAAAGACGCCATAACAAAGTTAGACGATCTTTATCAAGGAAAAAAGACTGCGGATGAATTCTGGCTCGAGTTTGATGTTCTAGTCCGGAAAGCTGGACTGGATGAAGTCCAAAATTATCGACATCTTGTTCATCTCATTGAATTCCATATGAACAAACCACTCATCGACCAAATCTATACCCAGCCCAACATGCTGAAGACCATCGAGCAATGGCGGCTCCAGACGATCCTTATGGACCGACAATGGCACCAATGCTGTGAACAACTTGTGGCAATTGCGAACAAAGGAAAGAACATCCCCCACTCCATTGCTTCTACGTACGGCACAACCACCCCCGCTGCGGTTTCCAATACCGCCAAAGCCACATCCGAAAGCATCCCAATGGACATTGATACTCGACGCACCACTGGTGCAATCCAACCGGCGCTCACGCGCCTTACCAATGCCGAACAGACTGACCTCATGAAACGAGGTGTCTGTTTCCGATGCCGACAACAGGGACACATGTCCCGAGATTGTCCAAAGAAAGGAATCCAACAGGTTCCTTGTCCCACCGCCCAAATTCGGTCCATGGAGACCATCCCTGATACTCGCCGTGAACCCGCTGCCAATGACAATAAAGACATGGTCATCGTGGCATTGATGGATAAGGTTGCAATGATGGAAAAGAAGTGGGAGGATTTTTGAAGAAGTGATGTGAAACCCAGGAGGCCACGCTCGCAAGTTTGACAGCACGGATACGATTTCTTGATCAATATTATTGAGTATTTTCCCAGCTGAAAAACCTCTGAAAAGAACTGAAGATGCCTGCTCCTGAACCACAGGTCATCGACACCATAAAACCGAAAATCCACAAAATGCGTGAAATGATTCCACTTGTCACGCTGTAGAGGGTACAACCTCTGTGGCCATGGAATCCCATCAAAAGACACACTTTACTACTCGTCCACGAACCCGTCCATCACTCCATCCTAATCCGGTGCACTCTATCCTAAACCGACAACAATCACACGTCAATTCTGGACAAGTCCGCACTCAAACCCGGACCCGAATCCTGAGCCCCTCTCTTACCGATCACAATGGTACCAATATACGTCGGAACCCTCTGCCCTCGGAACCCTCTGCCCTCGGAACCCCCTGCCCACCAAGCCCGATACACAACCCGACCAACCCCGCAGTAGTATAAAGAGGACTCCCGCATACTTGTAATAAGTAGATACCCAGAACCCTAGAATCGATCCCTCGTAGTTTCCCTTAGACTTGTACTTCCCACTTCCACAATCACAAATCCGTATCCTCTTATATCGTTTCCTGTCATTCCCGCCTCATCTCCTCATCGTTACCTTCACCGAGTTGAAACCCGACGTCGGATTACGTCGGATAACCCTGGACTTCACCGGAAACTATCTCCTTATTTCTATTTATCCTCGGATTTCTATCCTCCTTGACTAGACATTACTGACGACGCCCTTGTCACTATTACACTGACCTCTATCTAGTATCCCTTTCGGAGCTAGACCTGAACTACGCATCACAACGCAAACCGATAAACAACGTGTGACGTATAAGTTGAACAAAGTCGAACAACGAATACTGACAATCCAAGCTTCACAAATCCATAATTGTGCTACACGTCAGGAAGAAATCATGGGTGTCAATGTTGATCTACCGTTGAGTGGTCCGAGGCGAGATCCTGGGACCAGGCCAAAGACAACAAAAATTGAATCTGAATTCACCGCAGAAGAAACAATCATTGCGCTGATACGCTATAGGAGGCTGTAAAGGGGGAGATCCCCAAACAAACTACCTATTAGGTGAATGCGAGGAGGCGAAGATGTCTACTACACGTAGAAGAGTATAGAGGGAGATAGAAACTACTATAAAGTTTCCGAATGATGCGAACGTACGTGCGACAGTTGCGATCAACTGTGCGACTTCGCGAACACGGTCGCGACGAAGATATCGATATCGGGTGACGAGGATAGACAAACTCAAGACTATAACTTGAGTTTGAAACTAAAGGAGAGCTTTATAGCTCGGAGACTAAGATCGAAGGGGATGGAAGTCATAGATTTCTGTGTCTAAAGGAGGAGGGGGTTCTCTGTCTTCTCTGTCTATTTTTTATGTATCTAAACTACATCTCTTTTTATACTACTTCGATCGGAGGATCGGAACGGTATAAAATGATAGAAAGGAGTAGTAATGATACTAAAAGGTGAAGGGGATAAAGGAATCAGAAGGTGAAACATAAGATGAAGAACAAAGAACAAAGGAAGATGAAAGGTAAATTGAATAAGAAAGAGAAACTAATATGAAAATACGTCCAAAATGATCGAAAGTGAGGTAGGAGGTGGAATGAACCTCCGATAAAGGCGGGATCGGTCCGATATGAGATGACTTTGTCTTGGTGCTGCAACTAGTTCGGAAGCGATCGATAGTTTGTCGAGAGATGTCGCAAGAGGTCGCAGACGTTCGTTAGATCGTAAGATATCAGGATGTGGTCGATGAAGAGGTATAGTACATCCGATTCGCGTATTCGGAGCATAGGATCGTATGATGCGTATCAGCGCTCCGAAATTCCTCAATGCCAATCGCGTTGGAACTTCTCCTTGATTATGATATCTTTGATCAATGGATTATGAAGGTTTCACCAGCAGCTGTACTTCGTCTGAGACGAATACCATTACCTGATGCTATATCCTGGCTGGAGAGAGAAATGCCACAAACAGATCCCCATATTATTGCACCTACCGAAACCGAAACCGCTCTCTGACTTTCTCTCATTCTTTATGGATTTGCCGCAACAATGACCGATACCCGCCAATATCCTGTAAAATGTATGTTGGATTCCGGCTGTACTCTCACTGTGATCGACGCTGGGTTTGTCAAAGCTCATAATCTACCGACAAGAAAATACGAACAACTGTTTGATGCATACACCAGTGATGGATCGAAACAGAAAGATGGTCAAATAACCGAATACGTTGAACTTCAACTTCGACTCGGTAATCATTCTGAGATTATCTGTTGTGCTGTTCTATCCCTAGCGAAGATGGATATTTTCCTTGGCTTCGATTGGCTGAAGAAGCATAATCCCGAAATCAATTGGGTTACTAATGAGGTTTCTTTCTCTTGTTGTCTTAGCGGCTGCGGTAAACCAAGAACCGTCTGTACAATTGATTTCCAGACCATTGTTTGGCCTACACCAGTGTGGATGAATTTGGTCATGACAAAATCGACAGAACTCGCACAAAAAGCAACAGGAATGATGGAACGAACAATTGATGACCTCATTCCTCCACATTACTGTAATGTGACGAAGTTAAGCGAAGCTTTACTTCACAAGCGGAATAGGAATTTAGAAGCTTAACAATCGAAGGCGTTACTTTGGAGTTGTAAAGCAGGTTGATACGAAAATTTTAGAGTCTAGAGTACAGCGATAAACTACAGGCTATATATATATGCGAGTAGAGGAAGAGGCTGTGTACTAGTAGACAAAGGAAAGAGTAAAAGGAGTAAAGAGAGGCTATGCCTCGGAATGAAGAAGGAAACATATATGGTAAAGGGGGCAGTGCATATAGCATAATAAGAATGAATAAGCGGAAGAAAAGGCATGGATGAGTCGTATAAGACGACTAAGCGGAAGGGAATGGCATATGTGGTAATACAAATGACCAAGAGGAAAGGGAAGGAAGAAGAAAGAAAGAAGAAAAGGTAAAGGAAAGACGGTACCGTAACAAACTACCAGACTTCAACAATATCGTCTGCGATATTCACAATAACGTTGCCATGTAATCGCGTAGCGCTGGCGACAGAGCAGCATCCCTCTCTAGTTCTTCAATACGGTCGTAAACTGTGTGGCGGAGAATGAGGCGGCGGAGATTGTCGCCTTCGAGTTTACAAAGAACATGACATCGATAGGTTGTGATGTCAACGGGCGCGCGAGGGGGGTACTTCGGCACAAAAGGTTTGCGATGTCTGGGACGTCCTCGACGAGGTGAGGAAGGGGAGGAGAGGCGTGGGGGGGCAGAAGATGCCTGGCAAGGAGGGGGTGGACTAGCTAGCCACGCCTTCCATTCTTCATCCAATGGGACCGGTACTGGAAGAGGCTTTGGCGGTGGCGGATCGGCAAGGTAGACGGCAATGACAAAGGAGTCGAAGTGATCGAAGTTGTCAGGGTTGGGGGGAGGGAGAGCGGGGCGGGGGGACGTAGAGGCGTCCTGGATTATCCCTGTACCACTCTGCACGTGCTTCGATATCTGTAAAAGAGCCATCTGGTACCATAAGCTCGGATAGCCTATGATTAGTGATGCCAATGGAGTGGGCGAAGTGTCGATGCCAGAAAATGTCGGGGAACCGGACCTTGAGGCGATGGTTGGGGAAGAAGAGGTCGAGGGTGAATTGGAGACCAGCAAGGATATTAAGGAAGTGAAGGACGCGACGATATGGCCAAGAAAATTGGACAAAATAGTGATAAAGATGAAAAAGATAGTACGCAATGTGGTTAGCACCAAGGGCATCTGAAAGCGCTATCGTTTCAAGAAGGGCACTATCACAGTCGACAATGTGAAACCAAAGATCAGGACGGTCGGGCCAAGCGGAAGGGTCACTCCAGTCATTGACATGGGGCCAGTTGCAATAGAGGCTGGCATCTCACTCTCGAGTGCTATTGTACATAAACGAGGGGATGATTCGAGGGTCGTGAGTGGACAAACAATGGTCGTCGTCATATCATTGAACGTTGATACGCTATAGGAAGCTGTAGAGGGGGAGATCCCCAAACAAACTACCTATTAGGTGAATGCGAGGATGCAAAGATGTCTACTACACGTAGAAAGGTATAGAGAGAGATAGAAACTACTATAAAGTTTCCGAACGATGCGAACGTACATGCGACAGTTGCGATCAACTGTGCGACTTCGCGAACATGGTCGCGACGAAGATATCGATATCGGGTGACGAGGATAGACAAACTCAAGACTATAACTTGAGTTCGAAGCTAAAGGGGAGCTCTATAGCTCTGAGACTAAGATCGAAGGGGAGGGAAGTCGTAGATTTCTCTGTGAAGTAGGAGGGGGTTCTCTATATCTATGTATCTAAACTACATCTCTTTATACTACTTTGATCGGAAGATCGGAACGGTATAAAGATTGATAGAAAGGAGTAGTAATGTTATGGATCGCTAGATCAGAGGGCTCCAGCAACAACCAACTGAACCAAGTCAAGATCAGACCAGAGGAAACACAAGAAGAATGGTGTATTCATGGTCTACCACTACTATACAGCAAGTAGCAGTCTGGGGGAGGGAGAGAGGCTAGGAAAGTGAACCAGGGAGAGGAAACCAGACTAAACGTGAGGAAAGGGAAGGGAAAAAGAGGAACAGTTCGAAGATGAAGGTTAAAATACAAAAGAGTTAGGGAATTGCCATGAAAGACAGACTACCGGGTCTGTATGTACAAACCGAGAGAAATGCAAGAACAATAAGGCTGTCCTGCAGATACAGCATGTCCATCAGTGTTTCAGGTAGTGATTGCAAGGAAATGGTTCGGAGCAATCAAGGGTCCAGACCCTGCGCCTCATGGTTGCCTCATGGCAAGGAGGTGAAACAATCCATGAGTGAATGTGTCAGTGGGCACATGATGAACATGAGGCAGCCATGTGGATGTCATGTGGCTGAGTTCCTAGTTTGGGAATGATGAGATTGGTTCGTCTTCCTGATGGTTTGCATTCGCAGTGGATGCCTGGCCAATAGCAGCATACGACTATGAGTATGTGTATGCGGGATCAGGATGGAAAGGTGAACATGATGCTTCATCATTGGAGGCAGGAGAGAAGGTGAATCACTGAATGGGGAAGAACCATGATGGGGGTGATGCAATGAACACTGGTAATCATACACCAGCGACTGTGGTTCCTGCAGTACGATAAGCAAGGGTGCTTCATATAACCCTTCTTGGCTACAGGGTACTGGATGACTGGGATGTCGACTAGGTGTGATTATTCTCGACCAGTGGACTGGTACACAAAGGTGATGAAACATGTCAGAATGCAAGTCTTTGTGGAGCATCAAGGGAACTTGTCATACATGTGAGTTCGGGTTGTTAGCTGAGCACCGGCGGTCAGCTGATGAGAAGAAAGCGAATGAATGTGGAGGTGACATGTGAAGAAGAACAAGATGGTTGGCCAAGGTAGGTCAAAGGAGTCATCAGTTGTCGGCAACTATGACAGATCCGATGTCTGAGTCATTGTGGGGAGGTTGTGTTATCCGAATATAGGTTGCATAGATATAGATGCCCACAAGGGTGGAGATGCCAATAGAACATATGACAATCGTGGCGATGAGCTGGGCATCAAAGGTAACCATGAGGATCGGGATGACATGTCGGTCTTCTTCGAAATAGGAAAGTCGATCAGTCATCAGGCACAAGGCTATTCATTCATCTGTGACAGGCACAAGGAACCGTGTAAGTGAATTGTGAAAGAACAATAACAATGTCATAAGCATATGGATGTGGACATACGATCAGTCGGCGGAGAACCAGAGTATTCCGATTGCTGGGTATGATCGGTGGTTGGGTCACGGAGTATTCTTGTCTCCGGGTATGCACATTGGTCATGGGTTGTGACAAGAACGGAATGGTCAGGTTCGGATTGTATCGTCTTTAGGTTCCTTCAGCTCCTGGTTGTGCATGAATGATTATGCATCTTCAAGTCATCCAATGGGAATATGGGGTCAACCCAAGAGTTCGGTAACAAGGTATCGTCCAATCAGAGCGTGGGACTTGGCACATCTTTGTGGGAATGTAGAGGTCAATGGGTATCACGTGCTGTCAAAGCAAAAGACAGGGACAAAGAGGTAAAAATCGTAACAAGTAATGATACTAAAAGGGGAAGGGGATAAAGGAATCAGAAGGTGAAACATAATATGAAGAACAAAGAACAAAGGAAGATGAAAGGTAAATTGAATAAGAAAGAGAAACTAATATGAAAATACGTCCAAAATGATCGAAAGTGAGGTAGGAGGTGGATGGGATAAGGGGAATGAACCTCCGATAAAGGCGGGATCGGTCCAATACGAGATGACTTTGTCTTGGTGCTGCGACTAGTTCGGAAGTAATTGATCATTGTTGAGAGGTGTCGGAAGAGTTCGCAGATGTTCGTAAGATCGTGAGATATCGGGATGTGGTCGATGAAGAGGTATAGTACATCCAATTCGCATATTTGGAGTATAGGATCGTATAATGCATATCAACGTGAACGGAGAAATTGAAGCGACGATACTTCTTTGTCAGACGCTTGGAATGGAGCGCAGGACCGAAGAGAGGAGGGAGAGAACAGTGAAGACAGGAATGTTCAACAGTAGGATCGAAGAAAAGGTGATCCAGGGTGAAGGAAGTCACCTGGCAAGGCCTAAGTGAGTTGAGAGAAGAAAGAGGGTGGTCAAGGAAGTAGGTTTATAACGGATAATAGTTTAGGGTAGGTTCTACTTCCTTAAATGGCAGTCCTTTTGTTCTCGTAGTCTAGAACCAAATCACGTGCATGCTGGAGGTTTGATACCAGTTCCCAAGTATTTTCATCAGCAGGGTAGCCCTTCCATTTTACAAGGTACTCCTTTTTGCGTCGGCGATAACGATGATCGAGAATGGCTTTGACTTCATATTCTTTAGTTTCATCAATGACATCAGGAGGAGGGCGAAGTGTGTCGTTAATGACTGGAGGATGCAAGTCATCATTAATATCAGCAGGTTGCAATAAGGAAATATGGAAAACGGGATGAATCTTCCAAGAAGGCGGAAGTTGGAGTTTATAAGCTACCGGGGATATGCGATCGATGATGGGAAAAGGTCCGGTACGTCAGACATCAAGTTTCTTTGTGGGTCTCCCTGTTTTAAGGTTTCGGATGTCGAGCCATACGAGTTGTCCTATTTGTAAGTCGAGGTGTTTACGTCATTTGTCGGCGAAGTGTTTCATGTTGTTGGCGGTACGTTGTAAGGAATGTTTTGCGTGGAAGTGAGCATTTTCGAGAGTTATAAGAAAATTGTTAACGGATGGATTATTGGATTCAGGTTTGTCAATGGAAAGGGGAGTGATCGGATTGCGTCCTTGATCTAAGTAAAAAGGAGAGTAGCCGGTGGAAGAATGTTGCCGATTATTATATGAGAACTCAGCCTGTGATAACCATTCGGACCAATCGGTTTGCATGAAGTTGGTATAGAGCCGGAGGTATTGTTCGAGCTCTTGATTGGTTCGTTCAGTTTGACCATTGGTTTGTGGATGATAGGCGGTGGAAAGTGCCGTTTCAATACCGAGTAATTTATTGAGTTCTTGAGTGAATTTGGCAGCGAATTGCATTCCACGATCAGAAATGATCTTCTTCGGCCAACCATGTAGTTTCCAGATGTGGTCTCGGAAAAGTCGAGCGGCGCCTTCTGCGAAGAGAGCAGAAGTTGTTGGAATAAAGTGAGCGTGTTTTGTGAATCGATCCACTATGACAAAGATTGCATCAAATCCAAAAGAAAGTTGTAACTGCGTAATAAAATCCGCAGTGATTTCTTCCCATGCGGCGGAGGCTGGAGGAAGAGGATGAAGGAGTCCTGCAGGGCGTGAACGTAAAATTTTAGTGCGCTGACAATTAGGGCAGGAATGAATGAAATTTGAAACATCTCTGTGGATTTGATCCCAGACATAAGAGCGAGAAATTAATTCGCAAGTCTTTTCTATTCCAGGATGCCCAGCATGAGGTGGTGAGTGAGTCGAACGAATAATCTCAGTCCGCAGAGAAACAACCTCGGGGACAACTATACGTTCTCTGGCATCTCTAACCAGACCATCGATGAGGGACCATCGGGAAGAGGGATCGGAGAGTTTAGAAGAGATGTAAGGCGGTAACGGCAAAGGGTAGCGAAGTTGGTCTAAAAATCTAGGAGAGGATAAATTAATGATTGCATTGATAAAATGATGTTCCGATAACAAAGCTTTATCCGTATTGTCTAGACCATCAGGAACATAATCAGACCATCGAGATAAACCATCAGCTCTATTGCGCTTTCCCGGAATATGTTCAATGCAGAAGTCGAATCGACTGAGAAATTCAGACCATCGTGCTTGACGACGTGACAAGGTACGATTTGTCATGAAGTATTTGAGAGCTTGGTTGTCGGAGCGAATGGTGACAATATGATTGGCTCCTTCAAGCAAGTGTCGCCAGTGTAATAGAGATTTAACGATAGCAAGAAGCTCTTGATCGGGAGTGGAATAATTTCGTTCTGCAGGAGAAAGAGAAGCTGAATAATAACCGATAGGATGCAGTTTATCATCGTGTTTTTGCATAAGTATGGTGCCAATTGTGAATCCGGAAGAGTTGGTTTTGAGGATATAGGGTAGGTCTAAACGAGGAGCTTTGAGAACTGGTTTGGAAGTGATAGCTTGTTTTAATTTATCGAATGCGGATTGACAGTCGGTAGACCAAGCGAATTTAACGTCTTTTCGTGTGAGTTGATGTAAAGGTCGAGCAATGGAAGAAAAGTCTTTTACGAATCTGCGCCAGAAATTCATTGTGCCAAGGAATGATTGTACATCGCGAACGCGTTTTGGAGTGGGCCAATCAGAGATTGATCGAATCTTGGCAGGGTTAATAGCTATTTCCCCATGAGAGATAATTTGTCCAAGATATCGGACGGAATCTTTCTTGAATTGACATTTGACAGGTTTGCAAGAGAGGTTATTCTCTCGCATGATGTTGAGTATGCGTCAGGTATTCATTTCGAGTTCTTCAGGGGTATCTCCTAGGATAATAATGTCATCCATATAAATGAAGACACAATCTGTTGCGAGAACATCATGAAATTGAATATTCATCATCCGTTGAAAGGTGGCGGGGGCATTGCAGAGTCCAAAGAACATAACGGTAGGTTCAAATAGTCCACGGTTTGTAATAAATGCGGCTTTCCATTCGTCTCCATGTTTAATCCGAATATTGTTGTAACCCCAGCGAACATCGATAACGGTAAAGTGTTTCGCTGATTGGAATTTTGGTTGTTGGAGGATTTCAGATAGGAGAGGGAGCGGATAACGATCGCGAACTGTGTGGGCGTTAAGATAACGATAATCCTGGATTGGACGTAATCCTGGATCAGAACCTAAAGCGTTAATTTCTTCAACCTTGTTTATGAAAAAGAAGGGAGCAGCTTGGGGTGACTTAGAGGGTCGTATTTGTCCTGTCGAAAGATTTTCTTCTAGAAACTTGTTGAGTTCGATTTGTTCTTGAGGAGATAAGGAGTAGAGTTTTCTGCGCTGTGGTGTGAAAGAATCTTTAAGATTGATAGCGTGATCGAAGTTGGAATGTGCAGGAAACTTGTCAAAAGACTTTCTAAGAAAGATGTCTTCATAATCCCAATATTTCTCTGGTATGAACGCTTTCATATCTTCTTCAACCGTTGTAGTACGTGAAGTATCTCCGAGTGAAATGCTGTTAATCATGTGGAGGATTTGATCTCGTTTGAAGGAAAAGTACTCATCATCAGATCTGAGATCAACCGAAGCAATGAATTCTTCGTAAGGATCCAAAGGAGTGTCGACTCTTGATTCATACATCGAATCCACGGTCAGGGATGTCGAAGGAATTCCCTTTTGAAATATCTCGAGGGTTTTGTCTATGACACCAGTGTGTGGATTGTGTTTTTGAATCCAAGGGAAGCCAAGAATGACGTCGAAGTTGCCGATGGAGGAAATCTCCAAGTCAAGGCGTTCGGAATATGATGGTGGCGCGAAAAGATTGACATCACAATAAGAATCGATGGGGCCGTCTTGGTTGGGTGAGCCATCGACGTTCCGTACAGGTATCGGGGATTCCAGATACTGTCGAGAGAGACTGTTGTTCTCGATGAAGGAGCGATCTATAAAAAGACCAGAAGCGCCAGAATCAATAAGAACATGGACAGGAAAATTTTCGCAAGTATCTATAGTTTCGAGATAAAGTGTGACCGAAAAAGTGTCATTTGAAGAAACTAAAGAGCCTAGACAGCGATAAGAAGATAGTCCATAAAAAGAATTGTCCAGTAAATCATCGAAGAAGTCCGAACAAGATGATGTATCTAGTGTCCCTCAGATACAAGATTATTAACTAGTTCCGCTTTCTGCGCACGTGTAAATTTAGACACACCCGATGTCTCATAGAAAGTATTTCCCAAAGAACTTGCTTCTTTCATCTCTTTTTCATCCTTTGTAATCGCACAAATGGTGCGAGCATGTTTGTGCTGTCCGCGACTGGAGCAGTTGTTGCTGTGAGGGGTGGTGGTGGGAGAGAGAGAGGACGAAGAGGTGCGATTGGGGCAAGTGTTGGCCCAATGATCTTTGGAAGCGCATATGATGCACTGTCCAGCAGCCTTTCGTTGTGCAGCGATAATGGGGTCAACCGCTTCTGTTTTGACGCGAGAAGTAGATGGTGCGGAAGACACGGAGGAGGTGGATGGTTTAGACGAAGACGAAGGTTTAGGAGACTCTTTTTTCTTGCCTTCTGCTTTGGTGGACGACTGTATTGCAAGAAGTTCGCGATATTGTCAGTCAAAGCGTCGAGCGTAAGTCTTCCATCCTGCAATCGTGTTTGGCATGATTGCGAGACAATAAACGCTAGTAACAAGTCCTGAATTTAGTCCATCTTTAAATTGACCTATGAGTGCCTCATCATTAAACCCTGTATTCGCCTCGTATTCTTCGAACTTGACGATGTATTCGTCAGCTGTAAGCTTTCCTTGCTTGATGTCCTTGATTTTAAGTCGTGCCGTTGCTGCTTTGTCAAGATCTCCGAACAAAGTTTGAACGTCAATTTTGAATTGATCCCAGGTATATGTGGCCCAAGGGATCGACGTTGTCTTGTTCTCTGCCCAGGATAAAGCGCTACCAGACTTCATATAGGATAATCCGAGAATAACTTTCTGCGTGTCGGTGTAAGCTTGAGTGTGGAGAAATAGTTCGCACTGGTGGAGAAACTTGTCAACATTATTGGATTTACCATCGAAGTCTTCGGGGTTTAGCAGGCTTAAGAACTGGAGCGGCAGGAGGGGGAGGAGGAGGAGGAGGAGGAGGGGGGGGAACAGCAGCAGCAGCTTGAAGAGTAGCGATCTCAGCATTGGCGGTGTTGAGTTCTTGTCGAAGGAGGTTGACAGTTTGAACAAGGTTTTGAAGTTTGGCGGCAAGGTCAGCCATTGGTAATGAAGAAGAAGGTGAAGGAGGAGGAGGTGAAGGGGGAGGTGGAGGAGGGATTGGACGACGAGATGATGTAGATGGTTCTGGGGGAAAACGAGGAGTTGAACCGAAAGTGGTTTGCGAGCGAGTGCGAGGGGGAGCAATGGTGGGCTACGTGCGGTGAAGGAGACTCTAAAACTGTAATGCGACGAAGTTAAGTGAAGCTTTACTTCACAAGTGGAATAGCAATTTAGAAGCTTAACAATCGAAGGCGTTACTTTGGAGTTGTAAAGCAGGTTGATATGAAAATTTTAGAGTCTAGAGTACAGCGATAAACTACAGGCTATATATATGTGAGTAGAGGAAGAGGCTGTGTACTAGTAGACAAAGGAAAGAGTAAAAGGAGTAAAGAGAGGCTATGCCTCAGAATGAAGAAGGAAACATATATGGTAAAGGGGGCAGTGCATATAGCATAATAAGAATGAATAAGCAGAAGAAAAGGCATGGATGAGTCGTTGATATGCACTGTACAATCCTGGCCTCCAATTCAATATATCTCACGATTCTATGCGATTCACATCAATCCGACACTCTTCAACCTTGCGATCAAGTTGCGACTATTGCGATCATCTGCGACTTCGGAGTTCTTTAGTTATCGCATTTCGAAGTATTTCCTTTGTTTTCTTTGTTCTACTTTCTTATGCATCGTCCCCTATACTCTTCCTTTATGATACATATGCCCCTCTCTCTGATATCCCCATATAGTATACTCTTTCATCCCTCTTCCTTTGTCCTCACAGCTTATATACCTGCATGTATGAGCCACTAGACAGAGAACACAGAGAACCCCCAGACAATCCAGATACACCGTCCTTCCCCCTTCATCTCAGAGCCTATCCTTAGTCCTAGACCCAGTCCCTTCACTTTATATTACCTTCTCTCACTGTCCGACCCTTCCATTTCACTGCGACTTTCTTGTTTTTATTGCACCTCTTTGATTTTTATCGCACCTCTTTGATTTTTATCGCACCACTTCGATTTTTATCGCAGCATTTATATTGAGTGTCTCAC
Source organism: Hygrocybe coccinea (assembly GCA_963555575.2). Lineage (NCBI taxonomy): Eukaryota > Fungi > Basidiomycota > Agaricomycetes > Agaricales > Hygrophoraceae > Hygrocybe > Hygrocybe coccinea. Next base: position 971,357 of record OY741991.2, read on the forward strand.
ACCTTTCTATTTCTTCCCTTTCCTCTTCTATCCTAGAGTAGGCTTTCTGAAACTTCCTCGCACCTTTCTTAGCAGTTACATAGTTGGATTCCCTTCTTACTACCCCCACCTGCGCATCATCGTATAAGACGACTAAGCGGAAGGGAATGGCATATGTGGTAATACAAATGACCAAGAGGAAAGGGAAGGAAGAAGAAAGAAAGAAGAAAAGGTAAAGGAAAGACGGTACCATAACAATTACTTGGAATATCGCGATGTTTTCGAACCATCATCCTTCGACGAACTGCCACCCCGTAAACTGTGGGACCATGCTATCAATATGAAGCCAGATGCACCTGACCACCATGACTGTAAATTATATCCGTTATCCAATCCCAAATGAAAGAAACTCGATGAATTCCTCGATGACAATCTGAAGACTGGCCAGATCCATCCATCAAAATCGCCATATGCTTCCCCTTTTTTCTTTGTCACAAAGAAAGATGCAAACGAATTACGGCCTATACAGGATTATCATTGGCTGAACGCAAACACCATCAATGATAAATATCCTCTCCCACTTATTACCGATATTATTAATCAACTCACCGACGCAAAGTATTTCACCAAACTCGATGTTCAATGGGATTTCAACAATGTTCGCATCCGTGAAGGCGATGAACAGAAAGCCGCCTTTTTGACACCAAAGGGTTTATTCGAGCCAACAGTCATGTTTTTCAGATTGAAGAATTCACCACCAATGTTCCAACGAATGATGAACCATATCTTCCGATATGAGATTTGAGAAGGATGGCTCATGATATACATGGATGACTTACTTATATTTTTGAAAGACCTCAACGAACACAGGGAACAGACAAAACGAGTCCTACAGATCTTCCGAGACAACAATCTTTTCCTGAAAGCAAAGAAATGCACCTTTGACTCCACCCGCGTTGAATATCTCAGTTTAATTGTCGAAGATGGACATGTCCATATGGATCCGGTCAAGACCACTGCTATTATGGATTGGCCAATACCACATAACAAAAAGGAATTACAATCATTCCTTGGATTCCTCAATTTCTATCATCGCTTTGTCAAGGATTACGCACGTCATGCCCTCCCTTTGAATTCCCTCACTGGCAATGTGGAATGGAGTTGGGGCCCCGATCAACAAACTGCATTCGAACAATTAAAGTATATTATCACCACTGATCCAATCCTCGTTCTACCAAACCAAACAAGCAAATTTATGGTTGAATGCGATGCTTCCGATTTTGCAACTGGTGCTGTATTGTCACAGGAACAACCAGATGGTCTTTTCCATCCTGTCACATATATGTCAACAATGATGTCAGCAGCCGAAAGGAACTATGATGTTTATGACAAAGAGTTATTGGCGACTATTCGTTGTTTTGAAGGTTGGCGCCAATTCCTTCTTGGTGCAGAACAACAACTAGATGTATTCACCGATCATCAAAACCTCACTTATTACCGTCAACCACAAAATCTCACACAACGACAAGCACAATGGATCGCATTCCTACAAGACTTTAATTTCCATCTATTACATTGGAAAGGAAGCCAAAACAAGAAAGCCGACCTTCTTTCACGACGCATCAATCACATTCCAGGAGAAAACGATAATCAGAACCTCATTGGACTCCCCAAACACCTCTTTGCCACAATTTCTGTTCCGATTCCCACCAACACCGATATCATCGCATGATATCATGATACTCCCATTGCCGGTCATCCTGGTCGAGACAAGACGATTGAACTAATCCAGCGACAAACAACCTGGCCAACCATACAAGAGGATGTTGCCCGTTATGTCGCGGGTTGTCCCAAATGCCAGATGAATAAGCCAATGCGTGGAAAACAACCTGGACAATTACATCCCCATGAAATACCACCATATAATTGGCATATGATATCGGTTGACATGATTGGACCATTACCAGAGTCACAAGGGTATGACGCTCTTTTAGTTATTGTCGACAAACACTCGAAACATCCCATCCTGGTACCAACCAATATTGCCTTGACTTCAGAGGGTTGGGCACGAATTCTCCGTGATCATCAATTCAAACGTTTCGGTTTTCCTCATCGTATCATTTCTGATTGTGGACCAGTTTTCGTATCACAATTCACAAGAGAACTTTATCGTCTCATTGGCATCAAGGGCCAACCAACAACCACTTATCATCCACAAGCTGATGGTCAGACCGAACGCATGAACCAAGAAATCGAAATTTTCCTACGACATTTCACGAACTATCAACAGGACGATTGGGCCGATTGGATTTCTCTTGCCGAATTTGCCCTTGCCAATCGTACCTCCGCGACAGGTTTCTCTCCTTTCTTTGTCACTCAAGGTCAACATCCTTGGACCGGCGATTCCTCACCACAGGAAGTTACGAACGAGTCCGTACAACAATACATGGACTGTGTGTCCAAAGTACAATCACAAGTCACAATTGCCTTGCAGAAAGCACACGATACGATGATAACGCAATACAATAAACACAAGAAACCGACATCCTTCACTGTCGGAGATAAAGTCTGGTTACAAGGAAAACATCTGACCAGTGATCAACCTATGAAAAAGCTCAATCACAAACAATACGGACCATTCAATATCATCGAAAAGATTGGTTCTTCCTCATATCGCTTACAATTACCCTCTTCGTGGCATATCTTCCCTGTGTTTAATGAAGCATTACTTCTTCCATTCACACCTCCCACGTTTCCGGCGCAGATCACAAAACAAGTGCGACCACCCCCCAATTTGATCAACAATGAAGAAGAATATGAAATCGAAGAGATCCTTGACTCCCGTATACATCGAAACAAGTTATTCTATTTGGTCCATTGGCTTGGTTACCCTCGCGATGAAGATTCCTGGATCCCAGAAGCTGAAACAAAGAATTGTCAGGAACTTGTTTGCCAATTTCATAAGGACCATCCTCGCGCTGTAAAGCCTGTCCGCCTTCAGTCTTCGATCTTCGCAATCCCATCCGGAATGCTTTCCTCTGACTCCATCCTCCTCGCAATCTATCCGAAACATGTTGTTTCTATTCTTAATGGTACGAAAACTCATGAGTTCCGCAAATATCCTCTTCCCAATGTTATCCGGTATGCCTACCTCTATGAATCCGCTCCCATCGACACCATCACCACTGTCATCAAATTATCTCCGGTTCCTCTCTCACCTTCGGTTCAACCTCATGACCCCTCTCATCTGTTTGCATATTCCATTGACACTGTGCGTCCACTTCCTCATCCAATTCCCTCTTCCGCTTTCGCTGAGCTCGATATCCGGACCCCATATCATTTCACGCATCTCCCAATTTCCTTTATGGACCGAGTTCCACCCACGTGATTGATGCCTGGCCCTAAAGTTTTTTCACTTTTTATATTGACTTTCCTTTTCCTTATTTCCTTTTCTTTCCGCTTCGTTTATGCCTCGCGCTTTTGATCACCATCTTGACTTCTCCCCTTACCCCAACAAAGATGTCCTTCGCCGTCGTGCGTTCATGAATTCTCGGTACCATCGCGCTGCCGTCTCCGTCTACATCTCAGGCAATATGGACGTCGTCCGCCCTTCCAATACTTGTGCCCGCTTCCCCTCAACTTTACTCCCTCCTCATGATTAGCGCCTTTTTCCTTCTTCTTTCCTCACCCCTCGTCCTCATCACCATCTGTCTGGGACCTACCCGGTGTATTTTGATGATGACTTCGTTTTCCTACAGGGCAAGGACAGCGATACTTGGGAGGTTTATGACTCCCTCTACAGCTCCCCCAGCCTCTACGGCTTTGACCCCGCTCACGACCTCCCCGACGACGGCCCCATAGCTGGTCCTGCGAATCAGGACGCTTCACCTTGTGATGGGGGTATTGTTACGCCGACACTTTTTTCTGCCTACTTACCATACGAACCCCTTCCTCAACCCCTCCGTCCCCAAGTCAGCGTCAACCCACCGTCTTGGTTCGAACCATGCATCCGACATATCACCGGCTATCAGCGAACCACCACATGACTCGTTCATTGGAACGCACAGGTTATACGCAACGCCGCAAGGCTAAGGGCAGAAGAAGCAGAGGTCGTGGAGTTATTAACAGCAGAGGACCCCGAGGACCCTGAGACCCCAACATGGAGCCAACAAAATGCCGCAACAATGCCGATGCCAGACAATCGCCATGCAAACCCATGGCTACGCAACGACTGGCGGTTGCCACGTCGCACCAAGAAGCCCACCCTCGAGTCACTAGTATATAAAGGACGCAAGTAATTAGTATGTCTTTTCTTTAGCTTAGTCTGGTTCGCTCTCCCTGGTCGTCTACGCTCACCACTGTACCATCGTCTTTGAATCTATTTGGTTTTTACTTGGCTCTCCATTCTCTCTATCAGTATACAAAACTCTTGTGTTGTCTGAGTTGCTGGAGTCCGCCCAAGACGTCCCGTAACAAGGAGTATGTGTTATCTGTTATCATGGACCTATGCATTATGCTATGCAATTCCCTGCCCACCAACTTGGTGGATGGATAGAGCTATGTGTTATAAGTGGGGTGGCAATGTCACACAGGCTCGTGGCAGCATGACATAACACCATGTGACAGAAAGCATGACAATTAGTGACCACTAGTATCTGTAGCTGTCTTGATATCTCAACGATGGAGCAAGTTATTAAAAATTGGTCTTGAACAAAATGTTCTGATTGTGAAGGAGATGAAATTGCCTCACTAGGGCTAAGCTGTAAGATGTATATTTGATGAACCTATAGACTTCCATTTTTAAGCCAATTTTGGCAGAGAATTTGAGAGAATGACATATTTTAGAACTTTAAAGACATTTACTAAAATTCTGGCTCAAACAAAATCTTTTAATATATAAATGGAACATATAACTCAGCCAAAGCTAAGCTTGAAGACCTGATTTGAGTGACTCTATAGATGTTTAAGGTTCCAGGCTGGATTTGGCTGTAAGAATTGACAGATTGTGGAACAGTGTTTGCTTAAAATTATTACCATAAAAACTTTGGAGATAGAAATATTTATACATTCATTATGAACATTTTTTACACTCAAGACTTGTCACTAAAGTGAGTTGTGAACTCGTAAAGGGACTGGGTCAGTGTTTGTGCAGGGAGTCACACGTGACAGTCTCCGTGACACATGTCACACCTTATAGAGATTGCCCAACCCCAATTATAAGGTGTTATCAGAGGTATGTGTTATGAGCAAGTTATGAGGGGTTCGTATGTGTCACTCTACGTCATCTCCCTCCTCTTCATCATCCTCTTCATCACTCTCCTCATCCTCTTCGGCATCTACATTGTGCTGTTCCTGTATTTCCCATGGGAAGACTTGTGCTAGAGGGCCGTTGCTTTGCACGGCATATCCGAGTCCCCTCAGGCTCCCATAAAATAACAACTGTCCTTACTTGATTTAATTAAGTTGTTGCTAGACAGCCAGGATATTGTAATGGCTGTATCTTACAACATATGATGTGCTGTAAATATAACTATATTTCTACATCCAAGAATGTAACATTAATCCAAGTTGGCATATGGGAGCATTTAGAAATCACCTATACAAGAGTATATATAAAAATACAAGGCTTTTTGGACCTGCAGACAGTTAAGAAGATATTCTCTAACATTCCTTCATATTCTGTAGACCTTCCAGTGATAATTCCATCATGAAACCAAACCTGACCTGTTAATCTGACAATAACAGATGTGAAGTGATCACTTCCATAATATATAACACCTCTGAGACAATATCGCAATGGTTCAGTTTTTCCTTCAACTGTGACTACCAAATTAGGATTCACAGTAGTGGTGGATACAGATGCAGCAAAGGCAAGTAAAGGAGGGGCATCTACAAAAGTGAATTTTCGAAGTAGAAAGTCATTGCAGATTGTACACTTCGAAGCAAGAGAAATTACAAAGAGATCAAGTTCATCTTGAATAGATTCAAAGTCAATTCCCCCAACATCTATAAGGCAATTGCATGCTGCTTCCCGCTGTCTGGACACAGGATGACGTTGAGGGCAAGAAATACAAGATGAAAGAATGGGGATTTCTGTTTGTAGTAATGTATACAATAAAGTATTAACACTAGTAAATGCTCCCCATGGGAAGTTATTGGGTGAATGCTGATGCAGACAATGCCTTAGATGATCACGCACTTCTTCTAAAGAGCATTCGCCATCAGAATATCTTGAAAACCCACCTACCAAGTCACCAAGAAATTGGGAATTTAAATTTCTGAAAGAATTAGACCAAGCAATCTTATTATCCTGCCAGATATCATATAAAATAGATATTACAGAGTCATATGCACAGCTGTTGTTGCTCCAAGGTGTACCAATAGGAATGCTCACAGAGGTCAATGGAGAGTCATAAGTAATATGATGTGTTTTCAACTTCTTCCTATTAGGTGCAACTCGAGATCCACTTATTTTTCTCTTTATAATAGAATTCTGACAAAACAATGCTGGAGAACTCCCATGAGCAGGAATATATGTTGATTTGATAGGAATATTTTTTTCATCCTTTTGTCTTTTCCCCAGAACTTGCCAGGGAACTTCATTCTCTTGACCTGGAATATATGGATCAGACTTGTTCCACCGGATTGCCTTGTGCACATTTGCTGGAACATAATGCTTTCCTTTCCACATTCTAAAGGACTCAATTAGAGAATTTCTGCGGTCACCAGTAACTGAACTTGGTAGCTTGCCTTTATATCTCAATCCAACTATTTCATCTAAAATTTCCAGCTCACGGAATTCCTGGCGTAATGCACCAGATGCACCACCTGTTATATTTCTTGCATCAAATCCCTGTAAAATGACAGTGCCAAGTGCCGAAGCACTACGTGATAATGCAGTGTAATATGATTGATGGCTTCGACTGTTATTTAGATCAACTGGATTGTTGGGCCTTGTCTTTCCTTGTGAAGAAAAATCTGTCATTGAAAAATTGGGAAGTACCTCCACCTGACTACGTGATATTGTAATCGATGAATCATCTGGCAGTGCACAGTCTACAGTAACACTTGTTTTTGTTAGTGGTATAACATCATCAGGAAGTCCATTCAATTTTACAGTTTGTGGAGGATTAAGTAGCTTTACAAATAGTGTGTCCAATACTCTCTGACCTTGCTTACCTATTACTGACTGCCAACTATGCACTATGCCTTCTTGGCCTCTCGTAATGCATAGCTCAGTAGCACTATTATTCCGGATCATAACAGGCATTCCAACACACAATGAAAGTTTTCCAGGGATGCATTTTGAATTTGAACTAGGAGGTTGATTCCACAGAGCTTTATGAATATTATCTGATAATGTATGGTACTTGTGAGTTGCAGCTTGAGATGAAAACTTGCCCCTTTTCTTATCTTTTGAAACTATTGAATCATCAGAATAAAAATCAACTAGTGATTGGCCAGTTTCCTTAGAAAATCTCAATGACCCCAAGCGATTGATCTCATCCTTATGAACATTCAAAGCAGTAATTATTGACACCTGTCTAAAGTCTTCATGTTTTACTGATGAACGACCAGGTAGATTGCTTGATATTCGTGTCCGCAGGAAGATAATATCTTCAGCAGTACAAGCTTTATATCGCATATTTGTAAGAGCCTGTCTGAGTTGTGCATCTTCCTTTGTTTGAAGTCTTTGTCTCATGTTTTCTCGTAGTATTACTACAGTTGTAACCTGGTGCCACAATGCCTTTCCAATGGCAGCTTCTTGATCTTGGTGGCTAGTAGAAGAAGCTCCAACAGTTCTGCTATAGAGAGAGGCATTTTCATGTCCAATTGCAGGAGGCAACTGTGCAAAATCCCCTGCAAATATCATGTTTAATCCACCCCAAGGCAATTCAGTTTCATTGAAAATCTTAGCCATCCTTGCACTAATCCTGTACATATCTCGACAAGACAACATTGAAACTTCATCAAAAAAGATGTAATCAACACCCAGCAGTCGTGATCTTAATTGAGAAAGTTGTTTAATTGATATCTGCTCATCAGTACTCTCATTTAATCCAAACATATAGTGATATGTAGATCCTGCTAGCAGAGCTGCAGCAGTTCCAGTAGGTGCCACAATAACAAAACGATGAGCTTCATTTTTTGACTGGAAATTTTTTACTAATGCCTTCAAAACTTGTGTTTTACCAGTTCCACCCATACCTCCAATATGCATTTTCAATTGCTCAGAATTGCCAATGGATGCATGATGTGCAACAATGTAAAATGCCTTTTGTTGTTCCTCATTTAATCTAAACTCTTCCACAATGCTGTCTAGTGCTAACAAAGATTTACTAGAATGAGAACTCTTTTCAAGATATGATCTATCAACAACTCTAACTTGGCTATCATGATGACTTGATGGTTGTGCCAGATATTCAGGCAGGTTTTCTGCACGACGTTCAAGTATCTCTTGTCTTTTCTTCTGCACAACAGCTTTCCATTGACTCCCAGTTTGGATAATCTCTGGTGATGGTAACTGGGCAACTGATGTCTCTGTGGATAAAGGCTCTGTCCAACCTGTGTGAGTCATTATTGATCGCATAGTTGCCATATCAAGTTGACGTTTCTTTTCTCGCTTGCCAATTTCCCTAAATTCAGTGTCAAACTCTTCACCCAACTTTGCAGAGACATCTTCAAATATGTAGTCATCATCCACTTGCTCCAAATCATTGTTATGATCCAATGTATATTCAGAACCTTGAATCCAACTTGGCAAGACAACTGAACCTTTACGAAGCTGGGCATGAAAGTCATCACGAGCATCAAGACATTCATATTTTATATTAAAGTTGTTCATAAGTTCTCCTTGTCTCAGAGTAAAGCTATATGATAAAAAGGACTCATCCCAAGATTGATCTTTTGTTTTCAAGTCATGTCCAGAACGCCAAGGTCTAAACAATGCAAGCATGGTTGAGCAATAATATTCACGATCACCTTGATCACATCGTGGTAAAGTTGCTCCTATAGGGGTGGGAACTTTAATGCTGTCTTCTTTTACACAACGTGTCCCATGTGACTTGTGAAGTGGATGACAGTCAAGAAATGTAAACAGCCCAGCAGCAGATGTATTTGTCACATCCAAAACTGGAACTTTGCCTGCATAATTCTTACCTGGCTTCTCAATTTTCAAGTTACTCATAGACACAGCATTGTCACTGTCCGTATCAGATATGATTGTTTCATCTTGATATATGAAAGATGTATCATAATTCTCACTCTCATCTGTAACACTGGCCAGTTCTTCAATATAGTTTTTTTTATTTAATTTGGGTTCAGAAAGTTTCTCTCTTGAGCATCGACTTACCCAATCATACAAGCACATATGCACCAGTTCTTGAGGGCGATAAATGTAATCATAAACAGGGGACAATCCAATAATACAACCTCTACGTTTGATCAAGGCTACTTTTTCAACATGCTCCTTAGTATCATCAGTATTCCAGACCTGTCGTGCCTCATGAATATAGCTCTGCCAATAGAAAGGAGCAAACTTATGATTTGTATAATGGTCAGGATTTCGCAAAAGATACATACAGGCCATTGGTGAACCAATTTCCATCTTAGCACTGAGATTGTTCACAATCTTGGTCATGAGTTTACGTGCTTTCTCCTTTTGAGTCTCACTACCACCAATCATCTCACTATTTTTTTGAAACATTGCTCGAATAGTGTCAAATATAACATGTGTTTTTAAGGAAATCTTGGTAATGTAGTCAGACACATAAAGAATGACCCCTTTGATTGCAGTTCCTGATTTTAGAGAGCTCACATCTGTGTTAGAGCGACACAAGTAAGTAAGAAGAGGAGTAATTGTGTTAATCATTGGCTCTGCCTTTTTCATGTTAAGAGCACCAGTTTCAGTGTCTACTTCAGTATGAGTAAATACAGGACGTGGAAACCTTGCTTTACATTTCCCCCACTTGTTATCCATACACCCAACATATTGACGTGATTTATTTTGAGCACCATCTTTATTCCTGTTGCTGGAACAGTGATGTATGTTGGATTTTGCCAAAATATCATCTACCACTTTCTCATAATTAACTTGCCATAGATTCCATTGATGACACAGCTGACAATTCCCACACATTTTAGCACAAGCACTAGGGGGTGCTTCAGGCAAAGTTTGTGTTGGATCTATATAATTTTCTAACTGAGAAGCTTTTTCAATATTTGTGAGCACTTCATCCTTTGTTCCAGTAAGAAATTCACCAATATGTGTACTCTCCAAATACTCAACTAATTTCTTCTGAAAATCTGAAGAAGGATCTAAAATTCTCTTTCTTATCTCTTTTGGAGTGAGGCATCCAAGAATCCAAATTAATATGTGAAGATGCAAAGTGAGACGTCCTTGCTGCTCAACTGTGCCATAATAAGCTGATGTTTCTCCATATATTCCTGGATGATCTGTATCTACACCCAAAACATGCTTTATGAAAAGACTAACCATGAAATGAAAGAAACGTGCACCAGCAACTGGATTTCTAGCAATAAGACGCATTCTCTCATCACTTGATCTAATTTTTGGTTCAAACTTCTCTTTTGTATCAGCAAAGTACAGACAAATTGGGTGCTTGATATCAGCTGGAGATAAAGTAATATACCAAGAAGGAGCACCACAGTATGAAATCAAAGACCAAATTTCATTTCTCATAAACTTCTTGCTAGTAGTGGATCCACTTACCTTGGCTCCTACATGATCAAGGTCTCGTACTACTTGGTAACAGTCTTTCTCTTCTTGGCTAGCTGGTTTAACAACTTCACCTTCTGACAGCCTTTTGGCCAATGAAGACAACACATTTTGGTCAACACTCAACAGACGATTGGTTATATCATGGAATTTAGCCTTGTCAGCAAGCAGATAACCACCAGATGTGCTTGCCTTCACTTGAGCATGGCTGAAAGCAACAAATGGAAAATATATATCTGTCTGAAAGCGTTTATCATGATACATCAGAAGGTGACGCTTGTGTTCAGCATCAGACAGTGATGTAGATCCAATACCACCCATTCCATATGGAAATAACCAAGGGAACATCTGTGGATAAAGCTCAGGGTTCTTGTAAATAGATTCATACTGAGAAGAATGACCAATTGCCAATATTTTTCCACCACTGTTGAGATGTCTGAGTGCAATCCCTTTTAGTGAGTTAACTGTCTTAGTATCCATGTCCTCACCAGCTAGCCCATGAACAATAAAAGGACAGTCTCCATCTTCTGTACCATCTTCAAGTTCACTATCAAATACACTTATCCCCTCTGATACTTTGTTTGTCTCTCTTTGACGATATTCAACAGAAACAGGTGGGCCAACCTCAGGATATTCCGCAAGATTCTCATAAGATATATCCAAATCATGGTAATCAGCATGATTAAGCTTCAGCCATTCAAGTGCTCTTGCAACATGGTTCCTGCGCACCAGCAAGGGGGTTCGTTCAAAGTCTTTTTCTGTTGGCCTACAAGGCCCAGTGAATAAGATGGCTAAAACATCATCAAGTTCAGCAACTGGTGGTGGTAGTATCTGATACACCTTTGGAATGGGTGACTGAAAAGCAACCACATGTGATGTCATTTTCCTCATGCCTGAAGCAACACGCACAAAGCAACAATTGTGACGTATACGAGATACAAGCAACTTTTCCACAAAACGCAGCTCAGCCAGTTCCTTTGGCACAACACCCAACCATAGCCCTCTTGCTAAAGCAAGTGGAGGAGTTTTGCCTTTTCTTATACAACTTCGACATTCATCACATATCTTATCACATTGATAGTCTAAAACAGGGCCCTTAAATTCTCGAATCTTATCTTCTGATTTCTTTCGTTCAACTCTTGTTATACCTGGTGCTTCAAGAACACTAAGCATACCTTTTATGCTTTTTATTTTGCTCAATTTGGTTAATGGTGTTAATTCACCACACACAGCACACCCTGATTCTTCAAATGTACTAGGCATTGAATCTCTGCAGAAGTCTGAGATAACAGTATTAGCCAATTCTGAGGATAAAGGGGGAGGAGGGAAAGCACATACTTGATTTAATTTCAATGAACAGTCCTCAGAAAGACTTGAAGTGCATTGTTCAGACTTTTTAGATGCATGCTGTTGAGCTTTTTTTGCTGCATAATTGTTGCGCTTCCGTTTACGCCGATCCAGAATCTGAGTTTCTGTTAATGGAGCAGGCTTGCACTGTTGTTTCTTTGTTGCATGACTAATTGTAACAGAAAATATGCTGACATATGCACCACAATTAAGACAATCATGATTTTCAAAGTAAGCCAACATGTCTTTTTTAAGTACATGAGAGCCCATGGAAATGCTGTGAACTTGTGCAAACTTATGTACCATATGACCAGGTATGTGGGGAATAATCTCAACAAATGGGATGTTTGCATGAACAAACTTATTAACAGGATAGGACACAATATTGTCTTTTTTCACATAATCAACAAAAGTGTAAGATGATTTAGCATCAATAGGAAAATTGCCATTTTCTATATATGGCAGTATATGATCAGCTGGAAATATATGAGACCTTCCACCCCCCAATGGCATTGTAGGCATAGTGTTGTCTTCATGTATTTCAGGTTTAGTGAATGTGCTAGGGGAGTGTTGGGGTTGAATTTGTGACTTTGACCATGATATCCAGGAACCATATTGATGAATAGTCTTATGTACTGACAAACACCTCAAGACAGAAAATAAGTCACGAGCAATGAATATCCAGTACAGATCCAGAGATCTGGGAAGTTGAACACCCATGATATGGAAATGAATCAAAGTTGAAGCATGCATAGCACATTTTTTAGCACACTTGTGCAACTTTGAAATCTTAGGTGGATCATGTAAAAGAGCAATCAATGCGTAGAAATCATGACGTAGCATCTGATTACGACACATATAAAGAGCCAAAGTACGACATATGACAGTAATGTTATGCTTGGGCATGGCATAAAAGTGAACCAACCAAATGTGCGCCTCAGTAAATATATGATACAACCATGACAAATTGTACACAAAGTAACAAGCCAAGTCAAGGGCCCAACACAACAAATTGTGTATGATATCAACAAATTGAAATATCAAGTAGGAAGCCATGTTAGGGACATGATAAATTGGGGAATATATAACCAATGCAACAGGCTTTAAAGTAAATTGCAGACCATGCACACCAGTGGTCAAATATGCATCTCGTAACACCAAGTGTTGATTTATGCAGAGCATATCACAAACAATAATATGATATAGTGTGCTAGAACTAGACACAACAGTAGATCGTGACATGTCAATGACATTGGACATGTGGAAGACAGGGGACATGTCAACAACGTTGACGGAGACAGTGGATTTGTAAGACAGACACCCACAGGGGGTAAATGACATGTGCATCATGCACAAAGGCATGGGGTACGAGGGAAATGGAGACACGCAACAGCCAGAAAAATATCTATGAGCAGCACCTACTGCAGTGAAGGTCTGAGAAACAAGTGAGAAAGCTAAGCAATACTGCGTGATAATTATTTGACTGACCATTGCAATAAGGTCAACTTGTAGCGACTGTATATTTACCCTGCGGAAAGTCAGCATACACAAATGCAATGATGGATAGGGCCAAAAAGAGGGAACATACACATCCCATGTCTCCTGAGAACACAAACATTTGTGGCATGATAATCGAGAATACTCCCTCTGCAGGGCGGCATCAGACGTGGATGACCGGTGTGTGCAATTACCATCTGGCAGCTGAGCGTGTTGGCTGTTTTTGCTGTTGCCATCAGTAAACACGGTAACATAGGCTTGATAACATAAGGAAACTCACAGGGTCAACGCTCCGGGGGGATGGGGGACGGCTTGGCATGACAACTGGGAATACCGCGGCGAGAGTGGAAGCCTAGAATGAGTAAGGGGAATTCACGAATACGAGACTACTCACTGCCAGGAGGGGATCTGACTGTAGCAATGATGCCGTATGTACACTGTAGGCACATAGTCAATTAAGCCATGATATAAAACAATACAAAAAACCTACGGAGTCGACATCCCAATGAAACAAGACATGTTTCTATAGCGAAGACAAACTAAATCAATGCACATCGAAGACAGTTGAAAACTTACACATTCATACTCCCGTTAGGCCGGCAGAGAGGAACATCAAGTCTGTAGGATGAACTTCAGTGGGGTCGATAACGAAGCGGAGAGAAAAAAAGACCTACGGAGTCAAAGTTCCAAGTAGACGGGGATAGGTCCACACACAGCCCAGTATGTAAGTCAGTATGAGTTGGGACACGGTGAGGATAGCTATCAAGGCTGGAATAATCCATAGAAAACGAAACGCTCGCATTTTGCGTTGAGAGTTCGAGGCGAGGTTGCGACACGTGCTTGCACCGCATGGATAGTTTCTGTGAACCTTACACTCGAATCAGCGACGACGTGTCCCTAGAGGAAGTCAGAGCCCAAGTCCGTGCGCTCTAGTAAGAGCACCGCGCTCACAATGGACCTCTCTTTGGACAAATCCACATCTGCACAAATCCACGTCTGCCACGAGCTACTCCACCTACCAAGCCCAGGAGGCCAGAACCATGGCGGACGCTACCGTGGACAATTCCAATCGTACTGAGACTCTCCTCTTCTATCAAACTGCCAGCAATTCATCTTCCACGTCTCACAGATGCCACACTTTTCGATATGAATATCAATGCTGTGTCTCGCAGTCGGCTATACAAAATCGGCAGCCAGTGTACGCAAATCAAAACGCTATTGGGTCGTCACCAGAATCCCTGCCCAGAGTATATTGAAACGGTTTGGGGTGCGCAAACCAAGTCAGTAAAGTAGTCATGCAGAATGCAGACCAAGGTGTGCGTGTATAATGGACTCCTGACATCGGCGACGTATATTTGATTATCAACAGCTTTGTGTGTGATGTGAGTGTGTGAGCACAGTGAGGATCAAACAGAACAATCAAATGTAACGAGCACGCTGGAGAATTTCGCAGTGTTAAGGCCCGATCATCAAGTTGGAGGCGCCGGGGTAAGCACGGCCTGTATCATCGGTGTATGAGATATCCATAGGAAGCCGCGATGGATGAAAGCATAAATACCGCCCAATTGAACGAGAGCAAGATGAATGACCTGAAGATTCGCAGCTTACTGGACAATTCGACTCGGACATGGTTTTCGATGAGGGCACGGCCACAGGATGTCATTGCAGAGAAAGGCACAAAATACGACTCCGGTACATAATTCAATATTACGCTTCGTCAAGAGCGGCGCCAGTGAGACCCAAGAGGATGGCAAACTGTATATTAGAGGAAAGCACCGTCAACCCTGATCGCTCAGCAACATATGTGCTCAGTGTATAGCCAACAGCAACTACCGCATTGGCAGGAAGGTCCTGCGATCCATTCTTGAACAGAGGGAAGTCCGACAGATCCTGGAAATCTTTGTCCGTGAAAGAGAATGCGCGACCTGCCCTGCGACGGCCATCATAGATTGGAACTGCGCAAGCATTTGAGTTAGGGAAGAGACCACAAGGTGGAACAGTGAATAAGAATGTACTTTTATCTTCAAATGCACGTGAGGCTGGGTATGTACCCCGCCTTCTTGCTCCCTGCACACCGGAGGACAGAGGGCTTGCAACAGTCATGAAAAGGCCCCCAGATTTGGACGGGGATGGAGGAAGACTCGCAACTGCAGCGGATAAAAATATAAATCAGTCCACATGAAATAATATTAAAAATCTGACGCACGCTGCTTACGGCTAAGGAAGGAGAATCCATAACCGGAAACTGAACCAGTCACGACATGAAAATCAAATAATTGACCCCACAAAGAGGTATCCCTCCGCATTTCTTGCGCGAAAGGAATGATGGTGACCTTGTGAACTGGGTATGGCGCATTCTGAGAACCAGCCATGGCCTGCTCGATAAGGAAACACTCCGTGATAACACCTAACATTATCCCCACCGCGTAGTTGGTTGTACCAGCAATCTTCAAGCGGCGTGACTCGACAGCAAGGTAATCAGGATGAACTCTGCTTGTGTTGACATAAAATCCAGACTTGACAAATAATAGACCCTTAAGTACGGAGCTATGAAGGGCATAAGTGAAAAACAAACAAGTGAATTGAGAAACGGTGTACATACGTTACAGAAGACTCAGAAAGAACTTTGACAAGAGATGAAAACGAGACACGACTTGAT
The DNA here is from genome assembly GCA_963555575.2 of Hygrocybe coccinea. Classification (NCBI taxonomy): domain Eukaryota; kingdom Fungi; phylum Basidiomycota; class Agaricomycetes; order Agaricales; family Hygrophoraceae; genus Hygrocybe; species Hygrocybe coccinea. The sequence goes on from OY741991.2 coordinate 987,577, forward strand.
CCGGTCTCGTTGGATAGGTAGGCTAAGACGTCACAGAATCGGCTGCAGACAACATAGGTATCCATATAATTGAAAAATGATAGAAACTCACCGAAGTTTAGGGAGGTTCTCGTAAATTTTGTATAGTTTCGGGTCTTGTATGTCCTTGCGCATAACCGCTAGGACGGGGTCATCCTCGATGGCACTAGCAGACGGTGCAGAAGAATCTGAAATGACACCATCTTCACCAGGATCGGCTCGGACAGTACTGGTCCATAGTGAGCCATCATAGAAAAAATTCAATATGTACTCACGGAACAACATCCGAACCGGAATCCGAACCGGAATCCGAACCAGCATCCGAACCACTCCCAGCAACGTCCACGACACCAGGTCTACATAAGCAACGGATTAGAAATATATATCAATCTAGTAAGATCCAAACATACAATGAATCCCTTTCAACCTTTACAACGACATTCCCAACCCTGTGATAAACCAATCAGCAAACGGACAAAAATAAGCATAAACACTGACGGTTCCTGGTGGTGCAAAGGCGAGGGGGAGATTTCCTCATCATCAACAGCAATTTCAGTTGTGGGTTTTGCCGACAGTACTCTAAATGATGAAGTCAGTACGCTCATTGTAAAATTTCGGAGCCAAAGAGAGTGGCCACGAAGAAAAGGCATACCCCTCTTCAATCAGGCGAGCTTTCTCAGACTTGACCTTGGTTCTACTACAAAAAGTCAGACAATAGAATAAGGAAAACTCGGAACAAATTACCTAGAACGTGCCCTCACAGGCAACGGCGTGACTTCACGGTGCCCAGTTTCTGAGCTGGGGGCGGTCAGTATTCAAGAGCGCATGTAAATGGATGGATTACATAGGAGATTGTTGCCTGGTCGGGGTAGACACAGTTGTGTCCTTACCCTTGCCTTTGCCCTTGCCGTTGCCCTTGCTAGATGTGTTTTTCTTACTCGTAGTCTTGCCCTTTATGACAGAGGACCTGTACACAAATCAGTACAGCATAAGAAATCCATAGACATCTCGTACCTCGCCACCTCCTCTTCAGTAGACAATTCGGAGGCATCTGCATCGCTGCCGAAGACGAGGGAGGACTTGATGTCAAGGAGCGCAGCATCAACTCTAGATTTCAACAAGAGTAAATCATTGAATCGAGGGAGAGCAGAGAACACGTACGAGAAAGTCACAGGAGGCAGCTCCTGGTAATCTTGAGAGCCTGGAGCGGGTGCGGGTGCTGACTTTATTTTTTTGGTGCGAACTTTCGGACCCTCGACAATTTCACTAATAAGTGGATATGCCTCAGTGGTAAAAAATAACAGAAACAAGATAATATACAAACATATCAGAGTCGGAGAGGGCGACTGCCTTTCGCTTCGCAGTTTCCTTTTTTCCAGATCTATACAAAAAAGTATGTTGAAAACGACCATTCCAGAAGGTGAAAAACCTACTGCTTTTGAACCGGAGATGGAGACGGCGGGGCAACGACTTTATCCACCTTTTTCATCGGAGAACTAGCCGTACAAAACAAAGTATCAAGCACGGTTAAGGCAGATGAAAGAAATCGAATATCACCGTTTCGATGCAGATCGCGTAGACATGCTAGTGTAGATCGATTGGTTGTAGAGTACGAAGAGATTGGCAAGCGTTGAGGAGTGCAGATGGTACAAGGCCAACTTATAAAGAACTACATCAGTGCTTTCTGCGAAAAAGAAAGAGGAATATACACACTGCGTGCCCTGCCACATTCAAGTCGAAACATCGCGTCGTTAAGATAATGAGACACACCATGAATGCCGCAGGAAGCAGCGCCACAGAAAGGAGACTGTGGCGGACGTAAGTTGAATGCGGCATTATATAGACAAGGCCCGGAAATTAATATTAATTAATGCCTGGGAAGACCCAGGCTCATTTATCTAAGTTAAAATTTGTTACAACTGCTCGACATAGAAACTATTCCATCTCCCAGCCTATTTGCCCTCATACACATTATCTTCTCAGATAACAATTTGAGAGGTGGTCAACAGTGAGGATGTTTCAGATCGACAGCGAAGCGACTCGCTGAGTCAGAAGTGAAGGGATACAAAATTAATTAAGAGAGGAACACACACAACACCGAAGTGAAGTCCCAGATAAAAAGAGGCGTCCAACGGCGAGAATGTTTCAGATTGACGGTGAAGAAACTCAAAAGCGATGTCATGGATACAAAGGAAAACGACAATTAAAGTGGTCTGAGTGAGAACACATGGAACACACGGAGGAACAACATAGAAGCGCCTGGATACAAAAGAGGATGTTTCAGGTAGACAGTGAAGAAATCGTCTGAGAAACGAAGTAAAGCGGAGACAATTAAATAGCAGCTTGAGGGAGAGTGCATGGGACGCACAGACGGGACGCACAGACGGAAGCGACGGCAATGACGAGGATGATTAGGCTGACAGAGTGGATCATATCAAGAGCGTTGGAGAAGGCAATTAGACCCTGTAAACCATGGCGGCATGTGCAACAACATGAGGTCCGGAAGAAGGAAAATCAGCGCCTCCCGCGAATCATAAGATGTAGAGAATAATAAAACCCATGGCCACAAGATATTGAAGAATTGCGTAGCGAAACGATGGACCCAACGTACGACCTGCAAGGTGCAAGTAAGTAGCTTATTATCGTACAGCATAGCGGAACAAATGATAACACTGAACCACTTCAACTAGGTACCGCGTTACAGAAACTCGCATCTGAGCAAAGTGAAGGAGAAAACCGTCAGTTAGCCAATGCAACAAAAGTACGTTATGATCAAAAACATGTGGTGACGTACAGCTCACGCACCAACTGACAGCCTGCCGATTGGAATCGTCGACTAGAAATTGTCAGCATGGAACACCCCCCGACCTGGCGACTGATCGACACCCCATCTGTCCCATCTGGAGATGCAGCCAGGGTAAACGAGAGGGCAAGGGAGGAGAAGGTGTACACCGTACAGGGCATTGTGTGTGGAATTGCTCTACCGCCCGTTTTAGAAAAGCCTTCGTGAGTAGATGTTCCCAACGACCGAAAGGCGATGCTAATCTTTCTGAAAGTGTCAAGCCAGCTCGCTACAAGTTCATTAGGCAGGGCATCTCTATCACGGGCGCAGGAACGACCACATTCGACGAAGCCGTGAAAGCAGTGCAAGACATTTATGCCCAATTTCATCGCCAATTTCCCGATGGAAAGCTAGACAGCTGGAGTGCGGCAACCTATGCAGGACATCAGGCTCTCGATATCACAAACCGGTATTTCACGCCAAAGAGGGATGCACCGGGGATGGAACACGTCCCATTCAGTGAGGTCGTCGACCCCCATGGAATCCTGGCTGATATGGCCAAGTCTGGCTATGTACATGGCGAGGAAAATAACGTACTTTATTACACATGCCACATCAATGAAGAAGGGGACAAAAGGTAAAGTGGAACCAGCACGGCACATTGCAAATTGGACTGACAATTTACGACAGCTTTGAACCAGCCAAGCCTCAAATTTTCCGTCTTGGTGATATCGTCGAAGTCCAGATGTCCTTTGTCTGTGTGCCGCTCAAGGATCAAAATTTCAAAATGTTGACGGTTCTACATTCTATCGCATTGATCAACAGCACTTTCACTCAGGTACTAGTTCGCAAACAAGTTCAGTTGAAGATACATACTTAACATCAGATTGACCAGGACGCCTTGAGGAAGCGCATGACAGTTCCAAACAATCAGGGAAAGCCGACGCTCAAGCGGAAAGTTGGTTATAATAATGACGGCAACGATGATGCAACCCGAGAGGCAAAAAGGCTCAACCACGATCGAATGGACGTAGAACAATGATGTATCGCGTCGCGCACACAAATATATGTATATTTTTGAGCCGTTTATGAATACGCCCGCGGCGGTAGGTTACTTTAAAGCTCCCATTGAGACAATAACCATAAAAGATGACGTTAACGAATAGGTACGTGTATGAGCTGGTGCTGGCCTCAGTGCTGATGCTGGCGCCGTTGCTGCGTTGTGATGGGAGCTAGTGCTGCCGCAGCGCTGATAGTCCCGTTACCGGAGCTGCCTGTGGTGTTGGCGTAGGGCGGGATATTGACTTAAGAAACTTTTGGGTGAGCATGCAAACACAACCAATCTCGGCATTTGCCGCGAGAATAGATGGCTGGACGAAATGGAGCTCCACATTAAGACCGAGTCCAAATAAATTTAGGACTCGGAACGGGCGGATGGCGAATGTACAGAATCTCCTGTCGCTGGAACCCGCGCAGCTGCCACCTGATCCACTCTTCCACTTTCCTACAATCTCTCGATTCATCCATACAAAACTCCAACTTCTGCAACCGACGGAAGGTCGGCTTGCTGAGGATGATTGGCATTGTGGTCCAAATGTCATTTCGAAAGACCTTGGCACAGAAGAGAGTAAACTTGAGGCGCTCAATCGCGGGGGAGTCTATCTGGTCGATGACATCTGGGATGCGTTTCACAGTGCTCTCCTCCATGCTAAAGTCCAAATGAAAGAAGCGAAGACCTTTGAGAGTCTGAAGGTCGACTTGTTCGATGAGTGTTGCTGTCAAAATGAGTAGCCCGAGTTAGTCACAGAATAGATCGAGAAACACAAAACAGGAACCCGCACGAATGGTGGAAGGTGAATGGAGCGACCTGATGGATAGTTCAAGAGTCTTGAGGTTAGGTCTCAGCTCCTCTATAAAATCATCAACAGCAGAAAACTCTTCAAGCGATGTTATGCTGAACAGCAACTCGCACAGCGTGGGCACAGGTTCGAGAACCGCAAGGAGTTTTTCCAAATTGTTAGAACCATAGGTTTCGAGGCGTCGCAGGCTAGGCAGATACACCGTATCACTTTCATAAGAGGCTCTGTCCTCAGTCCACCCGACCATCTCCATGATAAGGATTTCAAGGCATGGGAGTTCAGAGAGGACACGGGGTAAATCCTTGGTAGTCTCGAAGGCACAACTTGAGATGTCCCACCTTGTGACTCGATTGAGGGGCAAGCACTCGAATAGTTGCTCATAGGAAAGGGAAAGGTTACGAGTGCGAACAGACTTGAACGCTGGTGCGATGTCGCGAAGGGTCGTAAGAACATCCGTGAATATGTCCAAATCTTGAGCGTAGCCTGTCAAATTGTAGAGAGAGATGTGTCGAATGAAGGGCGCAATCCCATTGTCGAATTCGAGAATGTCCAGCAACTGATCTAATTCGCGTTTGACCGGAATAAGAATGAGCTTGCCAAAAAGATGATAACGAGATGGGGCGACCCAGGCTTTGCACACCAACCCACAGGCGGCGAGAGCAGCCGTGTCCTCATGAAGGTGATCAATTATCTCATCAATTATTTCCGGGGAGAGTTGGGCAGACATCGTTGTAGGTTTCTCGTCCGCGACCCGGAACTAAATATTCTCAGAGAGAAGGTTGGAACTCCGTTCCTGACAAAAGTGTGCTAGATTGATGATCTGCATATGAAAGCATCAAAATAGAAAACACTGGCCATTCCATTCACCAATCACCAAAGCCAACAAACTTCCCATCCCAACTCCACCAAATCATTTCATCACTCTCAAGATTCCCACTCCCACCCTCACTGCTACTTTCATGCACACATGTATGACGACTACTTTCACTCTCGCCTTCCTCCCGACATCCCACCCAAATGCCTTCTACACCCCGAATGGATCGCTTCTTCCTGTTCATTCTCTTGTCCACCCCTACGTCCTCAACGTCAAGCATCCCAGACGCGTCAAGAAATTCGTGGAGAATTCCGTCAAGTGAGACAGACATATTCTGTCGCGGTATCCATGCTGGATGGACGAATCGACGAGGGGCACGGAGGAGGACGTGTGTCTGTGTCGGAGCTGCGATATGATTTGTAAGTGTCATGGACAGAACAAAAAGAAGGGTTTATGTATAGTAGCCGTACCGACGTCGATAAGTGGATAGAAAACGGACAATAAGAAGAAAATTACTTACCCATCTCTACTGCCATACTTTGACCCTCACCGTCAGCGGTGGCAAGCGTGCGTGAGAGGAGACGCTCGGCGACGCGGAAAGCTTGCTGGTCATCCGCGTATGATGAACTCTGGATTGGTTGCGTCGTTCGATCATGCCCACGCCCGCATGGAACGTCTGACAGTTGTGGCGAAGCATGGGCTGAATTCGACGAAACGGAAGGGGACTGTGGACAGGAGGAGGAACTAGAGCGTTCACTATTGTTATCTTCGTCCTCATCGGCAATGTTATCTTCAATAGTATCCAGTCCGTTCTCATCCTCGGTGCTGCCTTCGTCACTGTCACACTCTTCTCCGTCGCTGTCCTCTTCAGATATCACCTCTTCCTTCGGCTCCGGATCGTCTCGTTCTCCCCAAACCTTCACTTCTAGTCCATCAACGGCAAATACTACCTTTGCCTTTGCGGACCCGACACTGGGGCCGACTAAAATCGCAATATATGCGCATGCTTTCTTCCTCACATGTAGTGGATTTTTCGATCCGGCATGTTTATTCTCTTCTCCTTCGTTTGGATGCGAAACAGCGTGAACGGGCCGTGGGGAAGACGTGGAACGTGCAATGGCGGTGGAGAGGGCCGTGAAAGCGGTAGTGAAGTGTGAGGAGAGCGTGTCAAATGAGGTGAGGAGCTCATTGCGTTTCTTAGCGGCGCTGGAGTTCGACTTTCCGATGATGTGGTCAATTTAGACTTGGATTTGATGACATTGGTCAGGACGTACCGTACTACCACGTATCCGCGCCAGTTGTGTCACTGGGCTGTAAAATAAGGATTGGTCAGTCTAGTAGAACGGGTACAACAGCTGGTTGATGAAGATAGCGGTTTTAATTTGGTATTTGTCTCATTGTTGTCACCATAAATTATAGGCAATCCCAAGTTTGTGGAAAAATGAACGACTCACAAGGGCACCTGGTTCTTCAAGAATAAGACATGTCCAAGCATGCACGTCGCTAACCGCGCGGCCATCACATCTGTGATAGCGTCCATGTCCAAAGATACCCGCGGGATTTTTCCTGACCGAGTGCTACGGCTCGGTTGCTTTGCATCGATCAAGGTGCTTACAGGACAAGACGCTACTTGGGTTATTGACGGACTCGAGACGGCTTGTGTGGTAGTACTTCTCGGTGGAGATCCATGGTGAAGAGATGGACGTGAGGGAGATGGACGTAGCAGACGCATGACGAGCTGGACAGGCACACCATCAGCAAAAGAGCAGAAAGAATGTAAGGGTCCGCCTTCCTGATTGGGGAATACTGACCAAGCAAGCCGTTGCAAAGAATGATATGCAAATGTAAGGCTACCCAACATGTTGTTGTGTTCTGGTAAGAGAAGTAAAATTTGGTGAGTGTGGGTCAGTCTGGTGAGCTGCTTGCCTGGCATGCGCAAGATAGTTCACTATCTTATCTGCATGCAATCAGTGGTATTATATCTGGTATTTATACAACAGTCTGATCTTCAACTTGAATGGCATGCAAGGCTGCTAGAGTCGGTACCTCCAGTTGGATTCTTATGCAAGGATGGCGGTTTCAGTAAAATAATATAGTCTTCGAAATATTACAGTTCTGCATATCCCTCCATCGCCAAGAGATCATCCCCGGCACCCTCACCATCCTCAGGGTCAAAGAAATCATCGTCATCGTCATCACTGTTTCTGGTCTCATCTCGGTCTTCCTCCTCATTCCCATCATCGCTACTAATTTCTTCACTACTCTCGTCAACGTCGCTGACATCCTGATCTTCATCACGGGCATTATCTTGCTCAACGTCTCCATCCCCTGGTCTGAAATACGCACGGTCGTCAACATTTACTGGCGAATGGTCAGCCTCCCCCTCCTCATGTTCAGCATCCTCCACATGGCAACCTCCCAATGTGTCCTGCTCGACTTCGTTGTCAGCTGTCACTGCATGCTTCGCTGGGTCTGCCACTGAGGAAACGAGCTTGTTAGTTTCCCTATGTCCAACACCGCTACCAAGAAAACGCATGAACATGTCCCGATCAACGAAACTATCCAGACGTGGTTATTCTGAACTGGTGGACAGAGAAGTAAAGTACTTACGGGTTTACATAGAAACAAAGCCAATCCTCATCCGCTTCATAGTCTTGCCGTGCAATTGATGGTCCCAGAATGTCCACAGTTCTTCCATAAGCAAATGCAGGGATAAGATGAACGCCGCGGATGACATTCCTCGGATCCAAGAACCCGAATGCTCCTTCGTCGTCACCTGATAGAAAACCAATACGGTGTAGTCGCTTTTTATGCCAACCTCCGTTATTACAACGTTCACGACCAAACCATCGGACCCACAAAAAGTCTACTCTCTGAATCTCAAGATTTTTGGATAAGGGTCCAACATGACGAACTTGAGCATGAAAAACACCAATAATACGACCATACCAGTAGAGATTAGGGTTGGTATCCTCATGTGATAGACACATGAAATCGGCATGTGTGCGAGGGTTCAGCGAGTCTTGCGCTCGGCGAACGTCATATGTTGTATAGTTTATGCGAATAACTTTATGCTTGTAAATTCGGTTGTTCGTGAATGTGATTGTGCGTCGGTCTGCGTCTGAAAAGTTGTGTTCGTCCCCGGTATATGGTATATCAAGCAACCGTGCGAGAATATGGTCTTGCAAGCGGGGCAAAAAGTTCTAAGAGGATAATGAGTTAATTTCACAAACACGACATTTTCGACGTACTGGGATTGCAGGATCATCTGAATTATCTCCGAGCCATTTCGTGACGTCTTCAAAATACCGTGTTGATTCCGACATGTGATAGTGCATCGCTGGGTCGGTATATGGCAACGGATCATTATCGGTGATGTCAAGTGAAACCGGCTTTCCTCTACGCTTCGGTGGTGCATTGTCTGGGCTTGCTGCCGCCTGACGTTGTTTCATTTTGTAGAGCTTTCTTTCTCGGCGTTCATGTTTGGTAACTTGGCGAGTATAATTGTTTTTATTTGTCCGTGCAAAAAAACGTTTGACCCGACGATGTTCCAGTTCGCCCTAAAAGTTAATGTCATGTTTTACTCCATAAAGAGTTGAAATAAATCATACAATTTGCGTCGAGTATGAATCGGATGTTCCGAAAAGACGAATTGTTCTCACGTAGTCGGCAAGAGCATGAAGTTTGGATGTGCAAAGACTGAAAAGCTTTCGTCGAGCTGATGGTGCTTGCGGGGACGACGTCTCGGTTGCCTTCGTAACTTTGGCTTGTTTTGTAATCGCTGTTTTCTTTGGATGACGTTTGGTGACTCTTTTTGCTGATAAAGCGGCCCGCCTGCGTGTCCGTGCTGCTTGTTCTTTTGGCAGTTCCTTTGTCACAAATGCATTGCATGTAATCCGGACAAATTTTCGAAGAATGCGTCCGAGAGCCGTCGTTGTACGATCAAGAAATGTTAAAGTTGTTTCCGTATGTAAACGTAGCTTCGCTGCCGCATGCCATGTCGCTAAATCAAAAAGAAGGTCGGTGATAATTGCGTCATGTGGTGCTGGTAGAAGTCCTTCAAACACCGGAATGGCACACTGGAAAGCTCAAATTTTGATCATAGGCGACACTACCATCAATAATTGACTTACCTGCAAAAGATCTTCAAAATCCCTGCCGGCAAGTTTCTTCATTTCTGACATGTTATGACTGAACCTGCGGATAGTATTTTGTCCAAATGTCGGCATATCGCGATACCTGCATTAAAATGTCAATACAGACTGTGATGATTCTTGACTACCTGACCGTGTGTTCAACTTCAGAACTGCATCGGCACTGACAGAATGCAAGATCCGGATGAGGTGGGTAAAAATATGTTTCCACACTCCTAATTCAAACTCGTGCAAGAGGTCAGGAACAAACATGGTGTAGAAATTGAAACCAAAAGTGAAAAGTCGTTGAGAGAATGCGTTCTGGAGGGGCTGATGAGTTAGCCATCTGATAAGGAAAATATCTGGCTTACACGTGTTGGAACATGTGATTCGGGTTGAAGAATGGCCTGAACTTGCTTGCCGCCGATAGGATAACCCTTTTCGAATATCCAGCTTCTTGTCATGTCGACGTTGGCCTGACGTTTCATGGAATCACATCTGATCTTTTCACGCCGACGTCGATCATTCTGGCTTCCCATATCAGCAATCTGGCTTTTCTCGATAAGGCATCGAGGGCATGGGCATTCGCCAAGGTATTTGATAGTTGCCAGCAGTACTCTGCGATTATTATTCATGTCAGTGTTGTTGTTATGTTTAAACACAGCGCTCACTTTTCGGGATAGTCAGCCGAATATGTGAAGAAGCGGGGAAAAATTCTTCGAGTCACACCGTCGGCACATAGGATGACAATCCCATGCTCGTAAGCATGCATAAACTCTGGGTTCAACAAAAGTTCCCATATTGCATGCATCAATTCGCGTTTACAGTGAGTCAAAACCTCCGGCGTGGGGCTACCACCATAGGTTGCTTCATAAAAATCACCAAAGCTGTCGGGAAGCTGATAAATGTGATGTTAAGCACAATCAACTTTAAAGACAGCTGCGAACATACAGAGGGAATATAAGCTACATGATGACAAGCAAAAGAAGTAGGTTTCGCTCGGGCATACTTGGACTGATTGCCAAAGAATGCATATATCGGCCATAGTCCAGCGTTTCCAAAACTGGCGAGGTGAGTATAGTCGGACCAAAGCATGATTGCTGCAACTGTCGTCTCCAACCCATCTCCGGACTGCGGAGATGTCCGTATTTTTTCGTGTTCATCAATCATGGCATCAGACGAGTAAAGTTCGCTGTACACCCGTATTGCCTCAACATCCTCGAATGGCTTCCAGAAATGTTTGAAGGGAGTCATATGAAAAGTAAGTGCCGATGGGTCCTGAAAGGCATCTTTGACGATTTCTACTAGATTTCGGGCGAATACGCCCGGGACCTCAAACTGAGGTGCGTCTGCTTCACTTTTGTGTATTTCGTACTCGGCTGGCACCCGTATCTTGACAGAGTGTTCCGTCCATCCCGACGATTCTGGAAATAATTTATTTTCCTTCTCGGCCTTATCAAGGCGAGAGCATTCTCTTGCCGCACTGAACCCATCCAGATGCCGTTGGTCGAAGTCCTCCTTGGATAAGACATCCTCGACAAGGCGATCAAGATCGGCAGCAGATTTAGCTCCGGAGCCACTATACCACCATGTCATCAGACGAAAGACGGTCGCATTCAAAAACGGTGCGAAGGGGTTTTCATCAAGGACAGGATTAGTTGAATTGGATTGTGATCGAGTGACATCCGACGATCGTAGGCCAGGCGAGTCGCATATGTCTCCCAATGCAATGGCATCATCGGGATCAAGCGACGGCATGGAGTAATAAGAGCGATATAACCCCATGTCGTTTGGCATTGTCTCAATTCGTACGAGCGGCACCTCGACAGGCTGTTCGCCAATTGGGATTTCAGTTGCCACTTCCCCGTGAACCTGGATAGGTGGTTGCGGTTGCCGACGTGGGGCGCGTGTTATCTTTGGCAGATGCGAAAGTGGAGTGGCGGAGGAAGGAAGAAAATCTTTGTATTGTTTTGGGAACACGCGAGTACGATGTCCTCGCCCTAACAAAGCTGGCTCTGTCTGCTTAGTACTTTTCGAAAACGGCAACGGCATATGACCCCCTGAGTCGACGTCCATGAATTCCTGTTAATAATGGGTGTTTCATAATTCAGTCTTCTTTACAGACATGTTTGACCGATACATACGTCAGCCGACTGAACGTTGTTGTCCGAGCCCTGACCTGGACCGGCCTCGTGGGTTCGAGCAACTGTCGTAGCCCTTTCTGTGCTCCGTTCTACTTCAGGTACAAACCCAGTAGCTTCCTTGACCCGTAGCTCTTCTCTTTTACGTTTCCTCGACGTTACACCAAGGGCCAGTTTTTCTTTTGCTTTTGAGCACGAAGACCAGTGAACAGCAACACCTCGAGCGCTCTGGAAACCATCCGATTTACAGAAGGGACAAACAAAAGTCATGAGCAGGATACAGATGCTAAAAAGTAATATCTTCGAGGATAATGTGGCCAACATGTTGAGTCGATTGGTCGTCGAAAAGACAACGACAAAAATTTATGTAAATCTGATAAGGTGGCATCCATCAACAAAGATCACATGACATGTGTGACAGCGTCCCAAATATGGCAAGATCACAGTCTGGCGCGTCAATAAACGCGCTTTTTGAGAAATCAGCACCGAATATAGTCAAAATCGTCCCTGCAAACTTGAGGTAAATACAAATAAGACAAGAATATAAGATTATATTAATATATTTCTATAAACTGCATGACTTATTTCTCAATTGGCACAACATTCCTGTCATGGCAGGACAAGGAGGGCCATGATATCCATTGCAAATCTACAAAATACAACTCAAGGGACCTCCACAAAAGGACTAAAAGAGGCAGGGATACTGATTCTGAAGTATCAGGTAGAAAAGAAGGCATTGTGTAGATGCCATGAGTCAATGAGATTATCATTGACCAAACCTTCATTGCTTTATAAATTTGCTCACACTGCACCAATCTTCAATTTTCTTTTCAGATATTATTCTTAACAGTATTTACAGGAATTCACAGGGAGCTGATTAATAGATTTCATTCTTAATGTTGCAGAAAGCATCCTCTGTCAATTTCTTTCCTGATTTGATTTGACATGTCACAAAAAGTGCCAGTTGTTTATGGGTGACTGCCAATGTCACATGCAAATGTCACAGTGTGACTTATTTCTGATCATCCTATCCAATTAAATATCTCAAATTATTTGACAGTGTACCATGCAATCCTGCATTATCTATATCATGCAAAAAGGTATTTGGGAGAACAAGATGATCTCTATTTTTTTGCAGCCCATACTGTGGTGATGGAGGATGCTTGTTGTGCATTTGTATCTTAAGACCTCAGATTCTTAATCTGACACACATTCTCTTTATTTCCCTTCTCTTTCATATTCATCTTTGTGTTAGCAGGGGTGTAGTTGCCAAGATTTTTGAGGTTCTTTTGCTTGTGTTGGAGCATCTTTTTTTGACAATTGTAGACAACAATATGGTTAGTATTGTTAATAGCACTCAGACAAAATTTCCAAAAATTGCAAGGGAACATCAGAAATAGGTTTAGCTATGCTTTCTTGTGGCACAATTTCAAAAATATCCCCATCTGAAAGGGTAATTCAAGTTTTTGTGAAAATTTCATGAAATGTCATGCTTTACCAAGTGATGTTGGTCAATTGTGCATGAGCCCTATCTTAGCAGACTTTACAATGTTAGCATCCAAGAGCAATGAAGAATATTGATATGAGCCATGAAAGTATCTATATAGGTGATGAGCACTATCAATGTCTTGCCCATAAATAGTTCATACTCAAACAAAGATCATGCCCCTTGCCAGAGCCATAAAGAGATGCCATATTAGTTAGTGCAAAATGGTTCTGAACAGCTTTTGAATTTTATCTCAACAACAATTGATCAGATGGCTGTGAGTTGTATACAAAAAGTGGTTATAAATTTATTTCCAAGGTGCATCAAGCAAAAACAGAATAATTTGACTGTAAAATGAATTTTCAGCACTATACACCCCAAATTCTACCTTCTGAAATTTCCAGCAATATCACATATGAAATCTGGGGAACAAATAGTTGTATTGTTTTAAGTACATTATTTTGAATGTGCAAGCAACATTTTGGTGACTTCACATCACATGCCTTTGTAGCATAGCATAAATGATAATAATAGTTTTTGATTCCACTGCTGCTGCAAATACCTATGATAATAAAAGTATGCCACAGTTGATGCCAGGGTCAAATCCTGAAAGGCAGAAAAGGACAGGCCAGTTGGTAGTGTTGAAGAGAATGAAGGGGACAAGACCATGGTGAAGATGGGAAGAAAAGAGTAGATAATATTATGTAATATTACTGACACTCTACTACTGGTCTGAGGACTTGTATATACTCCAATACACCCCCTCAAGTTGAGGACCAGCCTGAGGGGAGAAAAGAGTTAGTAGAAATAAAGAGTGCAAGAATAAGAGAAGAGAGTAGAAATTAAAAAGCATGTTAGAATTAAAAGAGTGACGGTAGAAGAGAAAAAGGAATTAGAATATAAAGAGCTAGACAATCAGAAATAAGAAGGTGGATAGAAAGAAATAAAATATTTATAGCTGCCTCCAGCTTAGCTGGAATCTTCTCCTTTTTCTTGGGGTGTGAGTGTGATGCACCCCCTGGCTGTGCAGAGTTCTTCATGTCATTGTGGATGACAAAGGAGATGGGGCAGGTATACACCGCTGATTTTTTAAACTCCCATGACAAGGTTTCCTGCAAGATCACCAGATATGGATTTGATGTCAGGTGATAGCCACATAAGGTTGTCATGACCTCAAGACTCAAATCAATGTCTTGGCAGAGTTGATATTGAACCAATATTTTTTAGGACACCAAGTTGAGGTCAAGTCAGTACAGTGAAAATATCTGCCTGGCTATTATTTACATATTATTACTGGATTGCAGAGTTTGCCATGCAAATTGAGGGGGAAAAAAGAATATTATTATTTAATAGCATAGGAATACACATTAAACTACACAATGACAAATGACAGTGACAACAGCCATGGACAACAACAATGATGGATGACAAAATGGTGCAGGTGTCTGAGGCCTTACCTGCACCCACACCCACACCTGTGAAAACCTGTACCCATCAAAACCTGTACCCATTGCCATGGATACAGGCTTTGTGATGGGTGTGCACAAATTGGGTGGGTATCCAACCCATGGGTTGACCTGTCCCCACCATGGTGAGCATGCCCCATCAGCTGACAAGATGGTGTCAGCCATGAGGTGAGGTAGGGGAGTTCATCATCATCATTGCCTCATCACTGCCATCATTGTGGTCATCATCACATCATTATTGTCAGTTTCATCCTTGTCATTGCATTTGTTGTTGTAGGTGGGAGTTGTCATTGGCTTGGTGGGCACTGGTTTTCATTATTATATGTAGTCAGTAATGATAAGAAAGTGATCAGAAGAACACATACCTGGTGCAGTGGGGCCACTCCCTGTTGCATTTTGTCCTCCATCATTGCTGCAAATGCGGTTGGTGTTGGTGATGCAGTTGGTGGCAGGTGGTTGGCAGGTGGTTGGCAGGTACTGTGGGTCAGAAAAGTGTGACCGTTGCTGTTTCTGTGTGGTCAAAGGCAAAGAAATAAACTGTGCTAAACATAGACAAAGAAAGGACTTAAGAAATTTCAATGGGCAAGCTTATTAAGCAGCTTACCTGGTGGCATGAAATTGGCATTTTCTGCGACACCCTGTAGGTATCTTGCTGGATCTCAGGGGGATATTTATTCAAGACTTTCAGTCCTGGCCTTTAGGAAAGATCAGGCCAGGCCTTTCAAAGCACTAAATTTTAAGCTCTGCTAACATCAACAAACAAATATCAAACTGGCAATGGGTGGTGTAGGAGTAGGTGGTGAGGAGGGCAACATTGTCAATATTGTCTGGCCTGTCAGGTGCATTGAGGACAATGTTGGCAACATAAGCATCCTTCTCATGCTTGGAACAGAGTGGCCCAAATGCTGTCAGGCATGGTGGCAAAGCAGTCTGGAGTGTCATGTCTAGGTCCAGTATAAGTACACAAGGCCCTCTAGGGCCAGTCATACACAACACAAAGAGCAATAGTGTAAATGATAAGAAGGATGAAGTGGCAACCAGTACAATAACAAATATGACTACACTAATGGAGAGGACATCCACCATGAGGCAAGACAATGAACATGAGAGGTGTGTGAGGTGAAATGTGGTGGGTTGAGGGTCCATAACAGTGAAGGTCCAAACATGTTGGTTGGGAGAACCAGAATGACTGGAACTGGCACTGGATCCAATATGGAACTGGAGTTGGAACCAAATAGACAGTAGATTATCATTTCCTCATTGGTATTTCTGGAAATTCTACAAATCCTTCAGCTTTCAAGGTGATAGGCATGGTGCAGTTATACAGCAAAGAGTGGGGGTCAGGCAACACATCAAAGGACACACTGCTGCATTTGCAGAATTGAAAATGGACGGTCATCAGAATGCTACAAAACTCTTCACTTTCACTGTCCATTCTGAACTGGTGCCAAGATAAGCACATTGCTCTATGCTATTAATCACTGTCTAAGAGATTGATCATCCAACACCAGATTCACCATTCATGAAGAAAGCAGTTGATGTCTACTTCCCTCCAGAGGCTACCAATGCTTTCCCTGTGGTGATGCAAGTCTCAAAGAAGAATGGTGTAGAGAGAGAGTGACATTTGTAGATGGATAATCTCTCTTTTATGAGTCTTGTCATTCAGTGAATAGAAGGAGTGAGATATCAGAGAAAGTAAGAGAATACAAAGCCAGAGATGTATCAATCTCTGTAACAGCATCATCTACCTCATGAAGTATGGCTTTATCCACATTTATGGTATCGAGTCCGGTACATGTGTATACATGAATCACATCTCCAGTGAGACAATCTTTGTCACCACAGAGCACAAGGTGACAATGGTATAGTTGGTCAAGAAAGGGCAAGTTCAAAGTGTTAATGTGGATGAGCAGACCATTATTCCTTACATTTTAACAACTCTGAATAAAACTGAACTTGCCTTCAAGTTGGCCCAGCCAAGTGAACCTGCCTGGTGCAGACAACTTGTACATCAAGCAGTACCAGCAACTATTCCAAAGTCATTGATTTGGAGAGGCAGCCAAAGTCATGGCTAATTCACCAAGGGTACAAATTTCTCTTTTCCTGGTGAGAATTGCCTTAGAACTTGCCTTCAAGGGGCATTTTACAAACTATTGCTGTCATTGAATCTTTCAAGCAAGCACCCACACCTTGGTCCCTCACCAATTTTGAGATACTTTGGGATCTTGCTGGAAAAGGGTGAAGTCAACCACTTGGAGTCTTTGGAACTTGCCTGTCCTGTTTTGCAGCTGGGCAGAAAACAGCTACTTGAGAAGTGGCTGAAAAAAAAACAAGGTTGGCATTTTATTTTGCATCTTCTGTTCACAAACTGAGTAGCTATGTAAAGACACTTATTCTAGTAGGAATACAGTCAGCCTATCATGATTGAGGCAATAGATAGGACAAGACTTGCAGAACACTGAAGCTCAAGCAACTTGAGGTTCATGTGAGAAGCATCATGCTGGAGACCAGCAACCATACTCTATGCAACACATTTACCCACAGCAAAGAACTCAGGAACATCATGTGTCTGTATGATATGATGCTTTCCCTCAGCATTTACCAATGGGTGAATGTCCTGAACAAGGTTGTTGCCTATTTCACAAAGACAGGTCAAACAGAGAAAATAGTGTTGTATTCCAAGAAAGTTGGCCACTATCCCAACTACATTATATGACTGCAACATATCATGCATACAAACCCAGAAAAGGGTGCAGAGTTGACAACACTACTAGCAAATGACAAAACAAGTCCCCTTGTTGATGTCAAGCATGTGCATCACAATAGTCATTATGTTATTCTGGCACTTAACCTGCACATGTCATGTTGCAGAACTTGATCCAACCTGCCACATCATTCTCACTGGATGCTCTGTAGGATAATAAACTGGGACAGAAACCTCTCCAGACTCATCTCCTTGAAATGAATTCCATTCATACACAACAAGTTGCCAATGTGATCTGTGGCAATGAGATGTTCACACACTATGACCATCCTAGAATTGCCAATCTTTGCAAGGTAGCACCTGCAAAAAGCAAGTGAAAGAGTAATGTGGAATACTCTGCTAATCTGACAAATGTTACATCAGACTCTGGAACATTGTGAATGATAGGCAGACATTGAGTGACTGAGTATCCAAAGTTCTGCAGCCTGAGATTAATGTGTGACTTGCATTGTTTTGTGTAACTCATCTGTTTCACAATTCAATAGGAGTGTGTTAACTATTTCACAACTGAACAGGCCTGGCATGGTTGCAAGAAATGTTCCATGTCAATAGTTGTCAAAAGCTTCAAGGTTTTGTGGAGGTTGCAGGCAAATATTTGGATATTTTCAGTGCTGTGAAGCCAACTGAAATTTGTGAGTAGTTCAAGAGGTGTGAAGGGGGTTTTGTGAATTGCTACATCCAGGTTTGGATATTGATATTCCAGAATACAGCTTCTCCTATCCTGATCCTGATGGGGAGCCTTGTCCCCTTGCCCTACGCTCGGATTTCCCTTTTGCATGGTCATTCTCCTATCATTGCCCTTTCCCCATTCTCTTTCCCTTCTCCTTGTCCTACCCCTTACGCTGTTCTTTCCCCTACACCGTCGCAGTCCCCTTCCACTGCCCATTGTGGATCCCCATCACCTTGCCAATGTCGGTGGATCCCCCTCTCAAAGCTGATGAAAATGCTTGAATGCATCAAGAGTTCTGAAGTTGCCAGTTGGAATTACTACAACAAGCTCTTTCGATTGGTATTGCACACTTGAACAGCTAGTATGTCATTCAGTTGCACCATTCCCATTCCCATTGCCTACCCCTTGCAATTCCTGTTCCGTACCCCTTCCCATGCCCATGCCCTACCCCTGCCCATTCCCATCCCCTGCACCTTCCCATGCCCATACCATACCCCGTCCCATGCCCATGCCCTATCCCATCCCATTCCCATGACCTAGCCCTTCCAATGCTCATTACCCTTGCCCGACCCCTTTCCCTTGTCCTTCCCCTTGCCCATGCCCATGCCCATCCCCATGCCCATGCCTTACCCCTGCTGATTCCCATCCCCTGCACCGTCCCATGCCCGTTGATACGCATCATACGATCCTATGCTCCGAATACCCGAATCGGATGTACTATACCTCTTCATCAACCACATCCCGATATCTTACGATCTTACGAACATCTGCGAACTCTTCCGACACCTCTCGACAACTTCGATCGCTTCCGAACTAGTCGCAGCACCAAGACAAAGTCATCCCATATCGGACCGATCCTGCCTTTATCGGAGGTTCATTCCCCCTATCCCATCCACCTCCTACCTCACTTTCGATCATTTTGGACATATTTTCATATTAGTTTCTCTTTCTTATTCAATTTACCTTTCATCTTCCTTTGTTCTTTGTTCTTCATCTTATGTTTCACCTTCTGAATCCTTTATCCCCTTCCCCTTTTAGTATCATTACTACTCCTTTCTATCATTTTTATACCGTTCCGATCCTCCGATCGAGGTAGTATATAAAGAGATGTAGTTTAGATACATAGATATAGACAGAACCCCCTCTTCCTTTACACAGAGAAATCTACGACTTCCATCCCCTTCGATCTTAGTCTCCGAGCTATAAAGCTCTTCTTTAGTTTCAAACTCAAGTTATAGTCTTGAGTTTGTCTATCTTCGTCACCTGATATTGATATCTTCGTCGCGACCGTGTTCGCGAAGTCGCACAGTTGATCGCAACTGTCGCACGTACGTTCGCATCGTTCGGAAACTTTATAGTAGTTTCCATCTCTCTCTATACCATTTTTACGTGTAGTAGACATCTTCGCCTCCTCGCATTCACCCAATAGGTAGTTTGTTTAGGGATCTCCCCCTTTACAGTCTCCTATAGCGTATCACCGTCCCCTACCCCTTCCCATGCCCATGCCCATTCCCCTTGCCCGAGGCCTTGCCCATCCCCATCCTCATCCGCATCCCTGGCCTGTTCCACAATGCCTTCCCCATGCCAATCCTGATCCGCAACCACATGCCTGTCCACTGCCTGATCCCCTTCGCCTGCCTTAACCTGTTGCCTTGCCGACCCGAGGCTGATTGATATGTTTGAACACTTCAACATCTTGCATTACCTTCCCCTTCCCCATCCCCTTCCCCATCCCCTACCCCTTCCCCTTCCCCTTCCCCTTCCCCTACCCCTTGCCCATACCCATACCCATCCTCTGCCTGATCCCCTTCGCCTGCCTTAACCTGTTGCCTTGCCGACCCGAGGCTGATTGATATGTTTGAACACTTCAACATCTTACATTACCTTCCCCTTCCCCATCCCCATCCCCATCCCCTACCCCTTCCCCTACCCGTTCGCCATACCCATCCCCATCCCCTGCCTGATCCCTTTCACCTGCCTTAACGTTTTGCCTTGCCGACCCGAAGCTGAGTGAAATGTTTGAACACTTCAACATCTTGCATTGCCTTCCCCTTCCCCATCCCCTTCCCCATCACCTACCCATTCCCCTTCCCATTCCCCTTCCCCATACCCATCCCCATCCCCTGCCTGATCCCCTTCACCTGCCTTAACCTCTTGCCTTGCCGACCTGAGGCTGATTGATATGTTTGAACACTTCAACATCTTGCATTACCTTCCCCTTCCCCATCCCCATCCCCATCCCCTACCCCATCCCCTTCCCATTCCCGTTCCCCTACCCGTTCCCCATACCCATCCCCATCCCCTGCCTGATCCCTTTCACCTACCTTAACCTCTTGCCTTGCCCACCCAAAGCTGATTGAAATGTTTGAACACTTCAACATCTTGCATTACCTTCCTTCCCCATCCCCATCCCCATCCCCATCCCCCTCCCCATCCCCATCCTCTGTCCCTTGCCCTTGCCCTTCCCCTTGCCCTTCCCCTGTCCCTTCCCCTTCCCCTATCCCTTCCCCTATCCCTTCCCCTTCCCCTTCCCCTTCCCTGTCCCCCACCCCAACCCCTCCCCCTTCCCCATACCCATCCCCATCCCCTGCCTGATCCCCATCACCTGCCTTAACCTCTTGCCTTGCCAACCCGAAGCTGATTGAAATGTTTGAACACTTCAATATCTTGCATTGCCTTCCCCTTCCACATCCCCATCCCCTTCCCCTATCCCTTCCCCTTCCCCTTCCCCTTCCCTGTCCCCCACCCCTTCCCCTACCCCTTCCCCATACCCATCCCCATCCCCTGCCTGATCCCCTTCGCCTGCCTTAACCTCTTGCCTTGCCGACCTGAGGCTGATTGATATGTTTGAACACTTCAACATCTTGCATTACCTTCCCCTTCCCCATCCCCATCCCCATCCCCTACCCCATCCCCTTCCCATTGCCGTTCCCCTACCCGTTCCCCATACCCATCCCCATCCCCTGCCTGATCCCCATCACCTGCCTTAACCTCTTGCCTTGCCAACCCGAAGCTGATTGAAATGTTTGAACACTTCAATATCTTGCATTGCCTTCCCCTTCCACATCCCCATCCCCTTCCCCTATCCCTTCCCCTTCCCCTTCCCCTTCCCTGTCCCCCACCCCTTCCCCTACCCCTTCCCCATACCCATCCCCATCCCCTGCCTGATCCCTTTCACCTGCCTTAACCTCTTGCCTTGCCAACCTGAAGCGGATTGAAATGTTTGAACACTTCAATATCTTGCATTGCCTTCCCCTTCCCCATCCCCATCCCCATCCCCTATCCCTTCCCCTTCCCCTTCCCCTTCCCTGTCCCCCACCCCTTCCCCTACCCCTTCCCCATACCCATCCCCATCCCCTGCCTGATCCCCTTCACCTGCCTTAACCTCTTGCCTTGCCAACCTGAAGCTGATTGAAATGTTTGAACACTTCAACATCTTGCATTGCCTTCCCCTTCCCCATGCCCTTCCCCTTCCCCTATCCCTTCCCCGTCCCATTCCCCTTCCCCTACCCCTTCCCCTTCCCCTATCCCTTCCCCTTCCCCTTCCCCTTCCCTGTCCCCCACCCCTTCCCCTACCCCTTCCCCATACCCATCCCCATCCCCTGCCTGATCCCCATCACCTGCCTGAACCTCTTGCCTTGCCAACCCGAAGCTGATTGAAATGTTTGAACACTTCAATATCTTGCATTGCCTTCCCCTTCCCCATGCCCTTCCCCTTCCCCATGCCCTTCCCCTTCCCCTATCCCTTCCCCTTCCCCTATCCCTTCCCCTATCCCTTCCCCTTCCCCTTCCCCTTCCCCTATCCCTTCCCCTACCCCTTCCCCATACCCATCCCCATCCCCTGCCTGATCCCTTTCACCTGCCTTATCCTCTTGCCTTGCCAACCCGAAGCTGATTGAAATGTTTGAACACTTCAATATCTTGCATTGCCTTCCCCTTCCCCATGCCCTTCCCCTTCCCCTATCCCTTCCCCTTCCCCTTCCCCTTCCCCTTCCCTGTCCCCTTCCCCTACCCCTAGCCCTTCCCCGTACCCATCCCCATCCCCTGCCTGATCCCTTTCACCGCCTTAACCTCTTGCCTTGCCGACCCGAAGCTGATTGAAATGTTTGAACACTTCAATATCTTGCATTGCCTTCCCCTTCCCCATCCCCATCCCCTTCCCCTATCCCTTCCCCTTCCCCTTCCCCTTCCCCTATCCCTTCCCATTCCCCTTCCCCCAGCCCTTCCCCTACCCCTTCCCCATACCCATCCCCATCCCCTGCCTGATCCCTTTCACCACCTTAACCTCTTGCCTTGCCGACCTGAAGCTGATTGAAATGTTTGAACACTTCAACATCTTGCATTGCCTTCCCCTTCCCCATGCCCTTCCCCTATCCCTTCCCCTACCCCTTTCCCTTCCCCTATCCCTTCCCCTTCCCCTTCCCCTTCCCCTTCCCTGTCCCCCACCCCTTCCCCTACCCCTTCCCCATACCCATACCCATCCCCTGCCTGATCCCCATCACCTGCCTTAACCTCTTGCCTTGCCAACCCGAAGCTGATTGAAATGTTTGAACACTTCAATATCTTGCATTGCCTTCCCCTTCCCCATCCCCATCCCCTTCCCCTATCCCATCCCCTTCCCCTTCCCCTTCCCCTATCCCTTCCCATTCCTCTTCCCCTTCCCCTACCCCTAGCCCTTCCCCATACCCATCCCCATCCCCTGCCTGATCCCTTTCACCGCCTTAACCTCTTGCCTTGCCGACCTGAAGCTGATTGAAATGTTTGAACACTTCAATATCTTGCATTGCCTTCCCCTTCCCCATCCCCATCCCCATCCCCTATCCCATCCCCTTCCCCTTCCCCTTCCCCTATCCCTTCCCATTCCTCTTCCCCTTCCCCTACCCCTAGCCCTTCCCCATACCCATCCCCATCCCCTGCCTGATCCCTTTCACCGCCTTAACC